>JBAMHW010000009.1:28054964-28066192 GCA_037177495.1 Rhadinocentrus ornatus | reverse complement strand
TATGTATATGTGTGTGTATGTATGTATGTATGTATATGTATTTAATTTTCAACAGGTTTTAAAATGATAGATCATACTTTTGAGTTTTTAGCATATCATCCTGAGACTTGTGAGTGTCAGATTAAAAAAATGCACATTAAATGCACCTTAATTTATTGCATTTTTTTCTAGTGCTACTACAGGACATTTGATTTTTCAAATTAGGAAATTATTTTGGCCGTTATTTGCCTAAAAAAATTTTGCTTGAATTTTCTCAGATAAAAAGTACATAGAGCCAAAAGAAATAAATACAACAGATTTTATTTTCTTTGGCTTTTGTTGTTTTTTCTTTTAATGTTTTATAAGCAATAACTTATAAGCTGTGTTAGTTCTAGGTTCAATAATAAACATTGAACCAGTCCGGCACTCAACTTGTCGCACGTTTTTCCGTTTTGGCCCACTGTGTATTTGAGTTTGACACCCCTACTCTAAAGTCTTCAGCCTCTCTGTTTTAGACACAGTCCCATTGTCCTGACCATAATAACCTAGTGTGCAACTCACACAGTAGCCTTGCTCAAGACATACACCCTTACAAAGAGACTACTAAAGGTACCTTCAGGGCTTTATGGACTTAACATATAACCCTGCTCTGGGATAGGATGTATTGTCTGTGTGTGTGATGGTTTCTCCAGATGTCTTGAGGTTTCCTGTAATGGTAGACAGCAGTGGAGGGGAGCAGCAGTGGTCTTCAAGATGCCTCTGATCTCAATATTTAAACACACTGCTTCATTTCTGATATTCACATTACAGTGTTCATTCATATTCACTCCCACACATGATTGCTTTAACACATGTCAGCCATTTCACATACACACATACACACCTAGGGTATTCACTAAACCCTGTGCGTGTCCCTCAGGAGCAGAGTCATGTCTAACTGATGGACTGACTCTCACCGATAGCCACAATCTGATCTGTTTTTACTTACAACACACACACACACATGAATCAGAGCAGCAAGCAGCAGAATGAGCTCTTCTCAGGTTGCTGTTTGAGCTCAGCACCACTGATGGGTCTGGCAAAGAGGGTCTAGACCATAACACGCTCCATATGTCTCCTGGAAAGCAACAAGAACAAAACAAAGTCATCAATAAGCTACCAGCAGTGAGCAGACCATACTCATTCACTCCCAAACTGCCTCAAATTCACTGTAACTCTGTCTGTGTTGACAGAGGATTTTCAGCTCAGTGCACAAATGTAAAATTTATTCTTGCTGTTGAGTCCAGTCTCACTGAGGCACACAACTGGACCTTACAGCAGTTAGATGTAGCCAAGTGGACTAAAATAAACACTTGTCAGGGGGAAAACAGAGCTTAGTATGTTTTAAACTGTTAACATGATGACTGTTAGCAACTGTTAACCTGTTCACATGAGAACTGTTTATAAAGCTGTGCGTTGAGCTGTGTTATAAAGGCAGTGTGAAAATTGTGTCTGGGGTATTTTGGTGACACTGTCCATTTAAGAGCAGCTTCAAGTTTGAGCACGCAAGCACATAGGTTTCCGTCACACACAAGCGGCAACCTCCGGCAGTTAAATGTGAAGCCTGTGCAGAAGTGCAAAAAATTGGCTCAGTTAGCTGTTAGCTACAGGCAACTCGGAATTTGATAGACATCAATCATCCACCCCTCTCTCAGCTCCGCCACTTTGCCCATTTTTGTGTTTTCCAGGAGCAACAGCAGTCGTGACGCTGCCAAGATGGCGATGGTAGGAACCGCCAAACCAGCTTAACTTTTGCTCTTCAGAAACCTACGGGTGACGTCATGGAGGCTCCGTCTATCTTTTATATAACGCCTATCGTCACACAATGCGCGCTGCTAGCTTGAGCACTGGGTTATGCGTTTCTGTTTAAACACAAGGTAAATACTCTAAAATACCAAACGGATTGCAAAAATGGGGTGTGTCCCAATCTTATGCTTAAGTTGCTTAAATTTAATTCATTTAAGTTCATTCACTTCATTTAAGTACCCGGATGCTGCCCTAAACTCGACCAAAAATCTAGTGTGAAACGATGGACACCACGCGCACTAAACGGACGCCATCTTGCTGACGTAGCGGAAGGGGAGGGACTTTCAACCAGTTTTCCAGAGCTGAATAATGGCGGCCAGCGGCTGAGGCGTACCGATGCATGCGGAGGCTGTTTAGTACAGATGTAAGTATGAAGTTATTATTATTAATAATAATCATAATTCTAATATAAACGGCAGCATGCTACCGATCTCTTCTCTTCTTCGCTGAAATTATGGATCTGATCGTTTGTTGGAGGCTGCGGTTCTACCGACTCGGTAGAGTTAGCCGACGTACATGTTAACAGTTTTTTATCCGCTTTCACGGACGTGGATTGGCTATAAGTATTAGAAATAATTAATTCTATAGGTTCCGTATGTTTATTCATCGTTGTTGAACCTCCAGATTAAGCACCACGGTGTCTGTGGCGTAAACGAAACGGTCCTTGATCTGAGAACCGGCCCGTTTCCATGGTACCGCTGACTGAGCCGTAGCTGATTGTACATCACTTTAGATGAGAGTCTGCAAAGTTCCCATGAAGTACATAAATAATGTTTGCTTTTTATATAAACTGGCAGGGGCACTGAGGAATTTACCACCTGGGCTCGGACGCTGCTGTGGAGAAGAGGAGGCAGCCAGAGAGAAATATTTTAATAAAAAGTTTCAATAAAAAGTTTTCTGCATCCCTTTTTTAGCCTCATTACTGCATTTCATATTTTTAATGATTTTATTGTACAACCGGTTTCCTGTTGCCAGATGTGAACTGTATCAGTGTAAACACCATGAGAAAAGATGTGTATGATGTAGTTTAAGTTGAACTTTCTTCAGTGAAGATGTATTTGTACATTTAAAAGCTGTTTTACTAGAGTTTTAAGTCGCACTTTATACTAACAGGTATGGGGGAGACATGAACGTGTGCTGATGGTTTCTATTGTTTTCTACTGAGGTCGACTAATACAGTGTAAACCACGGTACTTTGTTACACTAATGAGGCCTTTTAAAGGCATTAATAGCATAAAGTATGATGACATGCAAACACGTATGTGGACTTGGACGGATTGTCCCTTAAAAAAAAAGTATATAAACAGAGCGGCGCTGCCATCAGGCAGCATGTAGGAGGGTGAAATACCTTAAAATAAATAAATAAGCATACGATCTAACTCGTGTTCAGCCGGAGGAGAATCCTGCATTGAGTTGGAGGCGACGTAGTTTACAGGTGGGGTTAAGTAAGGAGTAAACAAAGTAAAATCTAGAGTTGGAAATTCATTCTGTTAATTAAAGCGGTAAGTGCAAAACATCAGTGCTCCCTTTGGGTTGGCACTTACCCACGATAGTGTTACTACAGAGGGTGGTGCTTAGTGCGCTCTACGCACTACCTTTCAATGCACTCACGTAAGTGCGCGGTTTGAGACACGACCATGGCTTCTTTGTACTTAGAGAGTTTAGTTAGCCAAACAAGCTAAGTTTAACGTTTGACTCTGTATTCCTGATGATCTTTGTAGATTGCTGAAACGTGCAACACGTGTGTAGGGGCTGACCACGCTGTAAGCAACTCTGAAGAGCGAGGTTGGCGTAAGTTTTAGTGACATCCTGACAGTTTTAAAAGTTTTCTGTGCTATGTTTTACCTCATTTGGTCAACTGTATGTTTCTGTCCGACTCAGAGGGGAGATATCTTGCTAGGTTGAATCCTGAGAGTGTGTGTGCGTGACCTAGCATGTCGGCCGCACACATTAAAAGTGAGTTCATGATTTAATATTTTTGCAATGGAAGTTCACGAGAGAAAGTTTTAATTGCATTTAATTCATGAACATTTGTTTTTTGGTAAGCAATGCACTTTAATGTCCGATTATTGTAAATGTGGATTGGGAAGTCATGTATTTACTTGTTGTTTTGTCCTGTTCTCTATCTTTGTTTTGATAGGTCACTACTGTTGTCTATATTGAATAGAGCAAATGCACTTGTTTATTGCTGTTTTACATATAATAGGCTGAGCCAGTGTCAGGGTTATCATAGCTAGTTTGTTTTGGGTCAGTAGCCCAACAAATGCCTGTGAAGCCTTTAGCAAGGCATTATTTAATCATTAATTCATTCTGTCCAAAAGTTCAAACTCAAAACTATTAAATTAAAACTGTGCTCCTCTTGAGTGCAGTTGGGGAATAAAAGACCCACAGAAGAATATTTCCCGTGTCCTGCCTCATCTCTCATGACCGGATCACATATATAAACAAATTAAAAATACACACATTCAATACCCTTCATGTTTGTTTCATCTCACGATGAGAAAGTTATCATGTTAACTTTGATTCAGGATCAAGCCCACGACTCCGATCACTGCTGCCTGCTTCACTCACTCACTCTATTCATCTCATTCTCTTAAACCCACCCTTCATTCTCCTTTTATCCCCCCTCTCTCCTGTATATCCATCCATCCATCCATCCATCCATCCATCCATCCACCCAAACCCCTCATTCAATCATCCTTTCATCATCTCTCTTCTCTCACCCATTCATCTTTCCATTCTTCCTCTTACCCCCTCACTCATTAATCCTTTCTTCTTCCACTCTCACCCTCCCCATCCATCCTTTCATTCTTCTCTTTCCCTCCTTCATCCACCCATCCATCCTTCCCTCCTCCCTACATCAACACCTTGATCCATTAACCTATCCTCATTGCTCATCCATCCATCCTTCCTCCCCTCACCTGTCCATTCTCCATCCTTTATCTATCATTCCACTATCCTCTACATTTATTTTCCTTTACATTATTTGCTACCATTTTTTTGTCCCTCTTCATACAACACAAGAACTCCCAGATGAACCAATCAGAGAACTTTCAAATTTATCCATGATAGATACCACAAGACAAGTCTATTTGCTATACATCAATACAATCCTTTTATTCCATTTTTTTGATAACCTGTATGAGTTAAGTCCATACTAAATAATAATGAGAAAGTGCAGGAATCCTAATCCTAAAACAGGGAGCCACTGAAGAGAAGCTAAAACTTGAGAAATATGATATTTCTTGCTAGTTCTCATCAGAACCTTCTCCGCAGCATTTTGGATCAGCTGAAGACTTCTCAGGGCAGATTTGGGACAGCCCAATAATAAGGAATAACAATAGTCCAATCATAAAGTAACAAAAGCAGGGACTAGTTTTTCTGCATCACTCTGACAGGATGTTCTTAATTTTAGCCACATTACGTAGGCAGAAGAAGAAGATTCTAGAAACCTGTTCTATATGTGAATCAAAGCAACAGGTTTTGGTCAAAAATAACTCCAAGGTTCCTCGCTGTAGTAACGGAAGCCAAATTAATGCCATACAGATTAATTACATAGCTAGACAAGTCCCAGATAGCAGACAAATTTGGGCCAAATCTGGGCTACTTTTGGCACTTCTGGCTCAATATGTTTTGAGCTACATGTGGCCTAGATGTCAGTGACTGAGACTTAGGTGACGGCAAGTGTGCTGTGGGCCACATTTAGACCATACGTGTTACATACAATTAAGTGTCTGCACACTTCAAAGTGCGGATTCGTCAGTTACATACGTCATCGCAGTGCACCAGCACTGTCCCAATTCAAAAATTAAAAGGGCCCTTCAAATCCATCCTTCAAATCCGGCTGCTGGTGATGCATCTTTTCTCCCAGAATTCATTCCGCACAAGATGGTGGCAAAATAGCAACCGAGTTCAGAAGAGTATATTTTAGGTTTAAAAAAAATTGTGTAAAAAAAAATAAAAGTACTTTTTTTTTGTTAAACTACACTTTAGTAGAAACATTACAAACCCATGTACATTAAAAACTTGTTTATCAAATGGTGACGTTAAAATTCTGTTAAATTTTATATTCGTTGATTTTTAAGGGGTTAATGAAGTGTGTACCAGCTGGAAAACAGAGTCTCAGACCGTGTTTTTTTTTAATTTTATTTTTACTGTCGGTCTTTATTTATTTGAATTATTTGACAGGGACATTTACAGAAGAGGATTAGGGCCACTGAAGAAAACAAAAAAGTTAGAATTCTGACTTTAATCTCAGAATTCTGAGATTAAAGTCAGAATTCAATTTTCTATTTTCTTCAGTGGCCCTAATCCTCTTCCATAGACATTGCATTGGTACATAGTCACAAAATTTTGTAGCTGATGCCATGCAGAGTTTTTAGCCAAAGCTAGTTCTCAACTCGTGTCCCTGGTTGGGCCTTTCTTTTAATGCCCACATGAGTAATTTCAGAGGTTAAAGTGATTCAACGTCCTGTGTTGTTGCTATGGGAATTTCTTCATGGCTACGTAGGCTGTCCCATTTCACGAACGTTAAGCAGACTTCGAAGTGTGGAGACTACTGAGCACACTCCGTAGCCAACGTAGTCTGCACACTCCGAAGTTTGCAGACCCTGAGTTGGGACACAGCTCATATGTCATTAGCCGGACTGCACTGTGGTCATAGCAAGTGTGTCTTGGGCCACATATGGACCAGAAGTGAGGAGCCAGCCTGCTTCTGCCTCATGACTGCCAACAGGGTGATTCCGTTTTTCATTTTGATTAGCGGTCGAACAATATGGATGTATTAGAGCAAATGCCAGTACGGATTTTTTTTATTTTTGTTTTCATCAGCGTTAGCCAATGACCGACACAAGTTCTTTAGTTCCCTAAATTTACATCATAAAACTGACACCATGAAAAAAATGTTAAAACTCTTGTTTTTTTAAAAAGAAACGTCCCTGTTTAGGAGCTGCAGGTTATAGTGGAGGAAACAGACGCGCTCTGCATTTTCTCCCGCCAGCCTGCACTGACTCCCGTAGGTAATAACCCAGCAACGTGAACTGCTCTTCCTCCTCATCATTCTCCTCAAAAGTTGGTCCGTGAAATGAGGAATTCCTATTAAATAACACAAACAACATGTATGAGGTGAAAAACAGCCACTGTGTGTTTTGAGAACCACCAATAAGTGAACAGCTGTTGTTCTCTTATCTCACTTTTGACTTTACCTGCAGGTTAAATCTGTAGTGATGAATATTTCTCTGTGTTAAATCTTTATTACACACGTTAGATGCATTTAATGTAGTTCATTTAGACCATTTTAAATTTGCATATTCAATAACTTTGTCCAATTAAGCCATGAAGCCTTGCTGGTCCCTGACTTTTGCTAAAACTATGTGAATTTACATTTAAACTAGTTTTAATATTTTGTATGTAAAGAACAAAAGAAATATAATAATTTTTATCGATTACAGTCACAGGTGGTCATTTTATTGCGCAGGACTTTGTGTTGTTCTATTTTTTTCCAGACATTTTGGATCAGATAATGTGGAAGTATTCTGGAAAGGGTGGAATGCAGAGATGGATCCATGTCGTACTTTTGGATCATACGACACCTTATAGGAATAAACGTTCATATCATCAAGAAGTGCAATGAAACAGACACATCCTGCAGAGTTTGACAAAAATATTCTTACCTTCTCTTCGCATGGTAGTCGAATCAACCACATGCACGCCTCAGTCATTCCACATGCATGTGGAAAGAAGGCAATAATATTTATACTGTCATGACATTCCAAATGAATTATTATGAGGCCAAAACTATTTTTTAAAAGTAAAAGCCAGTGTGGATCAGGTCTCCTCTCCTGTCGCACATCTTTGCCTCACATCCTGCAGCTGTCTGAGTTTTGTTTTCCAGCTTTGTGCTGCAGCTCAAATCTAGACTTAATAGAAAAAAATTAGATTGATTAAAACTCATTGGAGTTTTTACTCTACTGAAAGTCTTATTTTAATTTAGAGATCACTGGAAGGAAACTCATCTGTCTGTTATATCAGAGGATCACTGATCGATCAGATGCCGTGTGAAATCATTACGCTGTAACGTACAAAATTATGTTTCATAACTAATAATTTCCTTTAGTGCACTCAGTAAAAACCTACAACAGAGAATTGAGCTTTAAAGTTAGAACTGAAAAGGACTGCGGTTCTTCCAGGAAAGCATTTATAGCACTAATTTACGTAAGAACACGTGGTTGATGAGGTGTAAATTGACACCACAGGGAGCCGGGAGACTTACAAACGATTTCATGGCTCTGGGAATTCTAGTGTTCCAGTTAATCCTGTGAGCTATGATTGTAGGCTATGCACACATAGCCTTCAACTTTGTTATTATCTCTCTAAATACAATGGCAAGCAATTTTATAGACAAGATATTCAGCATTCCTGTTTACCATTGTGACCCACAAACTTTCTGTCTCCAATGTGTTGTGGCAGTACGAGGGGATGAACGTAAGTCCAGGGTGGAAAATATATGTTGCGACAACGCCACCCAGGGTAATTCCACCCCTGGGAAACTGCTAACACAGATCCAATGGTTAGGCACACAGGCTTGCTTGCACCACAGGGCAGAGACAGTTCAGGTTATCAAAACTATTTTATTTAACAAAATAATGGAAAACAAAAGTAAATGAAAGAGGGCCTATTTTAAAATTGACATTTTAACTACAAACCCAATAAATGTATAGGGCTGAGACCAACAGCATCACTTAACCAAAAAGGGAAGAAAACTCACAAACCAAACCACCCGTGCACTGCACAGCAACTGAACACCTGTGAAGAAAAAATATTCTAAAGAGCTAAAAAGAGAAGTAGGGAGGTCCGGAGCAGAGACCAGAGGGGACACACGAGCAGTTCCGTGCTCGTGTAGAACTGATCCAAACCAACGGAAGAGTGCACGAGCTCGTAGAGCCAAAACAACAGGCGGCCAGGGATTAATAAGCCACCAGAGGGTTGGCAATTATCCAGCACCGCTAGAAATTTATTGTAATATACAATAATGCTGGTTTATTTGCATAGCCTAAAATTGAAACTCATGCATATCAGTGGTGCCACCCAAAAGGAGACGGAAGGTGCCGAGCGGTCCCTCACACACTTGCGGTACTACACCTGAGTGCCCTGCGCCATGATCACTCCCCCCACACGAGCGATCAACCATGCTGCAGTGAGGAGAACAAATAAGCAGCCCGCATGTTGCCTGAGTGGAAGAAGAAATGGCAGAAATGGTCTTACCCATTTCAAGACCCGTTGAGCCACACCATCACGCTGCTGCTGCCCCCGGAATGGCAGGAAATGAGGGATCAAGGTCCCACCTGGGTTTAAGCAGCCTGGCAGCACAGTGCCATATAGTGGCGTGGAGGGAAAAGACCTCTGGTCACAGTTAAAAAATACTTGAAAGTATTAAACTTACTGTTGTTTTGAAGCTGATGCAGCAGGCTTTCTACTGGCACTTTGCTAGTGGGAGAGGAGTAACGCATGCTCTGTATGTGACTGCAGTATCTCCAACAACACGGAGCTGGAAAAACCTACAAGGGAAAACCTACAAAATAAGACAAGAAAGGAGAACTAAACATGACAAGACTACCAAAACCTAAATAAAACCCACAGATCATGATACTGGCAGTACAGAACAGGCTTTCTCACCTTGCTCATGATCTTCTCATAAAAGGAGAAAAACTTGTGATGCCACCACCCCTGTGATCAGTGATCTTACAGCAGTGGTCAGTAACTCGCAGTCCTCAGGCCAAAATGGGCTCTCTGGATCTTGAAAAAGAACCCACGTTTCTTTTTATCTGTCCAAACCCATGCAGATGGGCAGAACATCATGATTTTTGGACGGGAAACTGCTCCCAGAAGACCATGAGAAACTTTTTATTTATTTTTATTTATTCTTTTTTTTAAATAAATGTGGTTTTAATTTAGGCAAGACAGCTAAGGTAATCCATGTTTTCTGAATGTTTTACTAACGTGAAGCATGAACTGGGACTTCTTCTGCCTCTGGTTCGGTGAATCTTGGTCATAGCGAGATGAAACTTCCAGCTGTGGAACCTGTGAGATGTGAGCTTTCAGTAGAGGAGTCGTTTGTCTGTTCATGCCGTTGGTGGACACGGGGAGACATGATCTGTGTTTACATGTATGTTTGGATTTTGTGTACCTGGTCTTTAACTGTTTCTTGTCTTCACCGTGTTTGGAGTTCACATAAATGGTTTTACTGAGCTGTTAGCTGAGATTCTGGACTTACAGACCTGACGCTGCACCCGGAAGTCCAGATGTTAACCCCTTTACTCCCGGTAGCGGAGCTAAGAATGCAGTTAGAGAATTTCTAGGCAGAAATGTGGATAATGAAGCACTGAAGGTGCATGGATGGAAGTTATTGTGCATATTGTGAACATTTCTCTCTCCTCACCATCTAGAAGCTGTGAGATTGTAATCCTGCTTTTGTCTGTTCACCTGATGCTGATGTTCATCAGATATTCTTCTTCTGGGTTTAGAAGAAGCAGCTTCGCAGCTTTAAATTCATCCTTTTAGTTAGTAAATCCTGAAATTGTTGTCCTTCTTTGTCATGAATATTTGATTTTATATAAATTAATAAATATTTTAACTGTTGGTGTTTAAAGAAAAAACTGCATCTAAGTGTGTTTATGTGTTTAGTTCAGGGGTCTGCAGCCTTTACAATCCAGAGAGCCATTTTTCCCTCAGCCAGCTAAATAAAACTCCTTTAGAGACGCAGATGCTACGAGTTCTTTTCAAAAAGGAAACTTAATTTATATTTTTATTAAGAGCCACCAGGATATTTGTTATTTTTAACCACATTTTTATTTTCATTTTGTGGTTTTAAAATAAATAAAAACATAAAACCTTTATAAAATGAGGACAGACAGACTTTCTTCTAAGGGACGGAGATATTTGTGGAAAATGATGTAAAGTAAACAAAAAAATAAAAACAGTCCATAGTTTCCAACCTAATGACAAGAAAAATAGAAAAAAAAAATATTTTAGCCTCGTATTTAGAGGCATTGTGGAAGGTTCAGAGAGACACTTGCGGCTTCAGAGTTGCAGGTTGGAAACCCTGATTTAGTGTTTGTAAACTGGAATGTACTGGATGTTCTTTATATAGTCATAGGCCGTCTTTTAAAGGAAAGAGACATTTTGTGCGTAACAATGCGATTAATCACGATTAAATATTTTGATAGTTGCCCAGCACCAAAGTAAAGTAATCCTAGTAATGAGTAATCCTACGAATGAGTAAAGTAATCCAAGAATTAGTAATTCTAGGACTGAATGAAGTAATCCTAACAGTTCTTAGATACACCTTATGGTGCCCCTGGACACATCATCAGTGATGTAACCTGGGATCACAGGGGGTTTCGGGT
>JBAMHW010000009.1:28029658-28040992 GCA_037177495.1 Rhadinocentrus ornatus | reverse complement strand
GCACTTCTGGTTGAGATGCAACCTGTATTTCGCTGCCTTGTACCTGTGACATGCGCAATGACAATAAAGTTGAATCTCAATCTGAATATGAATATCAGCTATAAGTGGGCTGACTGACAAAAAGCAATATTTTGAACAAAAACCTAGAAAAGATTAATGCTAACAATGCACCAATGCATGAGAAATATCCAAAGGCATATACTGTATATAATATAATAAACAGGTGTCCCTCGCCCCTTTCCTTTCTTCTCCCCCCCCCCCCTCCCTCCTCTCCTTCGCCTCCTTCCTTGTTCTCCCCTCCTTCCCCCTTTCCACTATTTATACACATACAGTGAGGAATAAGTATTTGAACACCCTGCTATCCCGCAAGTTCTCCCACTTAGAAATCTTCTAAGGGGTCTGAAATTTTAACTTCATTATTACCACCCGTGGCGATGTAGAATTAGGTTTAAGAGGCCCGACCCTATGCGCTCTCTCCACGACGGGGATGTGAGCTCATCACCCAACATTCTTCTCCAAAGAGAATATATCTGAGCCCTCAGACTTTTCAGGTAGACCAACCAGTCTTAGATTAGAGCGCCTAGACCTGTCCTCTTGTTCTATAATTCTGTTGCAAAGCGTGGTCACTGTTTTCTTGAAGAGAACTTCCACTTGTGAAATACGCTCCTGGTGAATGTAACTGTATAACTGTATGTCCCCTTTCATATCATTAATTGCCTTCAGCATGTCAGATGATTGTTTGCTTATGTATCCTTCAACGAGCGGATTTCCCTGAGGATATCACTATTTGTCCGCGGCGTTGTTTCCAGTACAACGGCTTCAGCGGGACAATCCGGTGTTCTAGCATTAGTCGTTCCCATGTTAGCCCACTGCCTTGTGGAGCCGCTTCGCCAAGTTGTTGGCCGTGTTGAGCATTTTTGGGTGGCATGATGTCCAGTAGTGTTGCTCATGATAAAAAGCGTGTATTAATATCTTTTGTTTAAGGAAATTAGCAGCCAGCCTCATACACATGCAGCCTCTCACTAGGACGCCATGACCAGAAGTCCAAATGAGTGATAATTAGTCTTAAAGTCTTCTGATGCTCAAGGTGAAGAAGATTCAGAGGTAATTACTATCATGATTTATGATATTTTTTCTCCTCTTCTACTTATCTGGATTCAGTTCTTATTCCAGACAGCTTTTGAACTTTGTAAAGCTTAGTCAGCTGCTCCCACATGTAACACTGGCCTGTTGAATTACCATAAGGTTTAAAAAGTGTCTGAATGACAAGCAGAAACCAATACTGCAGCACATGATTTGAACAAAAAAATGTTGCTGAAATTTGTGTTTTTGTCCAAATAAAAAGGACAAGAACAAGATAAGACATACAAAGTTTTGCACAACACTGACAATGGACACATACCAATATTGCACCTCTGTTTCACCATGTCCATGTAGCTGAAATCAGAGCCATAATTGCAGCTTTGTTCAAAAGAAACAGCCAGTCAATCATATAGGGGAGCACTGCATCTCTGAGACACGGATTTATTGGACAATTTCACAGCAGTGTCCACAGTAATGGGACAGGATAAACGGCTGACCCCTTAGTAACTGAGATGACTCCCGAGGAAGAGCAGAACTGGCTTAAACAGTGCAAGTGTGAGTTTATTGTGCACGTGCAGCATGTGCTAATGTAAAGTCTTGTAAAGTTCACGTTTTAGTTTATTTTTTTGTCTGTTTCTCAGTTTGTGTTTCAGTGTTCAGGCTCATGACCTTGTGGGGTTTTGCACCTACAGCTTCTTCCTTTATATCTGGACTACCACCTGCCAACACTCACCAACACAAACACATAAAGTTTCTCTATCTCATTCAGTCTTTTTTCCTCCTCCACTATTGCATCACGACTAATTGACTGTCTGCCTGTCTCATCGTTTAGCTCCAGCTCTGTCCTCCTGCCCCCAGAGTTTCTACTGTATTTGTCTACACTCTTGCCACACAGTCACTCTGTACACATCATTACTCTTTCATTTTGCTCATTGTCTCTTTCTCATCTTCTTTTTCTGTGTTTTTTCCCTGCAGCCATGCCTAAAGGATTTCTTCATTGTTGGTTTGTGCTCCTGTTTTCATTCTACCTGTGTATGCTTCAGGATTTAGTGCTTAACAGATGTTTTGCATCAGTCTGAGCATTGACATGAACACAGAAGTTCTTCTGATGCATCATGTTCTGCCAGTGTTCAGTATCTTTGTACCACAGAACCTTTGTAAAGAAGGAAAAAGGCTGTGACACAAAGATAATTAAAACACAAATGAAATTCTACAGTTATTAAAAGACAGATTGTGCAGTGTTGTTGCTAAGATTTCTTCGCCGCTGTTTGAGGATGATGAGATCATGTTGACTTTACTGATTGGAAACCAACAGTAGGCACGCAGGGTTTGAGCTGGGTGAAGCAGGCAGGATGAGAATCACCACCTCTCAGTCTGTTGGACGTCTGGATGGAGTTCCCTCTTTGGGTTTGAAGTCAGTCGCTCCTCATCTGGTGTGTGTGTCTTATTTACAAGTACAGTGACACCTCGAGATAAGAGTGCATTGACATACGAATATTTTGAGATACGAGCTGTGATTCGACCAAATTTTTGCCTTGAGATACAAAAAAATTTTTTAGATACAAGCATCCGAGCTGCCGCCGCCGAAAAAAAGATCCCCATCAACAACACGTGCTCTGTTTCCTCCGCCTCCGCTTCCCACGTCTCCTACTCCTCCGCCTGTTTACTCCTCCCTCATCCTCCGTGCGCATCTTCCATTAGCTCAAGTCGTCTGAGCTCCATAATACACTTTATAGTAAAACCATATTTTTTTTTTACATTCTCTTTTATTACTGTGTGATTTCATACAATATTTGTCATTTCTGAATACAGGTACTGTACATTTTTCATATTCAAAACACATAAACAAAACAACTGCAGTGGAATTTTGCGAGCTGGAACGGATTAATGGGATTTCAATTAATTTAAATGGGGGAAATTGCTTTGAGATACGAGCAAATTCAGATACGAGCAAGGTCGCAGAACAAATTAAACTCGTATCTCCAGGTATTACTGTAGTGGAAAATGGATCAGGTGGTTTGAGGCATTTGCAGAGATGCATGTGTTGTGTTGCTCAACTGTAGTGAAGAGAGAGCTGAGCTAGAAGGCTTACCAGTTGATCTACTTCAGTCCTCCCATGTGGCCAGCAATGATAGTAGTAGTAGTAAAAATAAAGAGTTCCCAAATACAAGCAGACAAAATGAGGTTCCTGTGAAGGTAAGGCTGGGATAAACTTGTTATTAGTGACGTCCGCATACGTATCATGGCTGCAGAGCGTTTCTAGCGTTTCTAGTGTTCATTTGGCACGTAGAAACGTTACACGTTACCTTGCATCACATTGAAGCAAGGTAACGTGTCACATGTGCAAGTTGCAATACTGACTTCAACACTAGAGGTGCTTTAAGTATCTGATCCTTGCATAGGTTTTAGAATTAGATTTCCTTACCATTGCATTGCACCTTAAGATTCAAAGATTCAAAGTGTTTATTGTCATTTGCCCAGTAAGGAAACAAGTTTCCTGAACAATAAAATTCTTACTTTGCCGTCCGCACTGAATGCCATAAAGATTTGAAATAGTAGAAAACAACTTACAAAAAAACAACAAAAAACAACTAGATAAAAGATAAAGCTGGGATTAAAGATGGGATAAAAAGAAATAAAATTAAAGGTAGTAGGCTGCAATTTGCTGAGAATCAGTGAATTCTGGGCTCCATGTACGGAGAGGGTTATAGATTCCTAGTATGGGTCTACATATAGCGTTTTGTTTCCATTTGCAAACCTGTATAAGACCATGGGTATGAACAGTTGCTAGGATCCTCGACATTGGCTTATAGACCTCACAGATTCTGCAGATCTGTTTTTGATGCCAGGCTTTTGTAATAAACCTTTTTTTATTCATCAAGCTGCATCCGGAGCGCTTTTGAACCCCACCTATTTTTTATCACATCACTTACTTCAAGTAGTTCACATCAAAACAGCATCATGAAGAAAAAGAAGGTCACCACACGCTCATGCGAACAAGACTCCCCACCATGGGGAGCAGAACATATAGTTGCTCTGCCCCACGTCTCAGGAACTCACTACCATGTCAACTCGGCAGCATTGACTCACTTCCCCACTTTAAATCACAGCTCAAAACATATATTTTTATCCCATCTGATGCATACTGCCATGTCTGCTGATTTTATTTGCTTTTATTGTTGTTTTAACTTTGTTTCTCTGTACGGTGTCCTTGAGTGCCAAGACAGGCGCCTTTAAATAAAATTTAATATTATTATTATAAGAGCATGAACATGACGTGGATGCGTAGAGAAGAAAACTGGGAGTGTCTATCTAGACTGCTGCCCAGCGGATTGGTCGCAGACGATGGAGAAAATGGATAGATGGATTTGAGTAAAACTTTAATCTGAAGGGAATGTCACATTTCAGAAAGTAGTTCCAGGTTCATATTTCCCATTATACACTTTTATCATCAGTCTGTACACATCTGAACTGAGGAGACCATCTGATGGACCTTCAGGAGAGGAATGTTGTCCCAATCTGGTCTGTAGGGGATTCTAGCTGCTCAACAGTCCACTGCTATCTTTGTGGTAATTTGCATTTCATGGTCTGGACTGCAGGCAGGCCAGTTCAGCCTCTTCTCCTGTGAAGCCTTGCCGTTGTGATGGATGCAGGATGTGGTTCAGCATTGCCTTTATAAAATCTGCAAGGAGACGTCGTCTGCTGGGAGCAGATGTTTCTCTAAAACCTGTACATACCTTTCAGGATTGATGGAGACTTTCCTGACGTGACAGCTGTCAGATCCATAAACACATTGCTTTGGACTGATCGATCAAAAACACTTTTTAAGTTTTTGTGATGTTGTAGAAAACTTACCAACTGCACCGGAAATTGGATTTTGCTAAACTAGATATGAAAACTGAGATATGAAACAACATCAGCCTAATCTGCAATTTTACCCTTTTAAATTTTTCATTTACCAAAAACTTGAAATAAGTTCTCCAGTGCACAATAAAATATTGTGAGCTATTAATTATCTATAATTTTTCATACTGCTGTGTTATATATATTTTTGTCCATGTGAAATTCTGTTTTTCCCTAATCAGACATTAAACAAATTTCATGCAAATTCCTCAACGAGTTTAAAGCAGAACAAAAACATCACTCCCACCCAGCGTTGGCTGGCAGAGATAATAAACCATTACCACACGAGTTCTAAAACAGGTGTATAATTACTATAAACAAACAGCTCCTGAGAAGATTAGCAACTACAACTCTTAACAGTCAATTGGTTTGATCTCATGTTAGGATGATGGATTGGAAAAAAAAAAAAAAAAGGAAAAGAGGCTTTTGTTTGAAGTAGGAGATGAGGATTGTAGGGCTGTAATTGTTAGAAATGCAGCTTTAGTGATAAATAATATTAAAATTGACACATTTTTAGTAAATTACATACTTCCCAAATATGAACCTAATTCCTTAACAAAAGCTTTAACCTTTATTTTGCACAGCTGTGAATCAGGAAAATTTTACACACTTTGCTCAAGCGCATCCCATCCCATCACCAGACTGGATGTAGTCTGACAGTGCAGAAGGGAAACACTGCCTCAGCGGCTGCTGTGCATCTGATCAAGCAGATAAGAGAAGAATCTCATGGAGAACACCTCTGCTCATCCATATTCCACGTCGCTGCCTCTCTGTGGTCACCTGTTAACCTTTTTAGTGAAATCCAGCGGTGTTTCCCTGCCTGACTGAGCACGCTGCTGTCTCTGGAGATGAGATCTGTGATGCGGCCCGGCTCATATTTACAGGGCTGGATTGTGACAGGAAGGAAGAGAGATCGTAGGAAAGACAGGGTGACAAAACAGTTTTCTCAGTGGGAGAAGTGAGCAAATATTGAAACCAGTCTCAGAGATTTTAAGAACACAACAGCTGAAACTGTATAAATAAGCGGCCTCTGAACTGAAGCTGCTCAATTTCAGTGGCTAACATTTTAATACTGACAGCCGAATTATGCACTTACCGGCAACTTTATCAGGCCCACTGTGCTAGTAATGGGTTGGACCCCCTTTTTCCACCAGAACTGCCTTAATTCTTGGTGTGATACATTGAACAAGGTGTTGGAAACATTCTTGAGAGGTTTTGCTCCATATCACATGACAGCATCACACAGTTTTTGCAGGTTTGTCGGCTGCATCCATGATGAGAATCTCCCGTTCCACCACATCCCAAAGCTGCTCTGCTGGACTGAGATCTGGTCTGTGGAGGCCGTTGGAGTCCAGTGAACTCATGGTCATGTTCTAGAAAGCAGCTGGAGAGGATTTGAGGATTTGAGTTTTATGACATGGCACATTCTCCTGCTGGCAATAGCCTTCAGAAGATGCTACACTGTGTTGATAAAAGGATGGACATAGCCAGCTACAATTCTCAGGTAAACTGTGGTGTTTAAACAAACCATGTTGGTACGGAAAGGCCTAAAGTGTGCCAAGAATATATCCCCACACCATTACACCACAAGCTGTCACAAGGGCAAGATTGCAGACCCAAAGAGCAGACAGGAATCTATCACGAGAGCTGTGAGACAAAAGGTTTTATTTACTGTGTTTGGAATCCAGAATATATTCCTAAGTTTCAGCAGGTTTTTCTGTAGGGACAATACACACATTAGGCCTGGCAACACCAAAAGGACAAATCAAAAATTATACTAGACCAGATATACCATGTGTTGTAAGTTCAACAATCTGGCATCTTGTTCCCGGGATGTGTGGCTGGAATATTGGGGTGGGTGCTGGCCCGCGCCAGGTGGCTGTTTGGGTGGCCTGGTCCTCCTGGGTATAATGTGGGCCCTCTGCTTCTGGGCTCTTGGGTTCGTGCTTCGGGATTTCTGATGATGACCTCTGTCTCTGGGCCATCCTAGTCTCTAGCCTAATCTCTAGTCCTCTAGCCTTCATAGAGGAGTGGGGGCATTTTTCACGATCACATTCATCTCTGATCCCTCCTCACTCCTCATCCTCTGCATGCTGACTCAGTCACTGAGTTGTCCAGTGGGTTTATACACTAAGAGCTACTTCTGTTTAGGTTTTTGTTTTGTTTGGGTTTTTTGTGAGTGTGTATGGGTACTTTGGTTGTTGTTGTGATACTTGTTTGGTTTTTTCTTTTTTTTCTATAACTTTTGTTGTTGATTTGGTTATTATATAGAAACTCTTGATGACTGTTGTGGAAATTTCTCTGTTGTGCTTTTGTACAGGTGTAGTAGTTGATTGTTGATTGAACTGTTGTGTCTTTAATCTTTCTTCTTTCTGCTTTCCTTTGTGCATCTTTTCAATGCCCTCCTTCTTATTCTGTCCCCTCTGGTCAGGTCCAGCAAGATTCCATAATTCAAAATAAATAATTAAGATAAAAAAAATAAAAAATAAATACTTAAGATTAAAAAAATAAATTAATCAGATTAGCAAGAGAAGCCTTTTACCCATAAAGCTCTCCTTGGCAAAGTAAATTTACCACACTTCCTTGTGGGTGTGGCTCCACTACCAAGCTTGCAACAAAGAACTCAGAACTTTTGGTCTTCTTGGGAAGTTGTTCTGGCGTTCAGTCTTTGCCTTGTCTTCTTTCCCACTTTCAACTTCCCACACCTTTCCGAAAGGTTGAAGAAATCGAGAGAGAATGGAGTTTGCAGAAGAATGTGTCATGATGCACAAAGATGCCAGCTTAGCCAGGAAAAGCTAATCCTGAAAGTGGTCAGACCCAAGATGCAGAGTCAACCTCTGTACATGCTTAATCTCTGTTTTTGTTATGTCTTTTTTCTTTTGTAACTGGTTAAATCAAGGCTGCGCACTTCAGCCCCAGTTTACTAAGTTTTTCCCTTTCGGGTCATCAAAGCTGGACTTTTTGATCTTTTGCCATAATGCAACACCTCTGACCCAGCAGCGTCTCAGGACGAGACTGAATGAGAGGGAGAACCCTGCAGACCCTAAAACCTGCGGACCATAATGACCATTGGCTTTCATGGGAGCTTTAGTCAGGACTCAAACGCCAGCAAGAGTTTCTCTGTGCGCTGGAGTTGTTCACCAGAAACAGTCGTAAGTGGGTCCAAACGGAACCACATGAGTACTACCGGTCTCCTGTCTACGTGATTGCTAAGAAATATGGTTGGTTGTCTTACGGAATCAGTGAAATGATTTGCTCTTTCCAGTTAGGTTTCCTTCATAAGCAGACGATGCCATTTAGCTCCATAGGATTAAAAAATCTGTTCAGCCTCCTTTTGAACATTAGTTTAATAAACACCACAGGTTAATTAACTTTTGCTTTCATTTTTGCTCCACACATTACATTGCCTCACCATAACCGGAGTTGATAATTAAATGACAGACTGTCTGAGGCCGAGATCAGTTAAGAATTAAACCAGCGATGTTATGAGAGTTCAGCAGCATGGATCACGTTCTGGTTACTGGGATTAAGGCTAGCACTTTATCTCCTTTTTTGAAGGTGCAAACAACAGTTTTCCATCCTAACGCTGCTTCACCTTTATCTGAGATGTCTTTAAAGTTGCAGATATGTATTCACGTGCACCTTTTAAGCTATCAGGAAAAGACGTTACATACTCTACATTTCTACTAGTCGATGTGGTGGTTTCTAACAACTTCTCTTCCACAATCTTCAATGGTCCTTGAAGCTCGTAACCAAAGATGAGTTCAACGGGGCTGAATCCTAGTGACTCTTGAGGAGCCTCACGTACAGCAAATAAAACAAATGGGGGCCCTTCATCCCATCGCACTTGCGCAACATAGACTTCACTGTTTGATGCCATCTGTCCAGTACTCCCTGGCTTTCCACACAAACGGAATAAATTTCAAAATATCGAAAGGACTAGAGGGAGAAGCGGTAAGCCGGGATCCAGACGGATCATCTAAGCTCTGCCTCTGGGTGGAATTGGACTGAGCCTCCAGCTCCACACGGCGCAGGCGCATTGCCTTATCAGCCTCAATCTCCATTTTTCTGATTGCAAGCTGCGTTTGTCGTTGTTGGGCCTTCTCCTGGGCTTCCAGTTGTAGCTGCGCCAACCTCACCCTCAATCGAGCATCAGCTCGAGAGGCACCCGAGCCATTGTCAAAGAGGAGCGGGTCAAACCGGGGAAGAGTGACCGGTGTTGCCTGCCTATCACCTCCCTCAGTGCCCGTCCTAGGGCAATCTGAACCCAGCAGATCCCCTCGCTCAGTTTCGCCAGGACCCATCTCTCTAGACCAGTGCTTGTCAACGGGGGTGATACCGCCACCCAGGTGGCGTTGTAATAATGTCAGGGGGCGCAAGGAGCATTAATTAAGAAAGGGGGGCAGTGGCTTTTCTTTGGGGGCGGCAGGATTGGCTTGGGGATTGATGATTGACAACTTTACTGACCAATCAGATTCATAAAGAAACGAGCGCCATGCCAATACCATCAAAAGGAAGTAGACCCAAAGATCGTATACTGTGAGAAGATGCCTCAATCCTAAAAATATCTTTTATCTTCATGAAAATAACCTGGACTTTAGTGATTCATTTTAAATAAAAACACAGTCCTTTAAATGACTGCAAAACTGCAAAGGACAGATTTTAGGATTTTGTTAAGCTTTTGTGCTTTTATATGTGTTGTTATTGTTGACGGTTCAAAGGAATCTCATGTTAGGACTCCTTTTCAGGATTAGTGTTTACTTTTTAATGCGTTTTAAAATTTTCTGCAATTGACACATCTGAACTATCCCTGTAAAAAAATGTTTCTTCACAAGGCAGTTTAAAACTATTCAAAACAAGTGACAACCACATCTATAATTATACAAAATTATATTATAATGTGCAAGAATTATCAACATTAGGCCTGATATGTTGGGAAGACACTTAGCTACCATTATAAGAGTGCGTGTGTGTGTGTGTGTTTGTGCCGGGGGGGAGGGGGCTTTAAGGGACCTGAATTATAAGTAAGGGGTTGAGAAAAAGGTTGAGAAGCACTGCTCTAGACGGACCAGCCACAACAGGCGACACAATCGACCATCCACAGCTCCAACACCAGGCAGAGCCAACACGTGTCTTTCCACTATTCCAGCCACCATCAATGCCTTCATTTCCTTCTTAAGCACTCCCTTCGGTAATGGAATCTCACAATGGTCTGCTATGACCACCAAATCGTCCTTAGATCATAAATCCAATTGGCCCAGCGACGGGTTCTCACAGAACCTTTCAACCCGTCGTGTTAGTTTATGGAGTAGATTTAGTTTTTTTGTAGATAATAGTAATAATAGTAGAGTAGACGCTCTCCTTATTAAGAAGCTGTTTGAGTTTAGTTTGTTTATTAGAGTGAAGTCCCAGAGTTAAACTGGTTGACCATATTTTGTTGTTTTTGCCTTAATTGGACACCTTTGGTTACCGTGGTTATTGTGTGTTTGTTTTCGCTGGTAATGGTATAAATTTGTTTATAAGATCTTTTGTGTTAAGCAATACTTAGTATTTGTTTATAGGAAGATTGTGTTGTGTTTATTAATTGTTAAATAAATACCTTTTTTATACAATTTTGAGATCAACCCGGCCTGATTTGTTACTAACCCGTTTGAGCCATAACTGACGGTTCGTAACAGTGACACATGGTCTCTTCTTCATTTTCTCATGTCCTAAGGTATTAGTTTACTACTACTTCATTAAAGCTAGTCAATGACTTAGTGCCAAATATCATGATAATATATAGAACATAATATGTCCTTTAAGTTATCGTGAGATTGGTGGTTGTCTGGTGATAGTTTGGATTGAAGGGTCATGCTATCTGTTTTGATTTTGTTTCTTCCTTCTTCTTTCTGCTTTCCTTTTTGCTGTCTTCCTCCTTCTTCTGTCCCCTCCAGTGAGGTCCAGCAAGATTACATTGATTCCATAATTCAAAGTAAATAAATAACAGTAAAATAATGAATAAATTAATCAGATTATCAAGAGCAGCCTTATACCGATAAACCTCCCTTTGACAAACCAAATTTGTTCGGCACAAAACAACAACCAGACTATTATTCTGTTTGCTACAAGGACAAGTTAAAAAAAAATAGTTATCATGAGATTTGATGTTTATATTCACACATAGATTTAATATACACACAAACACACACACATACAACTTGCAAAAAAGAACAAAAGTTATTTTCAAAATTATACAAAAGAAATAAAAAAAGATTCCTGGATGGGAGGGCCTGATTTTTGAATGGGCGGGACGACTGAGGCCTGCCCGTAGTGCCAGATCTGGGTAGACCTGATATGATATATATA
>JBAMHW010000009.1:28017475-28029558 GCA_037177495.1 Rhadinocentrus ornatus | reverse complement strand
GAGCCAGTTCAGTTTAATAGTTGTACATATAAAGCGAACATTTTCATCAGTTAGTGTGTATATGAACCATCAGTCAGTCTGCCTTATATCCATCATGAAGTGGAACGCACTAGCTTGGCAAAGTCTTTATGAACATCTAACAGCGATGTGATATATTGCTCTGTCATACACTTGATGGATGCAGAGTAAATATTGAAAACAACAGAAAACTGCCTCACCATGTTTGTAGGAGAACAGATCTATCAGCCATAAATGTGGAAGGGGGTTGTAAATGGAAAGAAAGAAAGAAAAAAATAAAATAACAGAAACTAGCCAAAGAGAATTAAAGTAGCCATGAATACCTGACTGAGAGCTGTGGAGTCTATGGATCCACTCAGTAGTGTCGGCTATTTGATTTGGTCCTCCTGTCATTCACTCGTTTGGCTAATGTTGTTTCCCTTTGTGTGGGTTGGGGTGTACAGTCAGACCACCCGTGCAGTCATTCAGGAAACCATGAAAGTTATGAGTCTGTGGGAGAGTGATAGAGCCATGAAGTGCTGAAGACTGGGAAAATGGTTGGTTTTAGCTATTTTAAACATGTCTTTATACACTGCTTCCCAAAACACTTCATTTTAGTGCTTGGCACATTTTCATTTCTTCATGCATTTTTCATTTTTGTCTCTCATTTTCTGGCTCTCCACATACATCTTACCAGAGAGAGAACACGTGTCAGAAGTGAATTGAAAGTCTAAAAAAAGAAAAAAACACTTTGCCCTGGATCCAGTTGTGACTAAAAGCTTTCTAATCCTGCCACCCAAATTACAGCTTCAACATAAACACATGGTGCCAGATGGTGACATTTTTTGCTTTAATGAAAAGCCATTTCAAAAAGTTTACACAACGCTGAATGAGAAATATTTCCAGATTGGGTTTGTGATATTCTATTCTTTCTAAAAATCCTATAAAGTGACCAAAACCTACTAAAAAAGATGAAATAATCTCTGTGTGCCATAGAGCCACATCTATTTGAAAAACAGCAGACTAAACATGTTTACTCATCCTGCTGTCCCAGATATTCACAGCACCCCTAAAAGTGAGCTTATAACGTTGCTCAATGCAAAGAATAAAACATTATACTGATTTTATCTTTTATAAAAGGAATTAATTGAATTTTACCTGTTTTTGAACATTGAAAACTTTGGAAGCTGTTGCAGCTACGTGCTTTTTCATTTATAGATGATCATTTTAGCTACAATCTAAAATGCTATTTCCTAACCGAGAAGATAATCGTCAGAAAGCTTATCAGTGGGAAAGAGGCTTCTCTTGTCCCCGCAGCTGCCAAGAGCTTGTTTAAATGCAATATTTGCTCAGTTTTGTTTTGTTGGTTTTTTATTTTACCAGACAAACATTTTTGTTCCACACATTTCAGCAAAACATAGACATGAATGATCTATTTCCGAACCAAAAGAGTCATATTAGTGCCAGATTGTAAATTTGTCCAGCCCATCAAACTTCCATGTTGGGGGGACGAACAAGACACCTTTCTGCCCCTTTTGCTTTAGAAGAAGCTCTTTGAAACATCTTTTCCATAACTGCCCAAAGGCTCTGGCAGACTGCTGTTATCAGTGGCACCACGACCAGCTGCTGAAGGTAGTAAGCTAAGAGCTCAACCTCCGCCACCAAAACCATAACACAACATCATGCCCCAAAATGGTAATCTCCTCTGAAGCCACAAAACATCAGATCATGCTCAAACTCCACTATGGGGAGAGCATAATAAGGAAACAAGAGGAAATGCATCTGGCACAGAAACTGGCGGTGAAGTGTAAAAGGAGCTCGATGACTTTATTTGAACCACTGGAGGTTGGATGCAGAGGCTTTGCAGGATGTTTTTTCTACAAAGTCTTTTGTGTCAACGTCATTGATATTGTTCTGGATTTCTCTTTATCCAACATTTCCTTCTTCCTTCCCATTCTTTCCACTTTTCCCAAACTGTGCGCTGACTCACATGTCCGACCTTGAGGATACAGGCTGTCTCAGTATTTAGGTTGGTCCTCTTGTCATTTGCCATTAGCTTCACATTAGTCTTGGGGGATTTATGGATTGACCCCTCATCAAATCATTTACTTCAATGAATCAGTTTAGACTGACACGTGCAGTATATTAATCAAGCCGCCTGGCTGGCCTAATGGCTCAATCAGAGGCAGAGGAAGGAGAGAGCGAGAGAGAGCGAGAGAGAGAGAGGTTTACAGAGAGTCTGGTTGAAACACTCTCCTTAAATAACCTGCAGTCTTTACTCTGTACTCTGATTTTAGGGATGCGTGGCTGGCACATTGGGGCGAGTGCTGGCCCACACCAGGTGGTTGACTTTGGGTGGCCTGGTCCTCCTGGGCATTGTACAGGCCTTCTGCCTTAGGGGAGAGGGGCAGTTTTCGAGCTCTTTGGGCCCTGGTTCCTGCGCTCTGGCAGCCTGGAGGGCCGGTTCCTGGTGGAGTTGGTGGGTGTTGATCTTGGCCCACGAGGGCCTATGCACCATGACCGCGTGGGACTCTGGCTAGGGCCTTCCTCTGCCACTTTCTGGGCATTTCAGGGGTCGTCTTGGTGATGGGGTGGCTGGGATACGTGCTCCGGTATCACTGCTGATCGCCCGGATCTCTATGGGTTTGCTTCTAGCCTTCATGGAGGCATGTTGGCATTTGCATGTTCACAACCATCTTTGAGTCCTCATATTCTGCATTTTGTCACAGTTACTGCATTGTTCTGTAGGTTTATATGCTAAGACTTACTTTTGTTAAGGTTCTATGTGTGTTCCTCATGACACAAATCAAATCAAATCACAAAGCTTCCTCGTCTCTTATAGGTGCTCATGATGATTTTCATTATTGTTTTCCTGTAAAAGCAGAAGGGAATTCTCTGTTAAGTTTCTTTATAGGTGTAGCAGTTGGTTGGTGTTTGGATTGAAGGGTCTTTGCCTTCTATCTGTAGTACTATCTATTTAATTCACAGTTATAGAAGATATCAGATGGACTAAACTATATTATTTAGTTGACAAAAACTTACAAATTTCAGATCACTAATTTTAAACTTAGCCATAAGGCTAAAATAAAGTCCAAATTTGTCAATGAATGCATGGGTTCTATCAAAGTCATCATTTCTTTAAATTTTCAGACCTCTTTAACAGAACCAACCCAGATAAAAATTATAAGCTGTTGCTCGAGTTTGGTCCACCACCTTGGTTGTGCTTCACTCTGAGTGGCCATATGGGCTCATTGGTGTGGCCCATCGTCCTGCATCCTTCAGAAAACTAAACTCTGTAGCCCTTTGTCATCATCATGCCATGCTGACCATCATATATTTTAAACCACTCCTTTGTTTTGCTCTGCTTTCTGACCATCCTTGAGACAAACAAACATGGAGTTGCTTGTTGGCGGATATGGCAAAGCCTCGTGTTAACGTGCAAGCTCACATGCTGACTTGTCATGGACCATTAATTTGTTGACTGATGGTGGTATTTAGTGCCGTCCATCTATCCTGTCATCCATCACTGCTCTCTCCATCTGTTCTTCTACTCCATCCATTCTTCTTCTCCTCCCTTTCCTCTGTCACTACAGAGGCAAAAAAAAAAGAAGAAAATTAGTGGCACCTTTATAAGATATTTATTCTCACCTGTCTCCCAAAACTCCTCCACTCAACCTGCTATTATTCCCATCTCCATCCCTGTACATGCTCCTCTGATTCCTTAGTGGATCACTCCCTGGCCTTTTCTTTTTTCACTCTTGACTGGGCTGCTCATGGATTTGCTGAGAGACACTCTGTTTGGCTAAACTGATGTTTTTGTGTACAAAAAGGCTTCACCATGCTAATCTTCGGCATGCAGTCCATGGGGGCCTGAAAACAACACATTCCTGATTCCATGCAAGACCCCTGAGAATAGAGATTATGCTCACATTAACACTGTAAGCTAAGAGGGTGGTTAGTTTATTGGCTAGCTTTCAGGACTTAGCCAGCAAAACCAGGTTCTATTCTGCAGCTAAAGTTTCCATAAAGACTTTGTCTAAAATAAATAAAAGAAACTTACTGTAGGCAGGAGGCTGTGAAATGTTTAATGTGTTTTAAAGAGAAAGGGAAACATAAAAGCTGAACATTGCTTGTTTTGGTTCAGATGTGGGGAAAAAGATTGACATTTATTTAACTCTTCAGCTGAATGAAGATGTCTGTGTTTAGTCTCATAGTTACTAGTTTGAACTTTGATGGACAGGCAACCCAGAAACTAATCATGCAGTGGTTTTGTTAGAGCTGAAATTAAAGATAACTCAGGTGTGCTGTGGTCATTTCAGGGGCCAAGAAAATCTGGAAAGTCTGACCTTATTCTGTTAACTTATGTTCATTCTGTTATGGAAATCTTCAAAAATGATACACAACAATTAATTGATTAATCAGCCCCCCGAACACACACACACACACACACACACATACACACACACACGTCCACCTATCTCTCCCATCCCCCAGAGAAAAGAAGTTCTTGTGTATACAGCAATTTATCATCCTAGGTGGGTAGTAGGTGTTAGACATTGGTTGGTTACACCGAAAAAAGGAATATATATATATATAAATACATAAATATATATATATATACCATCTGTCACCCGAGACTGCAAAACCACTACTGTTCTGCATAGGCCTGAACCCCCTCAGCCAATTAATCAACAAGTCTGTCTATGGCTACCGACTCAGGAATGGGGCCATCCTCTACACAGATGAGATCAAGCAGTACGCTAAGAATGAGCGAGACATTGATTCACTGATCCACACCACCAGTATCTACAACAAGGACATCAGAATGTCATTCAGACTGGAGAAATGTGGCCGAACAAAGAGAGGGAAGGTTGTCCATACAGAGGGCATTGTACTCCCAGAGGGCACAATAACAGATGTTGAAATGAGCTACAAGTACCTTGGCATTCCACAAGCAAATGGCAACCATGAAGAAGCCACAAGGAAAGCTGCCACTGCCAAATATCTGCAACAAATAAGGCAAGTCCTGAGAAGGCAGCTCAATGGCAAAAACAAGATTCAGGCAATTAACAGCTATGCCCTGCCAGTGATCAGATGATCAGATGGGATAACAAGCTGGTCAAAGGAGGACGTTCAGACCACAGATGTTAAAAATGGAAGCTGTTCACCATGCATGGAGGGTTACACCCCAAATCCAGCATCAAGAGGCTATACACTAAGCACAAAAAGGGAGGTTGTTGGGGGCTTTATGCCCCTGGTAGGGTCAACCATGGCAAACAGGTCTCAAGGGGAGGGACCAGACACAGCCAGGCTCAACAGACCACTAAGGGAATCCCCTTTGTGAAACAGGGGCCGCGTACATGTTTCTCTGCAAATCGGTGGAGAGTGAGGCTGTACGACGGAAGAGGCGCGTGGACACCGGTGAAAGAGTCGTGTCGGCAAGGACCTGCCCGGACCACTGTTAATGGCTGCACACAAGGATGTCTTCAGGAAACATTTTAGAGACTAAGACTGGAAGATGGCTCAGCTGTATAGGAATAAACTGTTTTAAAAACCCTGACTTTTAGTGAGTGGCCTTTAACTCTGCTCCCCCTGATTAAAAGAACTATGGTGGCGGTGGCCTTATTGGGGCCTCACCCGGCCCCCTAGAGATTTACACCAAACAACATTTCAGAGTACCCACCCTTTTTTGGAATCCTTGAATGGGGTGTTAGAGAGCACTCCTTCTGAGGACTCATTCTGCTGGGGGACTTTAATGCTTATGTAGACAATGACAGTGAGACCTGGAGGGGCATGATTGGGAGGAAGGCCCCCCTGATCTGAATCTGAGTGGTGTTTTATTATAAGACTTCTGTGCTCATCATGGAATGCCCATAATGAACACCATGTTCAGGCACAAGAGTGTCCACATGTGCACTTGGCACCAGGACACTGTAGGTCGCAGTCCGATGATCGATTTTGTAATTGTGTGTTCGGATTCCGGTCAGGCCTGGCAGACCCAAACAAATCCCATATCCGGTTGTTCAACCATACCCCAGATGAGGAAGGGGACATTGACTCTGAGTGGGCTGTGTTCCATGCCTATATTCTTGAGGCAGTCAGCTGGAGCTGTGGCCATAGGGTCATCGGTGCCTGTCACACCGGAAATCCCCAAACTCGTTGGTGGACACCAGCAGTAAGGAATGCCATCAAGCTGAAAGAGTCCTATCGGGCCTTTTTGGCCTGTGGGACTCTGACCTCGACTCGGGACGTTGTGGGTCGGTGGAAGGAATACTTAGAAGACCTCCTTAATCCCACTGACACGTCTTCTGATGAGGAAGCAGGGTTGGATGGCCCTGTATGACCAGTGCCAAAGCCTGGTCTGCTTTTCCGGCAGTAAATCAGATTAATATCCAGAGAGGGTTGCAGTCAAGGTGTTGAGGGGATCCTGTTTGGTGGCCTCAAGATTGGGTTCTTTGCTTTTTACAGATGATGTGAATCTGTTGGCTTCATCAAACCGTGATCTTGACCTCTCGCTGGAGTGTGAAGCAGCGGGGATGAGAATTAGAATGAGAATTTTCAACCGGAAAAGGGTGGAGTGTTTTCTCCAGGTCACGAATGAGGTCCTGCCCCAATTAGAAGAGTTTAATTATTTCTGGGTCTTGTCAACGAGTGAGGGAAGGATGGAGTGGAAGATCGACCAGCAGATTGGTGCAGCATCTGCAGTAATGTAGACTCGGCATAAGTCTGTCGTGGTGAAGAAGGCGTTGAGCCAAAGACAAAGTTCTCAAATGATTGGCCGTTCTACGTTCCTACCCTCACCTATGGTCACGAGCTGTGGGTAGTGACCGAAATAACGAGATCGTGAATACAAGCGGCCGAAATGAGTTTTCTCCGCAGGGTGGCCAGGCTCTCCCTTAGAGATAGGATGAGAAGCTCAGGGATCCTGGACGGGCTCAGAGTAGAGTCGCTGCTCCGCCGCATAGAGAGGAGCCAGATGTGGTGGCTCGGGCATCTGGTCAGGAGGCCTCCTGGACGCCTCCCTGGTGAGGTGTTCGGGGCACGTCCCACGGGGAGGAGACCCCAGGGAAGACCCAAGACACGCTGGAGAGACTATATCTCTCGGCTGGCCTGGCAAACACTTCAGGATCCCCGACGAGCAGGCAAATGTGGCCGGGGAGAGGGAAGTCTGGGCTTCCCTGCTTATGCAGCTGACCCTGGATAAGCAGTTGAAAATGGATGGATGGATTGTTATGCAATTAAAATGTGAATAATCAAGATTAATTATTATAAAGCCTTGAATTAATTAGATAGATTTTTTTCCATTGACTCCCACCCCTAATACATATATATATATATATATATATATGTGTGTGTGGGTGGGTGTCTGTGTGCGTATGTGTATGGAATAAGATGAAAAATATTAAGCCAAGTGTGGGATGTGTTGTGTAATCAGAGATGCTATTCTGTTTACCTGGTTGGAACCAGTGATTATTTGACTTCCTGTTGCTGTTCTCACATCTCCAACCAGTCTGCCCATTCTCCTCTGACCTCTGACATCAACAAGACATGTTAATCTAGGCAAATGCTGCCAACTGAATATTTTCCATAGATATATTTTCCATTTATAGAACATTCTCTGTGACCGGACTGATCATGTCAGGTCCAGACCACCTATTACAGGACCAGTTCAGATTGCTCCCTTCTGGATCCAGATACCTGTTGCAGAGGTGTAGGATTAACAGACTTCTAGAAGATTCATGCATTCCTAAACTAATTAATGTAATTAATTAATTAATTAATTAATTAAATGATTTGTTGTGATATGTGTGCCTGTTGTTTTTGTTATGCATGTTGTTCCACTGGGTATAAAACTAATTTCCCCAAGGGGATAATAAAGGTTCTTGAACTTGAACCATGTCACGTTTAAAGTCAATTAAATCTTTCTTCCTCATTCTTATGCTGTTTGAACTTCAGCAAGTTGTCTTACCATATCAGCTTGTATTGAATTTGTGTTTGGCTGATTAAACATTTGTGTTAACAAGTAGTTGAACAGGTGAACCTGATAAAGCGTCCAGTGAGAGTATATACAGTATAAATACATATAAATGTCACACTTTGACACAGCAGTCTTTATTCAGATATTTTTAGATACGTTTTTCCTCTAGTGTTTTATGAGGGTGCAGCAAAGATAAAATGCATGTCAACATGGAACGGTTTGTGATATGTGCTGAAGCGCTGGACACCAGTGTCAGATGCTGAAGTGCACTTGGGCACCAACGTGGGACGCTGAAGCACTGGACACAACACAGAAGATGTGGGAGCTGGCCTGGAGCTGAGAATGGAGTCCCCCAGAATGGCGATCCCACCAGAGTGCCGCACTGTCCTGGATCCAGCCCCAGCAGCATTGCCACAGCAACTAATGCTCTGGTAAGGCTTGTAGCCCGTTGGGGTCCATGGTTGGTCAGTTCATTCTCATGTTTCGTTCGTGTAATGCTGTGTTTCCCGTTTTGTCTGTGTAAGTATTTATCAGTAACCTTGTTCCTGCACCGATCTGCCTCAGACTCTTCATCCTGCAATTGGGTCCTCACATCCCACTCACTGTGACAGAATAATCTGACCAAGGAAAACTGAAACCAAGGTCAAGCTGATATGATGGAGAGCAGGTGAAGAAAATGAGAAAGTAAAACCAAGTATACTAACAAACAGCAGAAAGCAAAACAGAATACACAAGGGGGAAAAATAAAAAATAAAAACAGGAAAAACAGAACTCAAAATGACAAGACTAAAAAAACCAAAACCAAAACCCACACTTCATGACATCATCAATCAATGCACCACAATGATATAGCTGAATGTTTTACCAAGACTACCGATGATCTTGTTATGTGAGCTCTAATGTTTCTGCAGGTTTTGTAAAGCCTGTGTCTGGAGCAGAAATTATATAGGCCTGGTAGGTTCCACTAAATCACAATCCTGGAGTGGTTCATGCAGGCATCAATGTTCAGTCTTAACCAGAACATTGTTCAGTTTGACGAGACAGTGGTGCTCAATTTTGTTTTGGCAGTTTGAAATCAGGCCCATTCAGTCCAAACTTCACCATGAATACGAATGCCATTTATAAAGGTGTTCATGCAGAACACTGACCACAGATTTGCCTTGAAGTTGCTTCTCTAATCCAGTCATCGACTATCATCAAGTACAGCAATATTTGCACCTTAACCAAAGTAAAATCTATCACATCATAGAGCAGATCCATTTTAAACAGTTTTAAGAGGCACCAATTCTATCATCTTTCTAACAAACATGTTAAATCAGAAAACTGTACATTGATCAGTTTAGCAATCATGGAAACGTTAGATATTCTGCCCTTATTTGGACAGCTTCCACCCAGGATGAACAGTGAGATAGTCAGACCACCAAGCTGTATTATTTTTAGTTATGCATTTAGATGTTATAGTGATAAACAGGCTTTGTCAGACATTAAAGTTTCTAATTCAGCGCTCATCCCATTATTCATTAACAAGCAGATGTGTATGTGTGTCTTGAGAGAATGTAGTCATGTTGTTTTCTTATCGTCCTATTCCCATCAAATGCTCAAACATGTCAGGGAGCCCTGATGCAGTCTTTATCCACTCTGGCACATCTCATAATGGTTTTAATATGTTTATGCTGTTCCACATGAGACCGGCTTGCTAACTTTGTTACAGACGGACCATCCATTAATACGTAGAGCTGCTTGTTATTATTTATGCACACTTAAGCCAGAGTGCGTCGCTGTGTAATTCACTGTAAGCAGGCTTCATTGGAATTGCAAATCAATGCCCCAGCATTCTTTACCTCGCATGATAGCTTGGAGCTTTCCCCTGCTTCTGAAACCACTCCTGTCCCTGCGATTTTTCTTTCCCCTCCAGCCACATATCCCCCTCTCTGTCTCTATCTCCTCTCAGCTTGTATTGGGTAGTTTGTCTTCCAGCTCCTGCCTTGCCAGAAAAGCTGGCCAGTAGTTATTGCCGGGCACAGAGCCAGGCCAGTCTGGACGAGAGGAAGAGGGAAGACAAGAAGAAAGGAAGGACGGTCTGGTAGGACGCTTTTGTTTTTTGCAACAAGTCGCACTGTTCAGATATTTTGCAGATGATACTTGTTGAGAGTTACGGCGAGTGACGTTGGGAGGGGGGTGAAGGGCTCTCTAAGTGCTTTGCTGGCATGCAGTCCTTTGTGGTTATGAATTGATGCAGCATGGTTTACAGTTAAAAAGTCTGGACTGCTCTGTCTTTGATCTCTTTAATCATCTTGTGTAATAGAAAAGATGTCTTCCTTTCATGGCTTCGATTTCAATGTGAGCACAGATGGAGCTGAAAGAGCAAGAAGTCCAAATTAAGGGAAAAGTAGGGCGATCTGTGGGCCCAAAGACAGAGATGGATGAGTAAACAACAACAGAGAGGGAAGACTTCTCAAAACAGGGTGTGGTTTCAGTGAAGACATCATGGTAAATTGTCCCTTCTCTTCTCCTCCATCACTTCTTTAACTGACACTTTTCTTCCTTCATCTTCTTCAACATCCTTTAGGCTTCTTCACACGATTTCCTCACCACCTGCTGCCTCAGCCGAATCAGTCACACCAGCTTTCTCTTTTCCTCTTTTCTTTTACTTGCACAGAAATTCTTCCCATTCTTCCTCCCTTTCTCAAACACTTTCTTTCCTTTCACCCTCTTCTTTCACACTATATTCTATGATCGTTCTTTTTCCTCCTGGTTGTTTGTTCACCTTAGAGAATGCCACATCTCTCTGTCTGCCTCAGAACGAGCTGCTATCTCTCTCTATATCCCTCTTTAACCTCTATTTACTCGTTCAATCCACCCTGCCCTGAGGACACATCTCCAAAAATCCCCCTGCTTGTTAACACTCTCTAGCTTCTTCACTCTGAAAGTACTGTCACACCTTCCTCCTTCCCTTCCACAATTTTTAGACTTCTTTCTGCAATTTCCTCCCATCCGTTCTCCCCCTCCCCTCACCAAGCTCAGCTCCATCGTATCCCCAGCCCTCCTTCACACTCATTTTTGGTCCCGTTTTTACCTCCATCGTCTCATCTCCAGCCTTTCCTCTCTGCTCTTACTCACTTTTTTTTCTTATTACCGAGTCAGGCCTCAGGTCCCTCAACCAAATGAGATTTGTAGGCCGAGGCCCGTGTGCTCTTCTCCTTCCTCAGAGTGGAGTCAGTTACGTCGACTGCATGCAGGTTTAAACCATTTATGCCTCCAAGTACATCTAGCCCATGCCGAAAGAGGGGAAGAAGACTTGCTTCGTCTCATATTATTTTACTGACATCAATTGTTTTCCCTTATACAAGCACAAAATAAAAAAAAACTTAAAGCATAAAACAATGAAAAAGAAATACTGAAAGCAAATTGATGAACATCTGTAGGAGATTTTTGTATGATTTCCTGTAGTTACAGACAAATACATAAAAGTGCTTTAAATAGCCTTTTCAGAAGAAATTAACTGAGTTTTAGCGGGTACATGCTTTGTAAGTCTGACATTTCTACACATTCAGTTTTTCTTTAGTTTGCATTGCTAGGTTTTGCTCGTTTGGTGTGTGCGCGTGTGTGCGTGCGTGTGTGTATCAGCTGTCAAGCTGATCTAAATCACAAAAATTTTGCCTCTTCTTTAAAAGAGTAGCCGTAAGAGCAGCCATAAGCAGGGGTTAAAGTGGGTTTGGATGAAGCCATGCTGACGTCATGCTCACAGTTAACGGTGAGCTGCACAATTTGGGAAACAAATAGTCACTGCTCAGGGGAGTCTTACAGGAATTTCCATGGATTCGCTTTCGATTCCGAAGTCCAACGTAAGAAATAATCAGCTGCTTCTGATTTGCTATCAAGATAAGAGCACAGTGGATGATGGGAAAAGGTAGAGATCTACGCTCTCTGTCCACTTTATATGGACCACCTTCTAGTACCAGGTTTAACCCCCTTTTTAATTCTTGATGTCATAGATTCAACAAGGTAGGAAACCTTCCTCAGAGGTTTTACTCCATATCACCATGACAGCATCACACAGTTGCTGCATCCATGATGAGAATCTCCCGTTCCACCACATCCCAAAGCT
>JBAMHW010000009.1:27983773-27995247 GCA_037177495.1 Rhadinocentrus ornatus | reverse complement strand
TTGCATGTTTTTTTTTTACATGCAAACGTTGGTAATTACAATCTATTTTACTATAATACAACACAATTTGTAACAACATGGCATGACCGCACTGAACAAAGCATCCAAATCACATTTTGTAGAATTTTTAATAAATATTTGTAGTGTCAGGGCTGCAAACCCACACTTTCACTGCAAGGCAGCCTGGTCAAATTTCTTATATTACCTTTCCTTAACCTCGTATTTTCTAACATAGTCAGGAGGAGAAAAAAAAGCTTAAGGAAACTAAATCTGAGGTCATTTACTTTCTTTTACTAAAGACCATACACTCAGATATTTTTCTTTCAGTTAAAAGTTAAAGTTAAACAGATGGTGAGAATGAGAGTAGAAATCAAAAGTCAAAATGAATATCATTTATGCTCCTTTTATTTACATAAAAGTCTATTTGAAACATTGTCAGACGCCATTGTCCACATACTATGAGAGGCCGTTTAAGACATTATTCAGAATTACCCTCTCAAAGACACATGTGAAATTCACGTCATTCACACACTAGACTAAAACCTCTCATATATCATACTGAAATCATTCACACGTTATAGTAAAACCTCTCATACACTATACTGAAACTGCCTCTCATATACTGTACTAGGCTGCTTCTTCTTTGTTCATTTAACTTTTTTAAGTTAGCAGGTCAGAGGTACGTAACAGAGAATGCAGGTCAGTGACGCTGATTGTGTAAGTGATGAAGATCCAGTGAGACGGCAGATTCAAACCAGGCACGCTCGAACATTCATTCATTCAACTTTATTTTCGCCAGAAATCGCTAATAAAAGATTTCTTGAAAGAAGGAAAATAGTGTCTTTTAAGTTACACTGCAAGAGCACTGCAAGAAGTAGTTGGCCAGCCAGCCAGATTTTATTAATCTGTGCTACAACATGATCGTCATGGGGAAGCCAAACCAAACATCAACCCCATTTACCTCATCCGAGGCCAAGAGACAGCTTAACAAGGATTCATCGGGAACTATTTAATCACCGGGGAACAACTCAACAGACATTCTCATCTCTGTAGATAAAACACTAAGTAGTTTGGACACGCGTTTAAGCCTGGTGGAGATCCTCCACAGAGTTCCAGGCATTACGCAAATCATTGCAATTCAGCCAGAGGCAGGTGGAAACCCTGGCTGCGGGGAACGCCAGCTCAGAAAGTCAGTAAAATCTCTTACTGAGGGGTTGACCCAACTCTTTGAGGAAAAGGTGATCGATCTGCATGTGCTGAGCATGAGAGAGAATCTAATATTTGCAGGGATTCCAGAGCAGATGGAGGAGGACCCCGAGACCACGATGAAAAACTTCATCCAATAACAAGTGCGAACGACCAATATCCGAGAGATATATTGCTTGCGGTCATCGTGGTGGATATTTATTAACGGACAGCTATACTGTGATCCGAACATCACGCCGTGGCTCTACTGACTTGTTGGTATGTGCTTTACTCTTTCTGTATGCTTACTAGATCATGTTATATTCATAAAGCTGCCATATAAGTTAATTTAGTTAACAGTAAATTCACTGCCCGTCTCCACTACACTGCTCTCAACATAGATGTGTACTTTTAATTTATTTTTTCCTTTGGCATTGTAGCTCTTTTCATTCTTCTTCTTTCCAACCCTTTTGCAGTAATTCTACCTGTCATTATATTAATGCGAACCGAGACAGAGGTGGATTGGACCTAACCAACTGTATTCACCATGTCTTGGCTAACAAGCTGCAAAATATCTCCAAATGGCTTAAACTTAACAGTCTAGATGAACCATGGTCAGATGTCGAACAAGCATTTTGTGAGGGTCTTGTTATCTCTGACCTGCCATTCATCAGCTCAGCCATCAAACCACATAAGTGTTTTAAAAGCATTATTATTAGTTCCTCATTCGCTTGTGAGGAATTTCTAAAAGTAACCAAGTCTTCACTTATTCCATGTAATCTTACACCCATCTGGAACAACCCTGACATCCTGCAAAACAAAAAGATGATTAATTTCACTCAATGGAAAAATAAAAGGAATAATACAGAACGTACAATTGTCACGACTGTATTTGTTACTTCTATTTTGTCATATTTTGTTATTTCCTACCTGTGATTCAAAGATTCTTGTCACACTCAACCATGACATCCTGCTCTCTGGCTCTACCATTCCCTTATCAGCTCAACGACCTTCATCTGCCAATTACGGTCAGGGAAACACTAGTTTTAAGTTCATGAGAACAGGTCCTTTGTTCAGAACAAAAAGTTTGTTGAAAGTGAAAAATCACAATGGAGTACCATTTTTTACTTAAATCCTGCTGGTGTCTTTATGCATGATAATGTTGAATTAATCATTTACACACGAGTTTTAGAGGAAATTTCAAAACATCAAGATATATATTGTGTATCGGGATGAGGCATGAATATTATCGGGATTTCAGTTATAGGCCATATAGCCTATAGCCCAGCCCTAGATAGCGATAGACGCCTCAACTACATAATACAATGACGCTATTGAAGCAGCACCTTCCCTAAAATATAACCAAAACACGACACAGAAACAAAGGAGGACAAGAATGGTCGTCATCCAACAGTTTGTTTTCTTTTTCCTTGGCTGTGCTTTGTAATGCGATTTTAAACAGAGAATCAACAAAAAGAAAATCTGTTGCTCTAAATAAGGAGCCATTCCTGCTTTGTTTTTAACTGATCAACAGATTGCAGTGTGTCAAACTCCACTCGGTTAGATTGGTACCCTAACTGAACGGTCCCTAAAAAATAGGATGGGTCGGGTCGGATAGTAGGGTACCCTTCTCATTGCATGTGGAAACACAAAAAAATGCATTCTGACCCACTCAGACCTGCACCCGTCGGTGAATTTCACTTCCTCTGGTCCCCTGTGATTAGCTCCATCACTAAGCCTCTGGCCTCTGGCCACCCTGGATAGCCAGTGTCCGGTGGCCTGTGTATGTGCCCTGTGTATGCGGGAAACTCTGGCTAGGGCCTTCTGCCACCCTCTGGGTGGTTCCGGGGTGGTCTTCCTGGTGAGGTGGCTGGGGTTTGTGCTCCGGGATTGCTCTGGTATTACTGCTGATCCCCCACCTCTCTGGACCTCCCTAGTCTGAAGAGGCGTGGTCGCATTTGCACAATCATCTCTGATCACCCCTCATTCCCCATACTCTGCATGCTGACACACTCACTGAGTTATCCAGTGGGTTTATACACTAAGACTTACTTTGGTTTGGTACTTTGGTTGTTGGTATACATGTTTTTTTCTTTTAATTATTTATTTATTTATAAAAACTCTTTATGATTGTCAGCTTTGTTTTCCTGTAAAAGCCATCGGAAATTCTCTGTCACATTCTGAACATCATCCGTTCTGTTTCCCTGTGGCTTTTCCCTGTCGTGAGTTTTCTGAGTTTCTTTCTTTTTTGGTTAATGGATTAAACCCTTTTTACATGCATTCTGTCTGCCTCCTGCCTCTGTCCTGCATTTGGGTCCTATTTTCTGCCAAACCATGACACTATCTGTTGTATCTTTGTTTCCTCTTTCTTATTTCTACTTTCCTCTTTACTTCTCTTCACTATTCTCCTTTTTTCTGTCCCCTCCAGTCAGATCCAGTAAGATTACATAAATTCCTTCATTGAAAATAAGTAAGATTAAAACATAAAACAAATAAATAATAAATCAATCCGATCATCAAGGGTAGCTATATACCCATAAAGCTTACTTTGGCAAAGCAAATTTGTTTGACAACACAGCAACCAGACCATCTGTCAGGCAAGCCAGAGGGAGAAGCCGGACACAAGCGCAGGTACAAAATCAAAGTATTTAATGAAGCCTCTAGCACAGGCAACATAGACAAACAATACTACCCACAGTATCAGCCTGGACCGGGAGTCTATATAGGTAGAGGACCAGGTGCAGACTGATGATGATGATAAAAATGCAGGGGAGATCAAGATGGATGGAACTGGAGAGATTCTGGGCAATGTCGTCCAGGAACTGGTGGTTAGTATTCAGAAGAAGTGGAGTGCATCCGAGAGGCGGGTGTAGGCATCACACCATCCTTCTGCTGCAGGACAGGACAGATAAAAAAAAAAAAAAAAAGTTTTTTTTTATTTTATTTTTATTTTTGCCAATAAATGGGCTTAAGTATAAGTTAAGTTAGAGGCTCTAATGGCAAAATTATCCTTATTTCTCCATGGGCAAGCACAAACCTATTTGGTCCTAAACCATTCAGAGCTTTATAGACCAGCAGCAGAACTTTATAGTCTAATCTCTGATGAAGAGGCAGCCAGTGTAAAGACCTCAGAGCTGGACTGATGTGGTCCACTTTCTAGGTTTTAGTGAGGTCTCGAGCAGCAGAGTTCTGAATAAGCTGCAGGTGTCTAAGTGATTTTTTTGGTAGAACCTGTAAAAACACTGTTACAAACCAACTAAAGATGAAAGCATGGACTAGTTTTTCCAAGTCTTGTAGAGACATCCAATCTATTACCTTTGATATATTCTTAAGGTGATAGTAGGCTGACTTTGTGATTTCCTTAATGTGTTTCTCAAAGTTTAGGTCTGAGTCCATCAATACACCCAGATTTCTAGCCTGGTTGGTGGTTTTTAGGTGTATAAATTGAAGCTCTATGGTGAACTTTAATCGTTTCCAAAAACAATGACCTCAGTTTTGTTTTTGTTTAACTGAGGAAGGTTCAAGCACATTCAGTCATTAATCTCCTCAATGCATTTACCAAGAGCCTCTGCCAGGTCTCGGTCTGCTGTTGACATTGTAATATATATCTGCGTGTCCTCTGCGTAGCTATGATAACTAATTTTGTTTTTCTTTATTACCTGTGCCAGTGGGAACATATAAGTTGTGTCCCAATTCAGGGTCTGCAGACTTCGAAGTGCGGATTTGTCGGCTACATACGTCATTACGTGAAGTACTGTCCCAATTCACAGAATTTGAAAGACCCTCCGAATCCACCCGTCAAATCCACACTTCGTTTGGCCTTAAATGAAGGATGTTGGTGGTGCATCCTTTGTGGCTTCTTTTCTCCCAGAATTCATTGCGCACAATGAATTCAGCAACCGAGCTCAGAAGAGTAAGTTTCAGATTTCAATAAAGCTTTGTAAAAAAAAAAAAAAAGTATGTTTTTTACTACACTTTAGTAGAAACGTTATGAAACCAAATACATTAAAAGCATGTTTGCTAAATGGTGACATTAAAACTCTGTAATATCTGATATTTGTGGATTTTTAAGGGGCAAATGAAGTGTGTACCGGCTGGAAAGCGACAGACCTCAGACAGTGTTTTGTTTCTTTTTTTTCTTTACTGTCGGTGTTGCCGGTCAGTGTTCAGTGTCCACTGAAGTGTCCTATGAGTAATTTCAGAGGTTTAACTGATTCAACGTCCTGTGTTGTTGCTATGGGAAACTCTTGTTGGCTAGGTAGGCTGTCCCATTTAATGAACGTTAAGCGGATTTCGAAGTGTGCAGACCCTGAATTGGGACACACCTATAGATGTTAAACAGAAGAGGCCCCAGGATAGAACCTTGGGGATCTCAACATGTAATTATTGTCTGCTCAGATGTAAACTTACCTATTGACACAAAGTACTTTCTGTTCTCTAAAAAAGATTTAAACCAGCGTAGTGCAGTGCCAGAGAGGCCCACCCAGTTCTCTAGTTGTTTAGGTAATATCTTGTGGTCAACTGTATCAAATGCAGCACATGAGGTCCAGTAAGACTAAGACTGACATTTTTCCATTGTCTGTATTTAAACATATGTCATTAATAACTTTGGTCAGAGCAGTGTGAGTGCTGTGGTGCTGTCTAAAACCTGACTGGATCACATCATAGCAGTTGTTTTGTGTTAGTCATTTAGCTGATGAAAAACAACGTTTTCAATGACAAACCGCATCATACCAGCATCCATGTTTAAGTTAGCAACATGTTCTCAAAGCTATGTTTTGCTTTATTAGATTTTCATAGAAAAAAATCCATAATGTCATACAGTTACATCACCATCAAGGCCATAATAAGATATGAGCCGAAGCTAGTGGCAGTAGTACTGAATGATTGACCTTATGTCTTCCCACCATCACATTGTGAGAGAGCTGCTAACTAACAAGGAATATTCATAACTTCATAACAGACATTTGTTATTGTAACTGTAACCAGCCGTTTCATGATAGTTTTGACATCTTTACAAAAACAACCTTAAATTTTCAACTTTAATAACATAATAAATGTTTTCTCACCCATCTCAAAATGATCTGAACAAATTGTCTAATATTTCGAAGAACTCTGGTGTATCATCAGTATTGACACACTTGATATCCGCTAGCCAGTTATCACATCGTTCTGGGCTTTTGTGTCCTTTCAGAAGTCTGAAGAACAATGTCTGTGGAGACACTATGTTTATAGCAGCCAACCACAACACAACTTTTCGACATATTCAAAGAAAAATCTACGAGGATTGATGCTGAAAACCCGGATGTGACAAAGTTTACTGATGTTGCTGGAATTTTGCACCTGCCCTGGGACTGAAACGAATGCTTTTAAAAATTCCTGGATCCAGGCAGTAATCAGGATCACCCCCAAAATCTAATCACTTGTTTCTAATTCCGTTTCAGAGATTTCCTGAAAATTTAATCAAAATCAGTCCGTTACTTTTTTAGTTATGTTGCTAACAGCCAGACGGACAAACACAGCCAAAAACAAAACCTCCGCCATGGCTAAGCAACAAAATTAGCGCAGTAAATGGACAAAAGGCACCATCTGTATGCATATCTAATGTTAATCATAAAATGAGTCTTAAGGGATAAAAGTTAGTCTAATCACAGTCCCATTCAAATGAAATCGTTCTTGTAGCTTAGAATTAGATGTTTCTAAATACATAGGTGGCGGCGCACCCAACTGGAGGCAGCCGTGTTGCATCGCCATCTTTGAATACAGTAGCCGAAAGGGGACAAACTTGTTAGCCCTGTGCGTTTTACCTGCGAGTCCCTGCTGTTTTGGGGGGAGGAGGAGGGCGCGGGGGTGGTGCAAACAAGCAAAGATGACCGTCATTCAGCTTGCCAGCTTACATTGAAATGGAGGACCATCTATACTCTTTGCAAAGCTAACGCGGAGGTTGCAGCTTTCTGCTGGATAGGTGAGTTAATGCAATCTAACAGTGAAGTTTATTTTAGCGTTATGTTAGAAACAGGGCAGGGTGGTCCAGCAACTACTTTATCCTCTCGTTTAAGTCGGATCATTTACTGTTACTTGCTACACAGAAGTCATACCAGTAGGCGACCGTGCGCTTTTTTCAGACGTATTTTCCCAGAGCTTTCCCTCGTGTTTCATATTTTATTTCAGCTGATTTGTCAACAGGGTGGGGTAGTTGTCCTCCTTCTAGTCAGACTAAAGAGACCAAAGTAAAACCAGTTTCTCGGCGTAATTTAATCACCAGAACCGCAGCATTCTAACGCAGAAATATCTCTCAGATAATAATTATTTTCTATCGATACGTCGCCCACCTCCCTGGATAAATCAGCTGAAATACATGTTATTAAACACAGAGTAATGTTACAGCAGCGCCGACAGTCCACTGCCCTGCTTTTACTCCCTCTTCCTCTCCCTTCATCAGATGATCTCTGAGTCTGCAAGTCACAAAAACTGATTTCATATGATAACATGCAGTAGCTTGGTACTAAATACATGGCGGGCATGTTTGTAACTTATTGGCCTAAAAATTTTTTATTATGTATCATTCTGTTCCTCTTCACCTCATCTCCGCGGCTTCCGTAGTCATGATAATGCTCTTAAACAGTGAGGCTCCAGTAGAGCACTACTCAGTTGCTTGTAATACATTAGCGCACCACTAAGTTGGAGTAATTCTTACACACTGCAGCTTTAATGTGGAGCAGATGACTGTATTCCTATAAATACTTGATGTTGTTTTTTCAATTCAATCTCTTTGGTTTAGCTAAGTAAGACCAAGTTTACCGTTGAACCTCTTATTTTATCCCTTATTTTATCACTTCCTGCTTTGCTGCTGTGCGGATGCTTTCTGCTTTGCTCTCTCTTCTGCTTGCATTGTTCTTCTTTTTTCTTATCTTTACTGACAATAAATTTGGTAACAGTCTCCTGGTCACTTATAAATCACTGGAACAATATATTTTTTGATCATCAGAGAAGTAGTGGAGTAATGTCTCCTAATCCTGCAGTAACAGTGAGCTGCACTGAGTGTGAGCAACTTTCTTTGAGGATAACACAGCTGAAGCAGAGGCTTGAAACGCTACAAGGCATTGTACAAGCTACTGAGTTGTGAAATCTTGATACGTGAACGTATGTCGAATGTGGAGCCTCCCGCTACAGACCTGGCTAATACACTTCCTTCGATGTGTTCAAATGACACTGTAATAGCTGGGGAAAATCCCAAACTGGACGGTCAGACTGATGTGTCCTACTGGAACAGTGTTGTTGCCAGACCAAAGTCATCAACCCCAGCCAGAACCTGGTCTGATGTTGTTCGTCGCAGAGGTAAATCCAACAGGAAATTTTAAGCTCCAGCACTCACTCATCCACCTGAAGTCTCACTGCATAATAAATATGATGTGTTGACTCATATTAAAATGAATGATTATGATTGTGATGCAAGGATTAATAAAAATTTGAGAAATGGTCCTATAACTCGGCCAAGGGCTAACCAAACCAGGAGGAGTGACCAAAAGTCCAATAACAGGAGGACTAGAGAAGCTATCGGTGCTTCCACACAAAAAAAATTGACACAATTCTTTTTGGAGACTCTATGACACAGCATCTAATGATGGCAAAGATGGAAAATCTAACACTTTCTGATACATCAGTCAGGGAACTGATTGAGTCTTGCCGACAATTGTCTTCACATCCAGATGGTATGAAGATTATTGTCCACACGGGGTCTTTTGATATTTTGAGGTGGAAAGCTGGCTCTGAGATCATGAAGAAAGACTTTTCTCTGCTGCTGGAGAGACTGTGTCAGTATGGAGCACACCATGTTCACATTTCAGGACCCATTCCTACAGCGGATAAAGGAAGTGAACTTTTCAGTAGACTTCTTGGCCTGAACACATGGTTATCAAATGCATGTATCGTCTATGGGATAAAGTCAATCGATAACTTCAATATCTTTTAGGAACTGTAAGGAGCGACTCAGACCTGTTGGTGTGCATCCAAATCTTACTGGATACAGATTGCTTGATGCATGAGTGTACAGATAAGAGCGAAGGACACAGCAGAGAGGCGATCAACTCCCAGCTCTCCCTTCTCACCAGACCCTCTTCTCCACATCACCCAAGGTTTTCAAAGATTGTCTCTATCCCAGTCCAGACCCCAGCGACCACCATCTACCAAGAAATACAGGGCTCCCCCTCCTCTTATATCATCTATCCTAGCATAGCATCGCACGGGAGTGTGTGCAGGAGTTTCAGAGAGCAGAATTCACAACAAAGATAACATGGTATAATGTGTTCAGGGTCCTGTCTGTAGTAAAGCTACTACAGGCAGCTGTTCTGAGATCAAGCTTGGACCCGGTAGGATTCCTGTGTTAATTAGTAAAATAAGGAATCAAACACGGTCAACTTGTGGGGTAAATCAATCTAATCTGTTAACTGTACCACTGTGCCAACTCAGAATACAACAGAGACCAGTGTAAGCTTAATAAATTTAGTTGTACTTAATATTAGATCTCTGTCCAACAAGTCACTGTTATTTAATGACTTCATCATTTCTCACAGTTTAGATTTTCTTTTCCTGACAGAAACATGGTTAACAGAAGACACAAGTGCTATAACTCTTAATGAAACAGCACCCCCTCATTTAAGTTTTATGAATAAATGTCGAAATGGGAGGAAAGGGGAAGGAGAAGCTGCCTTTTTAAAGATTCATTCCAGTGTAAAGAGATTTCATTTGCTGATTTTTCTTCTTTTGACTATCTTAGTTTTATTTTAAGGGGTGTTTAAAAAATCCTATTTTTAATTGTCTACAGAAGTCCAGGACACTGTGCAAATTTTATTGATGAATTGTCTTAATTATTGTCGGTTATCTCTAGTGATTTTAACAATTTTATCTTAACTGGGGACTTTAACATTAACATAGATAACATGGTGGATGGTAATGCCTAGGAATTTTCTTCCATATTTGACATGTCTGGTTTATTGAAACATGTAAAACAACCGACCCACATTTGAGGTCGCATTCTGGACCTGGTTTTTTCAAAAGGTGTTGCTTCTGAGTTAGGAAGCGGTACATTAATGAAAGAACAAGTGCTAAGTTTGTGGAAGGCATAGCTATGTTACCAACAACCAGTCAACCATTTCAGTCTGAAAGTCTTGAATGTAATGGATTCTGTTGCACCAATAAGAATCAAGGGCTTGACCCCGGGCTTTATTTGAGCTGGATCTAGCGTTCCGGTACCTCTGACGTTGGATCCAGAACCTATTTTATTGGATCCGCCACCCGCTGTGTCACTATAAAAAAAAATTGCCTAAATAATAAAAAACAAATTTAGAGGTATTCTAAGGTGAATTCTGGGCTAAAGGAACGGAGGGATGGAGAGGATCAGGTTACACTGGCACCATAGTCCGAAGAATACTATTGCTAATGCCGTTTATAAAAGAAATGTTATGATTTCGGCCTGGTCTTTATTTTGTTTTATCTTTTTACATTTTGCACCCAGTAAACGCTGATGTGGTGGTCATGGCTTTTTTTTTTTTTTTTTTTTGTCAGCCCAGCGTTTGGTAATTAAAAAAAATATTGCCCTGTTATGCACACAGTGATGTTTGGATTTACTTAAAGGGGTTAGTACCTTGGCCGTGTTTGTGTGTGCGTGTGTGTGTGTGTGTGTGTGTGTGTGTGTGTGTGTGTGTGTGTGTGCGTGTGCGTGTGCATGTGTTCCGTTACTTCGAGCCCCCCTTTTGAGTCGCCGGAACCACCTCCCCTCTGCGTTCCAGGACCTCCCACTGTACAAATTAAACACTGGCTTGACCAAACAGAAAACCTTAATGGAGAAACACCACTGTGGTCAACAACCTTAAAAGAGAATGCAGAAAAACTGAGCGGAAATGGCGGAAAAAATAAACTTTAAATTCACTGTAAGCTTTACAATCAAACCCTGCGTAACTATAACAATGAGCTATGCAAGGCCAGACAGCTACATTTATCTGAAATGATTACCAAGATCGTCAACAATTATTGCACTTTGTTTGCTATGATTGAAAAACGTACAAATCCTCCTGTACAAATAAGCCCAGAGCTCCTTTCCACTGAGAAATGCAACCAATTTGCCAACTTTTTTAGCCCAAAAATTAAAACAATTAGGAAAAATATTAGGGGAAGGAGCCTGAGCTGGTGCGCGAGGTTGAGCGGTTCCAGCTGGATATAGTTGGACTCACCTCGACGCATGGCTTGGGCTCTGGAACCATTGTCCTTGAGAGGGGCTGGACCCTCTTCCA
>JBAMHW010000009.1:27912002-27922289 GCA_037177495.1 Rhadinocentrus ornatus | reverse complement strand
TCTAATCTAATCTAATCTAATCTAATCTAATCTAATCTAATCTAATCTAATCTAATCTAATCTAATCTAATCTCATTCATTCATTCAAAGCTCCAGGAGAGATGCGATTCGAGCCTGACGCCAAACTTCAGCCATATCTTTTCTAAACACTGGTAAGTCTTCGCTGGGTGACTGATAACTTTTCATGGCAGTATGTGTGACCTGAGCCTGTTTGTTACCCATGTAAAGGTCCGTACACTTATAGGAGGAAAAACGGGTTTTTTAGGCAGTTCAGCAGCAAAACGCCTTTAAACAAAGTTGTGTTGCTCCATCATGTTTTATGCTCTTGTAAATCCTCCTGCTCTGTTTCTTTAATAATGCTTTTTGTTTTCCTCATCCTTTCTTCCTACATTATGTGCATCACACAATGTTGTTATATTTATCAAAACATCAAAATGCTTTTACATTTTTTCTAACTGTAATACAATATGTGTATTTCTGTATAACTTTATCACAAAAATGCAGAGCTGGACAAAAGCAGAATACAGATTAGTAGATGTAGAAAGAGTCTCCTCCTAGTTTATGTGATGCTGATTTAAACCTTAAAGTTACAGTATGTGCTGTGAATTTCGTTTCTCACAGTTTACTTTCTTCTGCTTCTTTCTCCTCCAAACTCTCATCCACACCTTCATCTCTTCTCTCCATCCTCTCCTTCTAGAGCTGTGAAGCGTTTTCCATCCATCTCTTCTCCTTCAAATCATATCTCTCTTCCTCCATGCTTCCCTCTCTCCTTTGGATGTTTGAAGGCGGGCTCTTTGAGGGTCTGTTGACTTAATTACTGTAATGGGGTTTATGACATTTCAGACTAAAGAAGTTAAAAAAACAAGGATGTAGAAGAGGGACTGGAGAGGGGACAATGAAAGGACATTGTTATTAGTTTAATATGGAGGCCTTGGTCCATGAACATAACAAAAATCCACTCCAGGGCTCCAGAGACTCTGCGGGCTTTTGCAGTATTTTCATGCACTTTTCATCAGTCCTCCATTATTGTGAATTTTTAATTATACACGTCTAAGAAGACGCTCGGTGTTTATTTTCAGCTCATTTGGAAGTGTTCAGAAGGTTTTTCCCTAAAAATGATTAATTATGAAATTATTGAACGTTGCAGCAGCGCCTCGTGGGAAATGAGTTGTTAAGTCTTTTTGTTTTTATGTATTTATGGCAGCAGTTTTAACTGCAGGTCAGGGATTCCCAGAGATCATTAAGGGGATTAAATGTGATTTTTGCAAAGTTTTTTTTAATTTTATTCACTTTAGATGAAGTTAGCAAAACATTTTTGGCCCAAAAGTCAATACTTACAATTTCTTCTTTTTTTCAGTTTCTAAAGTCTCTGATAAAATGTGAAACATGTGGTTGCTCAGATAAAACAACCTCACATCCTTCCAGAAATCTGGTTTCATGTGTTTGGCAGGAAAATATAATTTACCTGTGTTGTCATAGCTGCATAATTTGTGTCCGAATTGAAATCAAAGTGGGGAAAAAAGAGAAAGGATGGGGAAAGGAAAGAGCCACACAAGAACAAAAAGGCAGGAGAAGCTGTGGAGGAGGAAATGAGAGCCAAGTTCACGTCCATCTTCATTACTGTCCATTTCCATTTTTATCTGTCTCCGATGCCTTGCTTAAAATCCGGGCTCACATACAAACACAGAGAAGCACTTGGATATGAAAATGAGGCTCAATTCATTTATTTTTTCATTCATTTAGTGGAGAAACTTTCCTCTAATTTTTAAAATGTGCAAATCTTTTTTTCAAAGAAGCAGAAAGGCTCTGCCATAGGCAGAAAATTACTTCCATCTACATCCAGACCAAGAGAATCCATTAAAACTCATTCCCCAAAACACATTCATTTCAGTTGAAGTTTATTTATGTAAATATAGGAACACACAGATACTTAATAGCTTATTTACAATCATTTAGAGAAAAGCTTACAGATGGTCCAAGACTAAAAGGATCATCCTCTGTTGAGAATTCAGTTCATTTCATTGCAATTTAATCAATGGATTCAATCTTCGCAGGTGTTATTTTGGCCCAATAGTGACACCAGAGAAAAGGTCAAGTGTCTTCTGACACATAAGACTTTGACCTCCCGGGGCTACAGCAACACCAGCATAAACAGAGTTCCTTAGTGAGCAACAGTGAAGGGAAGGTTTTGACAGTGGACCTAGACAAGGAAAGGTTATAGGGTCTCCAAAGTCTTTCAGATTTCCTCCACGTGGCCATAGATGTCAATTTCACATTTCATCTTCTGCACATATTGTGCTCTGGAGCACACTCCAGCTTACTCCAGAGAGTAAGTGCACATTGAGCAGGGCAGGAATGGAGTATTTGGAGCTGAAAGACCAGAAGCCAGATGCATAAAACTTGTTTCAGGTGACTCTCTTTTTGCCAGATTTATAAAACTGTGCATACATAGATCTCCAATCCCATTTTTAACCATTAACTGATGCAGATGCTCCTCAAATTAATCATTTCTACATAAAATTAACTTACCACAAACAAACAGACATGAAACAGTAAAGAAGGAGCACAGTTTTTCTTTTAAAGAGTTTAAAACTGAGTCAGTGAAGCAAAGAAAATTAAATCCTTTTATTTAAAGGTCTCAGTGCTGTAAATAACACAAGTGGTCGTCTCACTTCTGTTACAGGTGAAACACACGTCAGGTAAATAGAAAAAAAAGAAATGGTTAGAAAAAATGCATCATCTCACACAAAGACAACTTCAGAGCCGGATCTACAACATCTGAACCGTCTGTAACAGACCACACAGAAGTCTAGCATGGTATCCTGGGAAAGCCTACAGCGGGATATGAGCTAATCTTCTACTAGAAAATCAGGACTGTCTATGGTCTTGATCTCTTTATAAAGCCCCATTTTCAAGATTTCCCTCAGATATTACATGAACCCCAGCTGCAGTTAAATGTTACCCCTATGATCAGAGCATATTTGAAAAAATAGAATAATAAAAATCAAACTGAGCAAGCTCTGTGAAATATGTTTTGTTTAATATAAAATTATTATTCCTGTTCATCCAATTTCCACATCACATCCACCTGCACAGAATGCTTCCATGTTCTGTGAAGAATGCATGAGGCACACATGTTCTTTTATTAGAGATATCCGTTTTTGTGCAGGAAAAGGTGTTCATGTGATTTCTGAGCTCATGCACCGTTTACAGCCCTATATGTTGAAGGTGCTTGTGAGTTTGTACAACATTTAGTTGGGATTCAAAGGAAATGTAATGTGCTAAAGCTTCCTTCCTAGAACAAGAAATACTCATTTGAATTGGGAAAATGCTGTGCACAAAGCATGAAAGTGAAAGTTTACAGTTACTGTATGAAATAAAGCTGGATTTGTGTTTCAGGAACAGGCTCAGTTTTGACAAGCTGAATTCTGGGTCTGTGACTCTATTCTTGCTAATGTAATTCAGAGCGAAAAGATGAGAAAAGTCAAACTTTTTGAAATAGCAGCAAAAGTACCAAAGAATCAAATTGCCTGATTACTTATGTGTCTGATCTCGTGACTGCGTCAGGGATCAGGAATAGTGCTAAAGCATCGGCCATGTGAGTCGTGCCTATGTTGAACACAAGCTATACTAATTACCATCATATACGTATGATCTGTGATGTTTGTAGGTTGCGTTCAATCGGGATTAGCATCATTTATCACATGTGAAATATACAATTTACCGACTGTATCTGGTGCTAATATTCTAGGAGACTGCTGGAAATATGTGATTGAAGGGCAATTTCTGGTCTGGTAAAAGACCCTTCCAATTGGCAGACCACCCCTCTCCCTCCTGAGCTACACCGTCTGTTAGGGCTCAGAATGCAAACACTGTACATGTGACATTCAATGGTTCAACTTCTGGTATTAAATTTGAGCCAATAACAGCTGCCAGGACTATTCTGTCACACTGGAACATTACTAAATTGCCCCACGTCAATGGGCTGGAAAAATGTGGTTGGGAAAATAAAAGGTGGTTGGGAGTATGCCTCATTAATCACTCCTTAGTCAATTTAGCTTAAAAAAATAAAGGTGCTTGGGGCAACATGTAACTCAGCTGGTTCAAAGGAGTCATGTACAGAGGCTGGTAGTCCTGCATGGTGGAGTCCAAACCTGTGATAACTTATGTGTCCCATCCCATTATTTCAGATTTGTATCTTGCTGACCAAATAACAGTTTTCCATTTTGCCTCTGTCCATTTAAAAAATTAGCCTTGGTGTAGAGCAGTGGTTACCAACCTGGGGCCCCAAAGAAACAAAGGGGGTCCCCGATGCTGTGAACATTGTGATGAATATTCACACATTGTTCCTTTTTTTAAGATCAAGAAGTAAGGCCATATGTTTGTTAATTTAACTTTGGCTTTATCAAAGGACAGGACTCAGCCAGAAAACGTTGTTTATGGTGAGAAACTCACTTTTGCAGCATAAAACCAGCATGGTTTCAGCACTGGGTGGGGCAGGGGTCTGTGGCTTTTCAGTATTTGCATAAATGGGGTCCCCAAAAGATAGGTTGGGAACCAGTAATCTAGAGAAAATGGCAGTGTTTCTAGATCATGTCGGGCTTCTCTGGCTTCTTTTTGCATGATGAAGCTTTAACCTGCATTTGTGGATTTCAGGGTGAACTGTGTTCACAGACAGAGGTTTTTGGAAGTCTTCCTGAACCCATGCTGTGATTTCCAGTAAATAGTCTGTACTTATATAGCGCTTTTATCCAACGCGCTTTACAGTATACATCACATTCACCCACACATTCACGCACTGATGGCGGTAGCTGCCATGCAAGGCGCTCACCACGACCCATCAGGAGCAATTAGGGGTTCTTGCCTAACATAAACTCGACTAGGCCAAGGATCGAACTGGCAACCCTCAGGTTACAACCGCTCTACCTTGCCGAGCCATGGCACCTCCAAATCAGGTCTGCTGTTAAGGCATAGCTGTCGGAGAACCCCAAGATCACCAGCATCCAATGCTGCTGCAGAGATGTGTCAGATATATAACACAGTAAGTAAGTAGGATTTTTATTATATTAAAGTCACGTTCATGCTTCCGTATTTTACCTCCTGCTTTAAAATATTCAGTATTGAAAGTGTATTCTAATCATTCTAAGACATTATAAAAAACTAGTAATTAATAAGAAAGAAATCTGGAATTAGCTGATGGTAAATTATAGTTTCTTACTTGAGTATCATGAGTAAATATAAGATATTAAGATTAAGATCTGATTGGATAATAAATAACTTTGAATAAAACATATGTATCCTCAGATATTACCCCAAAGATTTATAAATTAAACAATTTCCTAAATTTTATCTGGGAATTGATCATGATCCATTTCGTACTCCTCCATTCTTGAGTATTTCAAGTCAGAGAACACACACACACACAAACACACACACACGTACTTTAACTCCTCCAGGGGGTAGGATGGGCCTATCAGACAGCTGAGGAAGGGTCCCAGCAGGGGTATGAGGAATATAAATGGTGCTTCTAGCTCCCCATTAGTCTGTCTGAGAGAAAGATGTAGGGGGTGGACCCATGGAGTGGGGTCAGGCTCAGGTGCAGAGCAGACAGGGGAAAAACATGCCCATGTCCTCCTCTTTCTTCTTCTCTGAATGGTTGTAACTTTTGGGTAAACTGCCTCCATTCATCTTGACTAACTCTGTTTCAGTTGGAGCCATCTTAGAGGAGGCTGATGTTCACCGCTGATGTGTTTCTGTGAAATCAGTTAACTTTGTGTCTTATGCTCTTTCAATTCTTTTATGTCCTTTGTGAAATGTTTCTGCTTCATTAGAGACCTTGATGAATCAAATGAACCAGGGCAAAAGGATATTTTTAGAATATCTAAAATAGTCTGCAGTCTGTAGTTCAGTGTTTGTGGCTGATGCAGATGTGTGTATTTGTTTATGTTTGCATTAGAGGCAGAGGGAAATGGGGTTCCTTGCCTCTCCCTGTGGCAGCAGGTGTGTAAATAACACTCTAATATGAAATGAGGATAAATGAAAGTGCTTAGGGACCCCACACTCCCTCCTCTTGTCTTCGTCAAACCGCAACACTGATTCCAGCTCATCATCAACAGCATCCCGCCCCACTGCACAGGGCTCCCTCCCTTCCTCTCTTGTGTGCTGGGACACTTGTTATAATTCTGGGTCTGTGGGCCACGAGTGTACTGGCATAATTTTGCCAAGTGTCCTGTTTATGTGCAGGATGACAGCTGAACCCAAATCCACCACCTCACCGAGCTGAATTATGCAGGCCGTGTGTCTGCTTTGCCTTGTTTCCCCCACTGTTGTCACCTGTTAGTGAAATAACCCCAGTAGACAGAGAACGGTGGGATAAATGCCCCCAAAGTAAAAGTAAAATTAGCTGAGGAAATCAGATTCTTAAAAAGACAGAAAGCGTGGTTGTGGGTGGTCTTGAATGTGTGCTGGAGGATTTTGAATTCTGTTCCTGAATTAACTGGGAGGTAGCGCAGCTGGTGAAGGATTGGGGTGATGGGGTGAAAGGATGGGGCTTTGGTGATGATGCAAACAGCTGAATTCTGGACCATCTGAAGCTTATTGAGATATTTCTGAGGGAGACCGAAGAGGAGAGAGCTGAAGTCGATGTAGGAGGTGATGAGTCTGTGAACAAGGATAAAGGCAGTACAGTAGGGGTGAGGGAGGGACGGGGACAAGAGATGCTGCATAGATGGAAATATGCAGAGCGAGTGACATTGCTGATGTCAGCGTGAAATGATGATAAGCTATCAAGGCTGACACCCAGACTCTTAACTTTTGGGGAGGGGGAAACAGGGGAGCTGTCAATAGAGAGGGAAAGGCTGTTAACCTTGTAGATTTGGTTCCAGTCAGTCAGTCATTATCTGTACCGCTTATTCCATGATGGGTCGCCGGTAAGCTGGAGCCCATCCCAGCATTGTTTCAGGTGAGAGGCAGGTACACCTGGACAGAGATTTGGTTCCAATGAAGAGGATTTCTGTTTTATTGGAGGTGAACCAGATCTTATTCTGGATAGCAGGTGGTGAGGGACGAGGAAGGGAGTGTGGAATTAGGTTTGCTGGAGAGCTAAAGCTGGGTGTCATCTGCAAAACAGTGAAACAGAGCCCCATCCACCTGGACAGGGACAATCACCATGGCAACGACCCCTGCAGTCAGAGCAGGGGAAGCTCCCGATGTGGAAGGCCCCTATGAGAATAACACCGGAGTTAAAAAAATAAAAATAAAACAACAAAAGTAAAACAGAATTATAAAAGCTACATAAACAGGCAGCAGTTAAGTAATAAATAAAAATTAAGTTAGTAAGTAAAAAAATAAAAACAAAAATTTTATGAGTCATGTAACCAGGTGGTTTTGTAGGGCTTGATAAGTTTATCTCATGGTAGGGAAAGCTGAGGTTTCCCATACTATGTGCGACTGTGAAGGCATTGCGAGACGTACTCCGCTTCCGCTTTCCCCACTCTCGGTGTGCTAGAAGTGTTTCAGCATGTTGCCATGAGGTGGCCGCAGTGGTTTTGTTTGTGGAGCTGAGCCGTTGGAATTCACCGACTGAGTCGTGGATTTCCCCCCGGCCTGGCTGGTGAAGGTAATTTTTGCATTGGTATCGAAGGTTGTATGTCCTGTGTACTTCAGGCTAATGTGTAACTCTTCCTCACTAGGCCAGTGGAGTATTCGTGCTGAGGTTTGGGTGAAGCTACGTTGCTCAGATTGTCCCGGTTCCCTGCTGTGCTCTTTTATGCTCGCTCTCTGTTTGGTTGGTCTATGCTATGCGTTAACTGCACACCTTAGATGTGTTTAAGACAGTTCCTGCTTGGTACGTTTACTCTGGTATTTCTCCCTCCCTATTAGGTTAGATAGGAGGGTTTGCACAGGGTTTTAGGGATTGGGTAATTTGGGATTTATTTTGGTTGATTTAAGCTTTGTAATTAATTTACTAATCTTTGGTTTGCTTGGTTGGAGTTTGGTTACTAATTCATTCATCTTTGGGTTCTCCTTCTTTTGGTTGTAGTGGTTCTCTTATTAATTCCAGATTACAGAAAGAAAGAAACAAGTTTTACTGTGTGGTAACATTTTATAAAATAGTTAATAAAGTATAAGATTGTTATTCCTTTTACACTGTCTTTTTCCATCAATGAATAGCCCTAAGGAACTTGTGTATTTGTAATAGGGAGCCCTAGACCATTCTTTGGGAATTGGTTTGGTCTACTAGAGGACTCTCGTGGTCCCGTCCTCTGTCACGATCTGGGCCACACACCCCCATGCTACCAATATCCTGACGTTGTCAGCAGGAGTTGGCTACAGTAAATATAAAAACTGATTAATTTAATGGGATTAAGTGGTAAATGGTCTGCATTTAGGTAGCGCTTTACTGTACCTGGAATGATACCCAAAGCGCTTTACATTATACATCACATTCACACACTGATGGCAGAAGCTGCCATGCAAGGCGCTAACCACAACCCATCGGAAGCGATTTGGGGTTCGGTGTCTTGCTCAGGGACACCTCGACATGAGCTTGACAGGCGAAGGAGCAAACCGGCAACAACCAAAAGTTCTTGTGTTTAGTTGGACGAAAACTCGAAAACTCGAAGCATCTTTGCATCAACCAGGACAAAACTTTCCAGTTTTTCCTTTGGTAAAAACAAAGCTTCAGTTGAATAAAAGGCTGGATCTAATGGCATCAGTTTTATTTCTGATGTGGACTACAAAGTCGTTGCAGTCAGCAGTTGATTGTGGAATGGAGGATTTGTTAAAATCAGCATTTATTTAAAAAAAATTGATGGTTGAAAAAAATTATTTGATTTGAAAATTGAAGTGTTCTTTCCGGTTTTACTGTATTATTGTAGATTTTGAGTTGATGTAAAATTTGTAAATAAAAATTTAGTATTGTTTGTCTTCATTTTCTTTCTTTCCTGCAATTTTGTTTCAGCTCTTTAATTTTCTCATTTCTCCACTGTGGTTTCGCTTTGCTTTTTCAGATAAGATAAACCTTTATTTGTCCCACAGTGGGCAAATTTTGGTGCTACAGCAGCAAAGGTGATGGTGCAAAACCAGCGTAAAAGACAGTATTACAGAGATAAGAACAAAAAAATAGTACAGAACAAAAAATTACATAAAAAATGTCTTTATAAAAAATCTATATAGAAGGCTGTGTAAAAAAGCACATATACAGAATTAGCTTATATTATTGTACAGTAATGATACTGTCCGTCTGTGTACGTTATTAGCTTTCTGGTGTGGCTGCTGGGACCAGTGCAGATTGTGTCTGACAGCAGCAGGAAGGAGGACCTGCGGTATCTCTCCTTCACACACCGCAGGTGAAGCAGTCTGTCTCTGAAAGAGCTGCTCAGTGTTGTTAAAAAGTCCTGCATGTGGTGGGATGTTTTCTCCATCAGAGACGAAGCTTAGCCATCATTCTCCTCTCCGTCACCACCTCCACCGGATTGAGGGGGCATCCCAGGACAGAGCTGGCCTTCTTAACCAGTTTGTTTAGTCTCTTCCTGTCAGCAGTCCAGATGCTGCTGCCCCAGAAGGACACACCATAATAGGTGGCTGATTCCACCAAAGTTTTTGTTCTCAGTGGAGCTGTTAAATTAATTGCTGATTTTAAACTGTTTTTAAAGTTTTCAACAACAAAGTCACAGGAAGCAGGTAAAATCCGAGAAGGAGTTTGTTATAAAATGTCAATCAAATTTGAAGCCACTTCAGAAGAAATTTATCGTTTCCTCACAGTTCTGACCGGGGCCTCCTGTTGGCTAAAATCTGGGACCTAACTCCACCCTCCAGGATAACAGTACTCTTCCCCACAGAACCAACATCAGAATTTGGGAGTTTAGAGAATAAAATGACCTGCTGTGCGTTTATATCTCAACCAAACTGAACACTTTTGGGATCAGCTTGGTCGTGCCGTTTGTTCCAGAGTAACCAACACAAACATGCTGGCTGACCTTCAACAACTCCTGGGTCAGGAAAGGGATGCCACCCCACAGCTAATTGTGGCCAGATTGGTGACCAGCATGAGGAGGGTCAAACATCCAATCCACTCACAAACTCTGAACCAGAGGTTCACGCTGAGCACATGTGACAGACGTGACAGAGTCTGGAGACACCGTGGAGAAGGTTCTGCTGCCTACCAACATCCTCCAGCAGGACCGCTTTGGCAGTGGGTCAGTAATGATGTGGGGGGGCCGCACAGCCCTCCATGTGCTCGCCAGAGGTAGCCTGACTGCCATTAGGTACCCAGATGAGATCCTC
>JBAMHW010000009.1:27797701-27811924 GCA_037177495.1 Rhadinocentrus ornatus | reverse complement strand
TTATTGTTCTTATTTCTCAGAGTGAATGATGCTGGTGCGTGATCGCTGATGGTGATAGGATGGATTCTGGTTTCTGATTCTCATAATAAATTCTTTTAAAATCATTTTAAACAAAACACAAAACATAATCTTGTTTTTAAAAACAATAAAACTTTTTCTTAGTAGTAAAAAAAATAGATATTAAGAATAATTACATAAAATAAATTATTTACTAAATTAAACTTGTCTCAAATATAAACACACGTGTGTGTGTGTTTATTGCTCACCCAGTAACCACAGATGCCTGTTCGTGTGTATGTCGCCTGGATGTCTCTGATGAAAGGGACGTGCTCCAGTTTGGTGAAGAAAAGCAGCAGCAGACCCTGCATTCTCATAGACGACACCTGAAACACGCACACACTTAACAAAGTGCACACATGACGAGTGAAAGATTGACCTGCTCTGAAAGTGGCTGCTGTGGAGGTTACCGTCTTCAATCAGGTGCATCTTTTTATAATCCGAGAGCAGGATTCTTTGTTTTTACTCTGAAATCGCTCTGAAGTTAACAGACTACCAGCTGCAGTGTGTGTGTGTGTGTGTGTCTCACATAATCTGTACCTTGATATACTGCAGTGGTGCTAAGGTGGAGATAAACAGCCCACTCCACGAGTCCTCAAATATCATGTCTGACACAAATCTCACTGGCCCCGAGTACACTTCCTGCAAACTGACCACACACACGCATAAATTGGATCAGTCGGCCGAAAATCCACCGATACCAACAAATTACTGATGCCAGAAATCACTTTTACCCAATGACGTAGAGGTCTGCGCTTTTTGGCGAGTTGAGGTGAAGAAGCGAGGTCACATCGTCTGGAGGGTCCATCGTGGCCACGTTCCACGTCACCATGTGAAGCCTGTGAACAACATCCACTCTTAACGCCTCTGTGATCATCTGATAAGTGACAAACATTCAGCTGTAATACTTTCCTTAGGAATCATTAAAAAAATAAAAATTTACGCTTTACTGTCACAGACGCGCGTTCATCCAACAACCACAGATCAGCACATCATGCTGGAGCATGACAGCTTTGACACCATAAGCAGTGTAACGCATCATATGCAGGTCAGGCTGCTTAGTTACCACATAGAGACCAGTCACTCCTCTCATCGTCTGACCTCCAACTGACTAACAGATTACACGCAAGCAGCTCTACTGCAAGTTTTCAGTTAGCAAGAATAAAGAGTCTGTGAGAAGGAGAAAAACCCATGAAGAAGACAGGAACATGGCTGTGAAGGACAAAACTACAGATTTAGCAGAAGATTCCAGCAAGAAGCTGCATCATCCCCAACCTGAAGCTGTCCTTTTTTGGTTTGTTGGCTCTCTTGGCACAGACGAGAAAGGCGCTGTCCAGAGTCTTCACCATTTTATCGTGGAGCTCGTTTTTGGGGTCCAGGTCATCCACGCAGGTCATGAGCTGGCTGAGCCGATGGCGCAGAGCCAGCTTTCCCGCGGTGGACTGTGTGGCGTCTGAGGAAAGGGTGTCGCTGCGAACCCGCCCCATGGTGCCTAACAGCTGCCTGATTTCATCCATTCTGGCTTACTATACTAAACCTAATTCAGTATTTCTTTAAGAAGGAAAAAGTCTGCAACAAAATGGCATCAAATAAATAAAATAAAATTAATTTTAAAAGGAAACAAAGGAGCGAAAATCCTAGACGCAGTAGAAATGCACCACAGAGTGAAATGAGTAAAGTCCAGGCTGGAGGATTTGGGTGCTCCACGGTTGGAAAGCGTGATTACAGAACTAGTAAGTGGTTTAGTGTAACAAAAACTATGTCTAATCTCATTGTAAAAGGTCTCAATAGGCTTATTAAAAATATTGAGAAACCACCAAACTTTCTCTTCTCATGTTGGAGGGCAATACACGGTTTTTTAACCCCAAATCCGCTTTAGTGTGTATTGTTGGGCAACCTAATCCTCCGTCGCACTGTGTTTGGTGCTGGAGCTTGTTCAACTTTAAATAACACAGACAATCAGGCTTTTCAGAGAATTCTTGGAGTACCAGGCACCATACAAAGTATTTACTGCGAACCTTTGATTAAGAGAATGATTCAGCAGCTGGAAAAGTGGCTAAAGAGGCGAAAGAGAAAACAAAATCCTAAAGAGCGCTGAGAATGTAAAGCACGTCTGTCTTTACCATCCTTCCCGGTCAGCCACTGCTAATTGGGTAACAAGAAAAACATCAAGCATGTGAAGATATTATTGGCTTACACATTTTCATACAAGCCAAGCTAAACACAAACCTTGATGCAAATAAGAAATGTAAGAGGCTTTTAAATTCTCACAAAAGAAAAGGTGAAGACAAGAACAGCTCTTCGGCTAGGAGAAGCTAAGACATGTTCTTAAAGCACCAAACCTTCATCAGAGCCTGACGCTTAAACCTCACAATACAGCACATGCTGCATGTGATTAATGTGTATTGATCTGCCATAACATCCTGCCTTCATTCCTCCAGTGGATCGTCTTAATGTTACCAGAACAGCTGCAATCCGTAAAGAACATCTGATGGCGCCCCGGGGTGTCTGAAACCAGGTCTTTGCAGACCGAGCTTCCCTTTAGCAGATGTCACCTGGTTTATCAACGTAATAAATGCAAATGGTGTGTTTCTTGATAGATGGGGCCTACAGGTTAACATCTAACCTGAAGGTGTCTCTGTCGCGTGGCTCCTCCTTCAAACTATGCGCAGACTGATGGGGGTCTGACTGCTCCTCAGTCTCCTCCATACCTGACAGGAACACATGTAAACAGTCACAATATGAACAGCTAACACCGCTAACAGCGTCAGTCTCCACATACAACTACAGTGTGTCTCACGGCCCAGCTTCGATACACTCATATACAGATTTAAACGAGTTCATTTACTTCCCCCTGACTTAATCTAAGCCAACGAACATGAGCATCGTGCACCGCTGCTGCGGTTTTCAGATCAGGTTAGCAACTACGCAGAGCGAACGAAGACAAACGTCTTCATTTTTAACAAAAATTTAAACCTGAAATAAAAAAAAACCGTGACTGGAACTGTTTTATAGTTTATTACCTGGTATGTTTCTGTATGAGTCGTTCGCGGAGTGTTGTACCAGGAGAAGGCAGTAGTGCGGTGTTTTGAAAATTTGACATGCCCATCAGAATAGCATTCTTGGTTAATGCGCATGCGTGGCACAGGAAACCGCTATAATGTGCTGTGTCCGAACATGAACCCATAAATTCAGTATACCGTCGAATGTTGTATGTAATACTTATTTAGTAAATTCAGGTATATTGTTTTGATAAACTAGCCTAACCAAGAGATAGTTATACTTCCGGTATGCTATCCTGACAGGGTACGCCAAAATGTAAGAGCACCGGAAGTCCTGGTTTCCGGAAGTACAGTATTGTCAGTTGCCCCTGCTCCGAATCCGAGACAGCTGTCTGGAACTTCGTAGTTCTGATTCTAAAGAAGTTGGTGTCAATTTGAAGATAAGTTAAGTTTATCACTTTGATATAAAGGTGCCTCTCAAAGTTGGATTGACATATTGGGGAGTTTTTCAGCTTTTATACGCCCCCCCAGAGGATGAAAATGTGAAAATACAAACAAAAAGTACAAATATAGAACAAGACACAGTAACTTATGGTATTAAAATAATTGATTATTACATTTAATGCAGGACACAACAAACAATGACCAAATATGTAAAAATGTTCTGGTTAATTTCAAATGAACAGAGCTTCAACCCAAAAGCACGATTTAAAAAACGTGGGGGGGAAACATATACCGTACTTTACCAAATGCACACAGCCTGACCAGGACGTCTCTTTATTCTCCTTTATTTCATGAGAAGATGCTTTTATTGCCTCATGCCATGTCATGATTACTTAAATGCTTGAGAAAAATGGGCAAACGCTGTTGGAGAAATTTCCACTTTGTACAGAACAGAAAACATCTCAATTTTTACAGAAGCACCTAATTTAACTTAACAAAAAGTAAAACATCTACTCAAATTTCTTGTAACTCCAGGGTTTTAGTAGATGTTCACAGTGAACTGATAGACAATTGTGTAGATGTAATAAGTAAACAAATCACTGAGAACTGAAAACAAAATCAAGAAGAGGAACCAAACCATAAAGTAAGCACAAAAGGATTACAGTCACTGGAGATCTTCACTTCCACACCTTCCCCCAAATGTTTTAAGATGAATGGACAGGCAAAACAACATTTTATCCTCAAAACTCACAAGTTTCCCCCATTAAAAAAAACACTAAAAGCAGCTGTAGTTCTATTCTAATGAAGTACATAAAAATGCACAATTGTTTTACAATACTGAACTCTTATTAAGAGCAAATTCTTTATTAGGATGTATGAGTGATGTTCCCGATTCTGCCCTTGAAGCTGCTGTAGTTCCCGTCGGTTTGATGAGCGAAGTCTGAGCTTTATGGTTGAAGTCCTCCAGTATCAAAGAGGCCTGAAGAGAGAAGCAGAACGCATTTGGTAATCTGGTTCTGCTAAAATAAACACTAAAAACCAATAAACAATAAATATAATACTCACCAAGCCAATTCCCATCACTCATCAGCTGACATGCCTTTAACTTCATCTGTCTTCCTCATCTGCGGCAAGATAAACAAGTTACTGACAAGTGAGCACACACAATTACACTCACCAGCCACTTAATAAGTTACACTCGTTCAACCGCTTATTTATGCGAACACCTAATCAGCCAATCACATGGCAGCAACTCATTACATGTAATCATGAAGACATGGTGAGGACGACTTGCTGAAGTTCAAACTGAGAATCAGAATGAGGAAGAAAAGGGGTTCAAGAGACTTTGAACGTGACACGGTTGTTGGTCTGAGTATTTCAGAAACTGCTGATGTACTGGGATTTTCACACACAACCATCTCTAGGATTTACAGAGATGGTCTGAAGAAGAGAAAATATCCAGTGAGCAGCAGTTGTCTGGAGCAAAATGTCAGCACCATGTCACATCCCTTCCTCTATCTAACTGCTTCCTAGAACATGACAACTGGACTCCAACGGCCTCCACAGACCAGATCTCAGTCTAGTAGAGCAGCTGTGGGATGTGGTGCAACGGGAGATTCTCATCATGGATGCAGCCGACAAACCTGCAGCAACTGTGTGATGCTGTCATGTCAATATGGAGCAAAACCTCTGAGGAAGGTTTCCAACATCTTGTTGAATCTATGGCACCAATAATTAAGGCAGTTCTGAGGGGAAAATGGGGGTCCAACCGGGTACTAGCAAGGTAGACCTGATAAAGTGGCCAGTAGGTTTATGTTATAAATTGTGCAGATTACTCTCACTGCTCTTCTGTTACATTTCACTATGCAACTAACATAGTAGCCAAGAAAGGACAAAAACTTTGCTTTGGAGAAGACGTGTGGTGTTCTTTGAAGAGATTATAGCTGTCCTGCAGACTTGGAGAAGAAAGAGGTGGATACTTATACCACTAGATGTCACTAGATCCTCCAAACTGCACCTTTAGCAGGTTTAAAGGTGGATTTACGCTCGCGTCACCGCCGTAGGCTCGGCGTAGCTCCGCAGCGGCTCGACGCGCACCTCTTCCAGACCTGACGTGCACCCCTGCTACACAGACGGTTACGCGGAAGTACCCCATTGTGATTGGTCAGTTTGGGATCACGTGTTGCCGGATATCTGGAGCTTGTGGCTGAATTTGTGTGGTAACCACCGTTTCTAAAAACAATAACCAGTGGATTAAGTTGATGAGGCTGATCGAATTATTTATTCATTTTCTTCCACAAACTAATAAAGACAGTGAACCATCCTGGACGCCATTGTTGTTTTAAAACAGAAAATACCTACCGAACTTAAGTTAATTCAAAATAAATAAATAATAAATCAAAATAACTCCGACCTGGTGAGTTAACCGGCCGATACCACCCCTGCTGCCACCTTCAGGTTAGGAGGAGAAACTGCAGCAGACACAAAAACGACACGCACCCCCTACCCGGTAGCGCGAAAGCAAACTCACCAGCGTCAGCTACGCCGTAGACGCCGCACAAGCATAAATCCACCTTTACACTTTAACACCAACTTCTTTCTTCACTAGTAGGAAATACAAACTGCTTTTTTTTAATATTATATTATGTATAATTGTGCATATGACAAATAAAGCTTATCTGACAAATTCAGGCTTTCGATCCTGATGCAACACAGATGTCATATCAACATTTAAAGATACAAAACAAGTTATGCAGTGAATGAATATTGATTCATATGAGGGTAAAGTCAACTAAGAAAAAGTAAGAGGTCTAGTAAGAAATGGTTCTCCTTTCTTCAAAGTCAGAAGCTGCAGCTTGTTATGAGTTAAAGAATAAACTCTCACTACACAAAGATTTGTTCCTTGAAAACAAGAAACGGGGGAAATATTGGCTCTAATGTTGCAGCGAACAGAGGATAGGAATAAAAAACTTCACTGCTTCGGTTACCTCATCCAGTTCCTTCTTCGTCTCCTCCTCCATACGCCGGATGTCATCCATCGACAGACCAATCCATTTGTCAATCCAACAGAACAGCTCTCTGTGGAAGTGGGTAAACAAACGCTTCTCCACCTGGACAGTGTGATGATGCAGACATTCATATGTTGGCCACCGGCAAGAGTTTTACATTAAAAATAAGAAGGAAAAACAACCACTTCATACCCTGTGAATAAAGCTTTCCATCTTGTTTTGTAGTCCCAACCACTTAAATTCAACAGTAACAAGTTTGTACGCACACATGTGGGGGCAGTTGGGGTTCTTGGCCAGTTCTTTCTGCAAACACACACAAAAATGTAAAAAATAATAAATCTCAGGAGGTTAAACTCTAATCCACAATTACAATCAGGTGCTGCAGGCGCGACGGTACCTTCCAGTCAGGTCCCAAAGGGCCTCTACCAGTCTTCTCCGACTTAAAGATAGCTGGATCCTGCTCTGGTTTGTAGTCCTAAAGAATGACAGTGAACAACAAGCTTCTAGTTATACTGACACTTTGCAGACAGACTGTAAATGAGCTGTTCCCATCTGTGATTAGAGATTTCACCATTACAGATTTTCTTGGTATGATTATTGTCAAAGAAAAAAAAACACACCATTTTTTGATTATCACGATTATTATGTGTAAATTAATTTCCCAAAACTGCAGCTGTGTCCCAATTCAGGGTCTGCACAGTTCGGAGTGTGCAGACCCCGGACCAATCTTTCTAACTCACTCCGACGAGTAGAAGAGTTAAGCTAAGTGCAGAAATGCTCCTTAAACAAGTGAGTCTTTAGTTTTCTCCTAAAAGTGGATAAAGATGCGGATCGGACGGAGGTTGGTAGATGGTTCCACCACCGGGGAACAACAGAGGAAAAGAGTCTAGCTACAGATGTGGTGGAAGCACTAGACGTCTTCCACTGGCAGAGCGTAACCGTGGAGAGGGAGTGTAGCTCTGGATGAAGGTAGACAGGAGCCGTTTGGGTTATTGTTTGTAAGCCAGAAGCAGAGCTTTGAATCTGATGCGCTGCAACTGGAAGCCAGTGAAGAGCGAGTAGCAGCAGAGGGACATGAGCTCTTGTGGGCTGGTTGAAGACCAGATGTGCTGCTGGTTCTGGATCATCTGCAGAGGTTTAACTGAGCAAGCAGGCAGGCCTGCCAGTAAGGAGTTGCAGTAGTCAATGCTGGAAAGAACCAGAGCCTGGACCAGGAGCTGGGCCATGAAATAGCAAATTTCAGTGTTACGTTACTTAAATATTAGCATCCTTTATCCAAACCAGCTGGACTCTATCACGCTTGTGCCCACGTCTTCTACTGGGAGTCTTGGTGTCATGGTAGACAACCAGCTGACCTTTAAGGACCACGTTGCCTCGGTTGCCTGGTCTTGTTGATTTGCTCTCTGCAACATCAGGAAGATCAGACCCTACCTGACTAATCACACGGCCCAGCTCCTGGTCCAGGCTCTGGTTATTTCCTGCATTGACTACTGCAACTCCTTACTGGCAGGCCTGCCTGCTCGCTCAGTTAAATACATACATAATCTTTTATAGAAAGTGATATTGAGGGATCTTTATGATTAATTAATACTGCAATTAATTGTAAAATGAAATAATTGTGACATCCCTATCGGTGATCTAATGATGGGAAAAATTGGAACCAGATTCCCATAGTTTTTCTTACCTTTGGACTGACGCTGCTTCTGTCCGCAATGTCTATGTCAATAACCTCAACTCCCTCCCATATGCTTTTGTCAAGTCCGTGCACCTACAGAAAAAAGCAAAAAAAAGGCAAACACATTTTCAAGTCAGGTCAGCTGATAACGGGGAAGACGTTTGTCCAGTTCTCCGTTCCACTATAATAACTCAGACGTCCCTCTTCAGACTCCTTCCATGCTCAGGAAAAAGTGATTTGTGAGGCTACATCTGCACGAGTGCACAGATCATCTGATGCATCGCTCATAAGGAGAGCAGCTCGGAGACATGACAAATATGAAAATCATTACAGAAACTGAGACGAGAGGAAACTGAAAACTGCTGCTGTGCCTCACAGCTGCACCTAAAGGTGAAGCTGGTCAGCCTACGTTCCTACCCTCACCTATGGTCACCAGTAATGACCGAAAGAACGAGATTGTGGATACAAAAAAAGAGTTTCCTCCACAGCGTATCTGGACTGGAAGCCTGATCATCCAAGAGGACCCCAGAGTTGCTGCTCTTCCACGTCCAGAGAAGCCGGATGAGGTGGCTCGGGCATCTGGTTAGGATACGTCCTGGACACCCCCATGGTGAGGTGTTCCAGACTCGTCCCACCAGAGGAGGCACTGCAGAAAACTCAGGACATGAAGGGACTACGTCTCCCTGTTGTCCTGGGAACACCTCGGGATTCCCCCAGACGCACTGGAAGAAGTTGCCAGGGAGATGAAAGCCCCCTGCAACCCGATCCGGATAAGTGGTGGAAAATAGATGGATGGATCATTTTTCTCTTTAAATCTAGGATATGACAGAGCTTCACCAATGATCCAGTCCCAAAGTCTGAACAGAAATTTCCTAGAGCAGATCATAGCTTGAGTTACCATGGTGGTCTCAACAGTTGAGACCACCACATTAAATCTCTCAGTTTTATATCTGTTACTTTTTCTTTCATGGATTTGGGAATTTTGCTTTTGTTGCTGCTGACAAACACAACTTACGTTGTCCTGATCCCCCATGTCGGGCTTGTGCCATGTCTCGATCTTGATCATGAACTTTTCCTTCATGTAGACGTTCTGTAATCATAAAGAAAAAGATGTGATTAGTCAACAATCATCTTCGTTACTGCTCTTTTTTCTAACATGGCAGCTAAATTTATCCAGAATGTGTAAACCTATTTGACATTTAATCCTTCAGCTCTAGCTCCCGGTGACTTTATTTAGAATAAAAACTTTATCATCTTTCATCTGAAGAACACTTACTGTAAGGACTGAATCCAAGGAAGTGGTGGAGAAGATGTTCCACAAAGAGAAGCATAAGCAAACAGTTAAAAGGTTAAACATCATCAGAGAAACTCAACATCGCTGTAGATGTACAGTTCAGCTGGTGGTATGTGGGTTGCTGGTTCCTGTTAATACCTGGTGCTAACATGTGTCCTGGGTGAACTTTCAGGATGGTGGTCTGGGAGACTTAAGATCTCATTCTGACCAGACATGACTCCACATAGGTAGTGGAGATTCCACAGACGACCCCACAAACCAGAAACACATTTTAAGCCCCTCACAATTAAATTTTTTTAACTGGTACCGTCAACAGAAGGTGAACACAAGATCTTTTCCAGAGCCACAACATCATTTGAAAGTTATCGAACAGGATCTGTGTAGATTCCTGGTAATAGAATCAAACTGGAAGAATTTCTGTGAAAAAATAAATAAATGGTGCATTTAAATGGAGAAGCTCAAAAAAACTCTGATGCTCTTCGTATCAGGGGAGGTTCGAATGTGGGGGTTGGTGGCCTTTCTGTGTGGAGTTTGCATGTTCTCCCTGTGTGTGCGTGGGTTCTCTCCGGGTTCTCCGGCTTCCTTCCACCATCCAAAGACATGCATGTTGGGTTAATTGGTGACTAATTGGTGACTCTAAATTCTCCCTAGGAATGAGTGTGTGCGTGAATGGTTGTTTGTCTCTATGTTGGCCCTGCGATGGACTGGTGACCTGTCCAGGTGTACCTGCCTCTCACCTGAAACACTGCTGGGATGGGCTCCAGCTCACCCGCGACCCGTAATGGAATAAGCGGTAAAGATGATGACTGATCGTATCTAAGGTGACACTGCATTGAGGAGCTGTGAGCTCAGGATGGATCCAGAAGATCAGAATAGATCCTTTTATTGGTCTTTTCTTTTAACACTTATAACAATAAAAACTGCAGAAAGCTTAAAGCTTCAGCAAAAACTTTATTCCTGCTTTGTAGTTCAGACCTGAGGTCTAAAAAGCCACTGTGTGTGTGTGTGTGTGTGTGTGTGTGTGTGTGTGTGCGCGCGGAGTAGCTCACTGGTTCGACAGTAAGGATATGCGTTCCAGGCCTTCTCGTGCACCTCCAGGGAACCTTTTGGAGCGATCAAACGGACAAAATTTGGCACTTTGCTGCAAAAACAAACAGGAATTGTGTCAGATTTAAATCTTACTCTGTAGTCCTCTAACATCTTAAATAAAAAACAAAGTTCAGCTCTGGAGACAAACAGTAACATGAGAAAAATGCTCTTTTAAAAAATAAAAAAATAAAAACCAGGTTCTGATATCAGAAAGGAAAGGAGGAGGCGATTCTGCGCACACTTGAATGAAGCAGCCAGGAGTCCACCTGTAGATGCTGCTTACCTCTGCAGGTGGTACACCTTGTGGGTATACTGCCCCTTCTCTCCATCCTGCTCGTACGGCTCATTGACGAGCACCTCCACACCATCACCTCCACCCGTCTCACTCTTACTGGCTTCAGCTACTGTGAACAGCTGACCCACCTGATACTGGAGAGGAATAAATAAAAACATGATAACAGGAACAATATACAATGATAAAAGCTAAAGGCTGCACATGTTAACTTATTCCTCCTCTTTAAAAGTAAACAATTGGTGTTATATTATACATTGTTGGAAAGCCCGATTAATCACCTTTACAGTGGGGTATAACCTGAAAGAATCATGTATCATGTATGGGTAGCACTCGCAAAAAATTGCCGAAATCCACCATTTTTAATTCGTTTTAGTTTTTCTCATACAACTTCTGATGCTCTATACATGTGACCATGTGACCCGACCGAGGTTGATCAAGCCTTGGCCTGTGTCCAAGTGACATACTGCTTCTGACCCTACTGGTCCCGCTTTCTCAGCCACAGCCATCTAGACGCCATCTGTGCTGCCTCAATATTGTGCAGCCAACAAAGCCACTTAGATGGCGCCCTCCACCCAGCACGATGGACACGCCTCCTAACAACCTGCGTGTGTGTGAGAAAGCAGGGAGGAGAGGGGTCTGGGGACGTAAGTTCAGAGGGACCCAGACTTCCCTCCAGAAGGTGAGCCTCTGGCGACAGTATGCAACCCGGGTCCCCACTTGCCCTCCAGTTCCTCCCTGTCCTCACCAGACACTTGTGTCTCTTGATCCGGTGTACTGCAGGTGTTCACGTGCCACCATGAATTCTTCCTTGACTGAGCTGAATGGAAGCCTGAGCTTGTTGCTGTTCCCATACAGCCCAATGTCACTCAGGCTACGTGGCAAGCCTAGCCATGTGCACAGACAGCTGCTAACCTCCCGATTAAGCCTTCCACAACTGTCATAGGCACTTCATAAGGCCAGAGGATTCTTGGAAGGATCCAGTGCTGATAAACCCACACCTTAAATCTTCCAGGGAGCCTGGACTTGTTCACAGTTTTTAACCAGCTCTCCAAATCAGTGCATAAGCCCTGATAGAGTCCTTCAAGCTGCAGTTGTAGATGTCCCTGAGCCTCTGATGGGTGGTTGTCACACTCCTGACTTGCTCAGAGTCCGTCTGTCTTGACCAGCATGTTCATTGTCAGCGAAAAGAGGGACGCCGAGATGGTACAGCCGGTGATATTCCCCACCTCCAGCCGGTGCCAGTCTGATGTTATTTGTCCAGAAGAGACTGGAATTTGCTGTAGTAGTCCAGGATTACCTCACTTTCTGGGGTATATGGTGCCTCTCCAATGCAACTTCAACATACTTATGCAGTACTGAGCCATAGAGATTTGTATGGTTCAGCCACAGGACTGCCAGATCTCCTCTGCACTCTCTTGCCTCCCAGATAAGGTGGGTCACCACACCTGTATGCTCAAGGCAGCCAGAAAAATCTGGTATGCTTCCCTTCTGCACAGACAAGTCAATGTCTGGGACCTTGATTTCCAAGTAAAACCAAGATATTTTAGAGCACTTCATGCTTCCTTCAATAGAAAAGCTTTTTGGAGATGCCAACTTAATTTTCCAGCAGGACTTGGCACCTGCCTACAATACCAAAAGAACCAAAACCTGGTTCAACGACCAAGGGATTACTGTGCTTGATTGGCCAGCAAACTCTCGAATCCCTTAGAAAATATGCAGGGCATTGCCAAGAGTAAGATGAGACATGAATGCAAGCAACACAGAGGAGTTAAAGGTGCTATTGAAGAATCCTGGTCTTTCATTACACCTCAGCATTGCCACAAGCTGGTAGCATCCATCATGCCGCATTGCATTGAGGCAGTAATTCATGCAAAAGGGGCTTAAACCAGGTACTGAGTTCAGATGACTATACTCTTCAGATGATAAACAATTCTGTATTTAAAATCCTTTTCTCTTCATTCTTTTTTTTAAATTGATGTAATATTCTAATATTCAGAGATTATTTTTGGGTTTCATAAACTATTAACCGTAATCATCTAAATTATAACAAATAAATGCTTGAAATATCTCACTTTCATTTAATGAGTCTTTATATTAGTTCCCCTTTTAAGATGAAATACTGAAATAAGTAAAATTTTTGCAAGATATTCTAATTTTTTTTGTTTCACCTGTATCCAGCAGGAAGTTCACAAGTCTCTTGGCAAAAATGCTAAAGTAGATCTGGCTTATCACACTGAGCCAGGTGATGATATAAAATTTATTGATGGTCTACAATTGCAGTTGGTATTATTAAAGGAGAAAAATAATCAACAAAAGTCAAATTTCTTTACATTTTGTGCCAAGTTTACTAATTTGTTATCTTAAGAAGCGTTGTTAGTCAAATCTGTAACATGACTCATGAGTAGGCCTGTCACGATAACAAATTTTGCTGTGCGATAAATTTTCTCAGAAATGATCTCGATAAATGATAATATTGTGCAAAACGATGTCATTTTGAGACCATTTTTAACTAATATAATGATAATGCCGTAATAATGCAGGTACACCCTTTCAAAGATCAATAAGCTTCAATTTCTAAAGAACATTTCACACTGGAACTGGGAGAAAGTTTAAACAATAAATAGAACAGACTCTCAGTCTCATTAACAATGAATGAAAACCAAACAACCAGAAACAATAGGTGTGATGGATAATAAAGTCTTTGTTCTGTAAACAAAACTGCCATTCAAAAATTATATAAAAAAATATTAAACATGAGGCTCAAACAGGAAAAATGGAAACACTGCCAGTTAGTACCATTGTATTAAAATAAAACTAGAAAAAAATCTACTGCGCATGGTTATTGAAGCTGAAATATCTCCCCTCATCACCGCGTGTAAGACCGATCTACGAACCGTTGCTGCATCGCAACGCTTTTCCACATCTGCTGGGACACCGGCCCAAAAGTACTGCGGCCCTCTGGGAATCCTCCCGAACCTCCGATTAGCCGGCGTCGCTCTTGATATGTATTTTGTCATATATGGTAGTATATAGGCTGACTCTGTGTAATGTGCCTGCGCATTACGGGGGATATTACGGAAGTGGAGCTTTGTTCTGACGTTGTAGGCTACGTGTGTGTGTTCTGCCTGCATGTGTGTGTTCTGCCTGCATGTGTGTGTAGGCTTCATGTGTGTGTTCTGCCTGCATGTGCGTGTTCTGCTACATGTGTGTGTTCTGCCTACATGTGCGTGTTCTGCGTACATGTGTGTGTAGGCTACATGTGTGTGTTCTGCCTGCATGTGCGTGTTCTGCCTACATGTGTGTGTAGGCTACATGTGTGTGTTCTGCCTACATGTGCGTGTTCTGCCTACATGTGCGTG
>JBAMHW010000009.1:27769019-27785440 GCA_037177495.1 Rhadinocentrus ornatus | reverse complement strand
GAGTTCACTGGACTCCGACGGCCTCCACAGTCACCAGATCTCAGTCCAGCAGAGCAGCTTTGGGATGTGGTGGAACGAGAGATTCTCATCATGGATGCAGCAACTGTGTGATGCTGTCATGTGAATATGGAGCAAAACCTCTGAGGAAGGTTTCCAACACCTTTTTAAATCTATGACAACAAGAATGAAGGCAGTTCTGGAGGAAAAAGGGGGTCAAACCTGGTACTAGTTTGGTGGACCTGATAAAACTGCTGGTAAGTGTGCTGTAATAATCCTCTCTCTAAAGTCTGGTAAATGTTTCCTGCACGTTTATCACTGTCCTCACTGTTGTGGTTATATAATCTAAAGCTTGACTGAGATTTTCTGCAAAGCCTTGTGAAAAATCATCCCGTAGCAGAATATGGTGTTTTTTTGTCAGTACACAGTCTTTGTTCATTGTTATCGTGATGCAGTCGTTATCTGAACACTCACACAGCAGCATAAAGGCCTCCGACTGCAGAGTGGATGAAGCCTCTGACAATAGTGTGCAGGATGAAGGACAGAATCTGAAGAGGAAAGACAAAACAGATTTTTTTCCAGTAAGTGCTAGATCAGATCACAGACAGTCAATGTCTGTTCAGAATTGCTTTCATCTTTAATAAGAGTCAGAAAAAAACAACAAAACAGGAAGATATGATATTTCTGTCCAGCAGAGGTCAGTACAGCGAAGAGAATTGGATCTCTTGTCTGAACACTGCAGTGGTCGCTCTCCTCATGAGGAGTTGCAGCGGCACATGTTGGGAAATGTGAATACCCCGCAAAACAAACATCTCGGCAGCATGTGTATGTTCTTGTACCTGAAGTGGCAGGTTGTGGATAATGCAGGTGACTCCGAAGCCAACCAGGAGGAGATTGGTGAAGATGAAGGCCCTGGTGGCGTTGACAATCTTCTGGATCTGTTTGGAAGGGCGGCGAGGCTCACCAGGCTCTCTGATGCAAGACAAAAACAAACTTTTTCTTCCTTTCTTTTTAGTTCAACCCATTGAAATTCATTGTGGACCAACTTTTTTACTAGACTATTTTTACTGGACCCTTGCTGATGTAACAGGAGAATGTGTGCATTTGCGACTGGTCTAAAGTAAATGTTCACTGAATCTACCGTTGTGATTGTAGCCAGAAATGTTATACACCACAAACGGATTAAAGCCTAAACTTGTGCACTCTCACCTTTTGGCAGTCTTTTCATTATCGTCCTCGCAGTCTCTGAGCTTCCAGTCCATAACATAGCCAATCACAGGAGAGGTGATGAGACACAAGAGCTGGAGCACGCCAAAGATGGAGGTGTACACGCTCACTGAGAGACAGACGGCACACACAGCTGTTATTATGTGCTGATGCTACACTTTGAGTATGATATGAGCAAAATGAGGATGATACACGTCACTGACAGAAATCATTAGAAAACTTTCAGGTGTGTGACCACACAGATGATGGCAGGCTTCATGCTTTAAACAAGACAGCTAGACAGGACAGAGTAAAAGGGAGGATGAATGTAGGGGCTCGGTCTGGCCTCAGGTTTCTTACCCATTTGCATCCTCTCCACTGCGACAGCAGCAGGAAGCCAGCATGGCAGGGATGTTAGAGAGGCGTTTAAGATACGAAGCAATCGCACGACAAACATCATCCCTGTTTAAACTACATCCTGCAAGCAGCAGCACACACCTGTGTTCAGGTCTCCATCTGTCAGGGACTCCAGGATGGTGTTCATGGCTCCCATGTAGAAGATGAGCCGAAGCTGAGTGACACACATGGTGATGAGGCTGAGCAGGAAGATGGGACTGAAGATACTCTTCATGAAAGACGGAGCTGCAGAGGAAATGAGACGAGAGAAGTCGTAAGGAGTCAGTTTGATCGAATCCCTGAAACAGGATATTACAATCAAAGAGAATTTCTCCTGCTCACGGGACTGATGCTGCTTTTGTAAATGACTGGTAGTATTCATTATTTTCCTACATCGGTGTTTCACAAACCTGTGTGGAAGAATTTATATTTTTAACAAGTACCCCCTAGCCAATGCAGAGCTTCTTTGGATGGAAACGGAAGTAAAGTGTTTCTTTAAACTAAAACTTAAAGACATCCTCTCCTGTTGTTTTCCCCTCTAAACTTTTGCAGAAGAGGACATGCTCATCACTGTTAACGTATCAAACTAAAGCAACAACTTGTAGATTTTCATCCAGCTGGAGTCAAAATGACTCAGCATCATCTCTGCCAGAACAGCAGCAGCATGTCTGCAGTGATGATGGTTTTCTAGCCTCAACCACAAGCACAGACACCTCAGAAATCTCCAGCTTTTAATTATTTCACTTGTTTTGTGATGACTTGAATCTGTCAAGTTTCTTATTCTTTTCATTTTTTTACAGACCCCCTTGAGTGTCTTCAGGTACCCCAAGGTGTGTGTGCTTCCATTTGAGAAACATTTTCCAAGATGATAAAAATTTCAAGATTTTTTAGGTGGGATTATAACTCCGGCTCAATGATTGGGTGACAGGTGTTTACTATGCAAAGCTTGGCAAAAACAGAGAAATTAGAAAGTAAAAACCCTTTAAAAGATATTTTTATGGAGAATTGCTGATTTTAAAATAAAGTGTATTTCTTATCCTTTTATCTGTCAGCACTACTGCATGGGAGAGCAAATCTTTCAACAGCTAAAATGAATTTTATTTAAAATGTGTGGAAGTAAACCTGCCTTAACCATGTCTACCACTTGGTCTGGGTATGCAATACCTAAAGTTAGTGTTTGTTTTCTAATTTAATTATTGTTACCATATAATTACCAGTTATTTGAACTATTTGTGTAAAAAACGTTGGTTCTCATCATTCATGTCCTGAAGAAATTTTAAAAATGCTGACATATCTAAAGCTTTTTCATAGCAATCCAACAACAACTCAAACAGATCACATGGCTAAAAATCTAAAACTCCCAACCTGATCATCTGCAGCTACAAGCACAAACATCCCCGTGCTCATTTGAGTCTTTTCTCTCTCTAAAATTTTCCCACATGATTGAAAACTACAGCAGAGTTCCCGCCATTCCTCCCTCATCACATTATGAAGATGAGAAAGTCCTCTAAATACGTGTTGCTATGGCCTCTGGCTGCCATGGCAACATGTCTAAACCTGAATACAGTGATTTCCAGATGCTCAGTGATTGGAGAATTTAAAGAAAAGTCTGTTGCAGGAAAAGTTGATCATTAATCAGAGTTATGCTTACAAATGGAAAGTGGACTCATCTGTTCTTATGATGAGGAACTGGAAAGACCAATTAACAGTGGGTGCACAGATGGAGCACATGGCTTTATTGCCTTCATTAACAGGTATTCAGCTCAGTGTAATTATGCGAACCGTTTGGCTGTGCTCACAAGGCAATGTAATGTTTTATAAGCAGTGGATTATTAGAATCTGAGCAGTATGCATGAAGCCATTTGTGGAAAACATGATTAGGCAAAAGAGAAGAAGTCTAAAATGCTCGAAAGTTATGTTTCACTGTCTGAGTCAGTGAGGAAATGTTGTTTACATGTTTACATGTGTCCATGTCAGTTTTTCCCACAGTCCAGCATCCCCACTTTCTTTAACAACTGTCTGTAAACATCTGGGAAGTGAGGAGACCAGTTGCTGCAGTTTTAGGAGAGGAATGTTGTCCCATTCTGGTCTGATGCAGGATTCTAGCTGCTCTACAGTCCTGGACCTTCATTGCTGGAATTTGAGTTTTATGGTAATTCAAATGTTTTCTACTGGTGAAAGGACTTCAGGCAGGCCCAGGGTTTGAATTATGGGGGAGCTAAGGGGAGCTTGGATCCCCTGAAAGGCAGAGGAGCTCCCCTAAAGAGATTCAGCTGATACTTTAGGGGGAGCTCAAAAATTCTTCCAAATGACGCAGATGATCCGTTCTGTTTGCTTCAGCACGGTGGGCAGCAGCATTGTTTGTCTGATGTGTGCTGTGAGCGTCCACACAACCACCTGAAGTGCTTCTTTCTGTGGTTGAAGACCTCTCCGTCGCTGTTTCTGATCAAACAAGCTGCCTACAGTAGTCTTTTTAATAGTAGCCATATTTTGGACCGCGTTACGTTCACTAATAAATGCGAATGCACGTGACGCGTGAAGTCGCGGTGCACAAGGGAAAATAAATCTCCCCCAGTGTAATTCGAACCCTGGGCAGGCCACTTCAGCACCTGGACTCTTCTGTTGTGATGGATGCAGGATGTGGTTCAGCACTGTCTTGCTGAAACCTGCAAGGCCTTCCCTGAAAGAGACGTAGTCTGGATGGGAGCAGATGTTGCTCTAAAACCTCTACATACCCTTTCAGAGATGCAGGGTTTGAACTAAGAGATACAGATAGGATAGCATCCCATCTTATTTTGGAATCTGGGTTTTACACTTCAACCACTGACTTGTTGGATGTCAGTACGGCCCCTTGATAAAGTTTATAATAGATTCGGAACAGAGAGACAGAAACACAGCCTGAATCTTATGAAACAGTTTCCAAAATGAGAAGTTTGTGTGCAGGTGTGGAATGCGGGACTCTTCAAAGACACTGACAGAAAGATCCAGATTTTCAGAAACCAGCCATGTGCATCCTGAATGCACACACATACACACACCGATCCTTAGAGCAACAACAAAACACCCGCTGAGTGGCTTTTCCAAGAACACAATCCGAAGCGATTCCACGGTCTGTTTGATACCAAAAAGGCTGAGACGGGAGCTGCTAGCTGCCTACTGGGTCTGACTGACCCTGACAGGGGGGCTGGTAACCGAGATGGACTTTGCAAGGGATGTGGGGAGGAGGATTAAGATTGTGCTCCACTGTTGAACACAGTGATTGGTCCATCTTCATTGTTTATTGGTTTTAAACTAAATTGTACATCTAAATCCATCTTCTTTCTGCTGTTGGTGCCTTTTTTTCCTCATCTGCTCTTAGGAAAAACGGTACAACAGATATTTGATCAGTTTAGGAGAAACGGGACAAACCAAAACTCCAACTTAGACATTTAATGTTTTCACTTTTTATAAAGTTTCTTTTAATGGCAGGATTTGGTTTAAAAAGAGCAAAGATGACTACGGCTAAATTGCACGTTTAAACATGTATGTGAATTTTAGTGGACGCTGATGTGATGCAAGAAAGAGAAAAACAGCAGAACGGTTTTAAATGAGGATATTCAGGAGCTGCTAATATGGCTGTATTTCTGGACCCTGTGGGCGGGCCATTTGTCCATCACTCAGACAAATCTGGCACATACCCCACAGACAGTCCGGCTTTTGAGCTGCTTAGATGAATATTCATAGGTTGGCGTAGTAGGGCTTGAGTGGGACTGCCTCCACTCAAGCTTGAATTGTTTAAGAACAAGGAGTTCTTATGTTGAATTACTTGTGTTTTGGATTTCTACTCTCAGACACACAAACAGCAGAGACTTTCTGTGAGCAGCATGTTGAGGGTTTAGGTTTTCAAAGCTGTGACCCGTAAACCAGAACTTTTCCAAGCCCAAACCTCGGCATTAGGCAGTGGTTTACTTTCACTTCAAGCTTGCAAAATATGTAAATTAGATCTTCTTCTCCAGACTTACTCTCTTCGTCGCCCTTGCACTTCACCTCCAGGTCGACGGTGGACAGGCACAGCTTGTTGGCCTCCTGCGTTGCCAGATCTTTGGGCGGCTGCTGCGGCTGCTTTATTGAGTGGCCCACGCTGAGACGGCGGCCCACCGTGGTCACCTGCCGGTAAAACTGCTTCCCAGTGATCTTGTGGTCGAAGCCCAGCCAGCTGAACTTAATCTTGACCCTAAAAGAGCACAGGGAAAACGATAAAAGAGAAAAATGTCAGCAGGATAAGGAAAGGAAAGAGGAAAAGACTCAGGTGAGCGAAAACAAAGTCAACCGATCATCTGGTTTTATGGGCTTTCCTCTTTAGGGCTCAGCAGGCTCTGCTGTCTTACTGCAGGATTTGCCACAAATAAGCATGCAAGCAAATGTGCATGTGATCCTGTCTGGGCTCAGATGGAGCTGACTCAGATCAGGCACATCCTGAATAGCTAATAGTGCTACATTGGCTTTGTCTTACGTGAAATCCATGTCCTCTGGGCCTGGGAAGGGCTCCAGAGGCCAGTTGACGAAGCAGTTGAGGAAGACGAGGCAGGCACAGCCAGCCCAGACCGTCAGGATGGAGATGAAGGTGGCACCCAGATCATAGATCACCTAAAGGGGGCAAGACAGAAACCAAACAAAAACATTATGATAGAAAAAACCAACAAAAACACTCCACTTACTTTTGTGGTATTTTTGTGGTAGGTATAGGAAGGAGGAGAAGATGGTACCTTGATGCCAGGGAAGGTGACAGCAGAGGAAGCATAAGATCCAATCATCAAGGCGATGAAGGTCGACCTCAGGTCTCCAAACATGCTGGGGAGCTGCAGAGAGAGCAGCCAGAACTGATCACGGTTCAGCTCATCCAAAGACTCAGGATCACACTGACCTGTTCACTAGTCATACAAAAATCATACGGATCTTCTACAGGAAAAGGGCTTCTCCACTTCATTAGAGAGGCAGATATGCTGCAAAATTAAGACAAACTATAGTTTTTTCTTATTTTATTCTTTTCATTTAATTGATTTTTATTATTTTACTATTATTCATGCATTTATTTATTTTCATATTATTCATCATTCAATATCATTTATTTTCATTCATTTCATTAAAAATTAAATTTATTTGTATTTTATTCTATTGCAGTCTTTTTCTTTTTGCTTTTTTTTTACTTTTTATTTTGTTTTCATGTAATTGTAAATAAATTGAGACAAATAAGTTCAGACTGAATTTAAAAGAACTGCTCTGAACCTTGTTAACGTGCATTAAATGATACATACAGCATGTGTGTGCTGACAGCTTCACTCTGCAGGTGTTCATTCAGCTTTGCTTTGTAAGGTTGCCAACTGTCACATTTCGCCTTATACAACCTGTAGCAATCTATAAAAAGCTTCATACACACTGTGAAAGAATGCAGCGAACTGCAAACACACCGAGTTCCATGTCGCTGATTATTGATAAATCGTCAATGTCAAGCACACCCTGTGCAGGCTGCAGATTCAGGGTGTTTCCTGCATTGCTTCTGTTCCTGTGTTTGCAGCAGAGCAGAAAGAGAAGAACCAGAGTCTTGCCAACAGAGAAAAGAGGACAGTGTGTTCTTAAGCAGGCAAACTGTAAACATCTGCTTCAGGAAGTCGACAGTCGAGCCAAAACCAAGAGAACAACATGTGGCTTAGAGGTTCATGGTCTTTGTCAAAGGTTGGCTTCTTTTAAAAGCCCGTTCTTGTTGAACAAATTGGGGTGGGAGGTAAAATTAGACCAAAATTGGTCAGTAAAAGAGTTTTTTGGGTAACAAATAGTAAGTTTTCCCCCCTCTCTCATTGTCATGATCTGTTAATCCACCCATCTATCCAGCTGCTGTGTTCACCACAGGGTAGAGCTTGTTAAAAAGCAGCTTGAACCTTGTCTAATTGAAGTGGAGTAAAGGTGAGCAAAAAAAAAAAAAAAAAATCACTATGCCACTGATGACATAAACATGGCCTCCCCAGACTCCTTCACTTTCTCTGCAGGTGGTGTCTGATTCCCTGACAAGTAGGGTTTGCTGGGGGAGAAAGGCTCACTTTTGGCCCAGTTGATGGAGACAAGAAGAAATGAGACAAACCATCTCAGGATTTGGCTTCATGATGACAGCTCAAGGTTGGCTCAGCTTTTCCTGCTGATGCTGAATTGTTATACTTCCAGGGACAGGTTTATTTGGAGGATTTCTCCATTATGTGGGAAAAAACAACAAATCCAACCAAAGAATAGCAAGTTGCCAAAGCAAAACTCTAATTCAGTCAAAGCAAAAGCCAGGCAGACGTCGTCTGGCGGACCGGAGCTTTGACCTAATTTGGAGCTTACTTCACACTAGCACTTCTCTGGGTTACTACAGGTCTGAGCCTCAGTCAGCTGCTGAGACCAATGTTTCGCTAAAACATGTGACAAACTGGTTTGTTCTGCTGTTTATGAAAGGAGAAGTGGGGATTAATGGGGCCAGCTTTTTGAGGTGAGAGTGAGCAGGCCGATAGACGGAGCAGCTGTCAAGCTTGACATGGTAGCAGTGTTTTCGAGACTGGAGCCAAAAACACATCACTTAGGCAGACTGGGTGGTTCAGGTAGGACAGAGACGGAGTCTACACAGTCACCAAACAACACACATGATTACTGTTAGTGTGACACATCTACATACTGGTTCCATGTTGTTATTCATGAAAAACAACTCTGGTCCTAACTGTACACATACTTTAACGATTCTATTTTAGGATTTAGATGATGTTAGGGAAAACAAAAAAACGATGGTATCTAAGGATGCTAATGACATTTGCCCAACTCTGTCCCTCCCTGTCGCTCGTGTGTCTTGTGTACATGTAAAGCTAAGTCCTGAGATCACGTGTATCTAAATAAGCCTGGCTGGAGGAATTTGAGATAAGAGATAAAGCTAAATGCTAACACCATGCTAAGCATGATTGTTTCACATATGGGCACTGAAATATAATTCCACCTGTAGGAACTTAGAACTCCTATTTACAATTAAAAAAAAAGCAATATGGTGCAATAATTATTACGTTTCAGATTATAATATTTACTTGTTTTTGCTTATTCCACCACATTTTAGCTTGAAGTCTGATATTGTACATGATGCTTTCAGTAATATTTTACTTTCCACTAAATGGCCGCTTTGGTTTTCACATTTCTACTGTTTACAAGCAGGAAGGTAATTATGCTAACTCTGAAATTACATGAATGCAGTGTTAAAGTAATAACAGACATGTTACATCTTTTAGCATGCTACTGCTAGCTAGCACAGATAACACTAAAAGCATAAGCCTAAGCTAAGCCTGTAGTGCAAACATTTTATGGCAGTTTATCCTTGAAGTTGTTAAGTTAAACACTGCTGCTAAATATCGACATGGTTTCAGTATCCATGCAAGACTTAACTCTTCCGTTATGGGTCTCAATTCACTGCTTTAGATGACAAAAACGTTCTCACAAGAAACAAACAAAAACATTAGATTATTATTTTTCCCCTTTTTTCCCATTAAATAGCTCTGTTAACTTCATTCCTAATCAAAACTAACAAATAAATAATTATTTTAATTATTTTTACTCTTTAAATGCCAGTTTGATCACATCACTTTTTAAAAAATATTTATCTGTAATGTTTTTATAGTAGTTTTTGGGAGGGAACTTGTTTTGTTCTTTAATGTCCCAAAGGGGTAAACTTGTTTGTCCTGTTCGCCTGTAACTTACAATCATCCCATATGGGGTAACACAACCAGAACGATGGCCAAAAATTAAGCTAAAAAGTGCCTGAAAGGACAAAAGAAGTACCCAAAGACCCACAAATGATATAAAAGCAGCAGCTTGTTTTGTTGACTTCTAATCATCAGAGGAATGTATTTCCCATATTTCTCAGCCTGCATGTGATTATGTTTTTCTGAATCATTCCGAGTGTTTGTTCTGGAGATTTCCCCTCATCTGCCCTTTTTTTCTCATTAATCTCAGACTTCACCAAGCCCTAACAATTTCTAATCTGCATTACCTTACAAACATCAGGATCAGTACGTTCATCTCTGCAGCCAAAAGCAAAAACTAGGAGCAACCTCTTCAATATAATAACACCCATGAGTGAATTTGTTGTTGTTCTCTGACTGAACAAGTCCTCTGTTAGCTCAGAGTTCACAGTGTATCCATGCACAAAGTACACACATTGATGGATTCGGTATTTGAACAGTCACTCTGGGTTTCTTTCAGCCTCAGAGCAGTCACACCTGGAGATAAGAGATCATTTAGCAACAGGTGCAGACGTTTTGGGGACTCACGTTTGTCTGATAAACGATATACAAAAAGAATGAGGATAAAAGTGATGTAAGACAAAACTGGTTTAAATCTCTTAAGTCTCTTAAGTGGTAAACTGGTTTTAAGCATGTTTATCTCAGTTGTGGGCCTGTTGAAACATGCTAACCTGTATTTGTATCTGAGTGAGAGGACTGAATGTTATCAGCACAAACAGAGAGGATGATTGCAAAGCGCACCACGTGGTTTCCTTATATATAATAAGCACACTTGTTGATGATACTTCTTCAGGCAACATTGGTTTTTTCACAGTCGGATCTGTGTCCTAATTTTTATCTCTGAACAGGGAACATGTTCTATGAACAAGTTTTCCTTTTGACTGCAACTGTCTACCCAATTTTCTCTACTGCACCGTGGATAAGAGTGTGGGCAGAGGGCTGAAAATGGAAAGTCTCCTACTGAAAACGTGACGTAACTGGGACAGTCATGGAGAAGGGAAATAAGCTGAGCTTAGGCTGGGTGGGTCAGAAATGAGGAAACTGGATGCAGCTGACTGGGAGGAAAGAACAGAGAAATGAAAGAAGGAAGAGACTTTTTTTGCTGCAGCTAGTGGAAACTTCAGCTGCCTGCTGCTGGATCATTGAAAACCAGCTCTGACCGGTCCAGTCCTGATGTGCAGAGCAGGACTGCTTCCATCATAAAGAGCAGCCAAGTCGGCTGTGAGATTAGCAAACACCAGCTGACAAACAGCATTCCTGCATCAACCTGATGTCAGCTTATGTTCCCTCTTATGAGACGTCTGCTATTAGTTTTCTTTATTATTCAAATACTGTTTATCTAACAGAAAACAGTGAACTTTACTCAATCAGTGTTTTTGCTTTATGTTTTTATATTCAGTAAGCAGAACATGTGCTTCACCCCTCTAGCTCCTGCATATAGATACATATAGACCATGTTTCTCCAACATTTAGTCAGAGGTGATCACTCAACACTAAGGGATTACAAGGCAGCAGAATGAACTCAAAGAGCTTCAACACGTGCATCCAACGAGACAAAGAAGAGGAGAAGGAGCCTGGTGATTTCATGTGGGTGTGGACATACTGTATGTACAGTATATTCTGCTGCACGTGCAGATTAGGTCTGTTTGAGTGTTTTATAAGGAATGGAAGAGCTTGTCTGTAACATAATGCTGTTCATGCTCAAAGAACAGGAAAAATAAATCCTGACCAGGCCCTTCTCCTCAGATTCACTCCCTGTTTACCCATGCTGAGTGCTGAATGTGCATCAACAGAGGAGAATGAGGAAGTGAAGCAAGGACTGATAAGGAGAAAGGGGAGCAGCAACAGGGTAGGACATCGTGAGTTTATCACTTTCACCAGTGATGCCCCTGATATAGTTACACCATCTTCTCAAAACAGCTGTTTTCAAAGGCTACAACCATTTATAATTATATGTTTGTAATGATCAGCAGCGAATTTTATAAAGTTACAGAGCGTGGCAGCAGTGGGCCTGCAGGGAGCTGAAAGTCAGAGGCCTCCACATATGCTCACACACAGCGCTGACACACTGCAGCAGAGACAAAACTCACGCGCACATGAGACGGTTCTGATAGTTGTGTGTTGGTCCCCCTCGGTAAAGGGAGGGCGGCTGAAACCGGAGACAGGGAAAACAACTAGACTTAAGATTGGGAAGTTGGAGGGAGGAGTGAAGCGTGATGAAACAGGCCCAGTCACTTGTGTGTGAATAGGAAACAGCAAAGCTGGGTGGGGAAATGCACATGCACATTCAGTCCTGTTGCAGCTTCCTGTTTGCTTCTCAGTCTGTGTGTGCATGTGTGTGAGTGTGGTGATAAAGTAACAGCATGTCCAGGCTGTAAGTGCCAGCCACACACTTATACAAAAACAATCATACATCTCAACACACACAACAGAGCACCCCATGTGTCCATGTGTGGATGAAAAAGTAATGAGCAGAGGTCTTTTCTTGGCCTCCAGCCAAAGCTGCAGTGAATAATACATCACAAATGCATTTCAGCTGTCTTATAACTCTCTATGTCTCTCGCTCACATGTCCTCTAGCCATGATGCAGCACTTTCGACGATGAGATCATCCTGACCACCGGCTTTGCTGAACCAAATGTGCTCAACACATCACTTCCTCCCAGGAGCCGTTTGTCAGCCATCTTTTTAACTTGTCTCTCTTTCACAGAGCTCTAACCCACCATCTCTGTCACTTTTCTCAAATCTTCTTACTCTTCCTCCACTCAGCTTCATTCTGCATCATTTCTTCTCATTGGTAAACCTGATATTGTTCTGTTATTTGCAGGTATAAAAGAAATGCATCACCTATGTTGATGCATCAACAAGCAGGACTTATAACTAACATATGTATGACTAGTGATCAAGCATGTGAACTCTGGGAATGTCATGAGTGGACTCTGGTCACAAGGTTTCTTATATAGTATTGTTTAATGACATGTAATTTAAAGTTTTATAGAGATATAAAGTATGACACTTTTAAAGGATGCACTTTGTAACTTTCTGACCTTAAAAATATCCATTTCTGATTTGTTTTGATGGCACAGCGACATTTATTATGCTCATTCCTGGAGCCATCAGTGCCCTGCAGCTTCCCGAGGCTGAGGAACCACAACTTTTACTTCTGGGACTGCATCACTTTACACCATAGCAACTGTTTATCAACACACCAGCCATTTTGCACGCACACCAATTACCGATTCATCAAAGAAATGCAAGAGGACATTATAGATAAAGTGACAGCAAGAGATAAGACAAGAGTCAACATGGGACTGATTTTTACTGGCACCTCACCGAGAAAGCCTGCAAACATTCAGTAGAAATGCTTTAAACTGCACCTCAGAGCAAGAAGATTCTGTAACATGATGCTGTTTATGCTCAAAGAACGGGAAAAATTCATCCTGACCCGGCCTTTTTCCTCAGATTTACTCCCTGTTTTCCCATGCTGAGTAAGGAAGTAAAGCAAGGACTGATGAGGAGAGAGAGGGGAGCAGCAACAGGGTAGGACACCGTGAGCTGATTACTCTTACCAGCGATGTCCCAGATAGTTACACCATCTTCTCAAAATAGCTGTTTTCCACTGCTGCAACCATTCATCCAAAGGAAAAAGAGGGAGTTTCCTAAAATTATTCATGGTTATATGTGTCAGTAATGACCAGCAGCAAACGTAGGTGATGTTTTCTTAGAAAGTTCCAGAGCGTGGCAGCAGTGGAAACTCAGAGGCTCTAACACAGCGCTGACACGCTGTAACAGAGTCAAAACTCACGCACACATGAGACGGTTCTGATAGTTGAGTGAGGGTTTGAACCTCAGTACAGCTTGTTGGTTGGATAGATTTAACTTGAGCTGTGAGGTTTTGGCTATTTGTATCACAGTTTTCCTACATGTATACACACAATTCTTTTTTTCTTCACACTCAGTTGTGAAAAAATGGAGCTCATTTATCAACAAGGCGACTCCAAACTTTTAAGCTCCAAGCATAATTTCATTGTTCTACCTTAAATATTATTTTAAACAATAGTTTGTAGAAACTCTTAACACAAACTCCATCATGTTGTACACCTCAGGTGACTTTTACAGATGTTATACAGAAGAAGACGGAGCACCAATAAGACATAAGACAGAGGAGGAGGCCAACCAGGATGAGGAAGAGGAAAACAAAAGTGAGCAGATACTTGTAATGAGCAGGACCAGAGCTGAGCTGCAGAGTGATGCTCCGTTGCATTTTTTTGTCAGGTTAGTCATCTCTCTTTTTATTTACAATGTTGTATGTGTGAAGACCTTTTTATTCTTTTGTATATGAAATGACCCGTTTTTATGCTGTAAAATAACCTTTGTGTTGCATATTATTGTAGTTCGTTAAATGTTATTGTGAGAGAAAAATCTGTTCCTACACTTGCAGAAACACCTCTGATGATTGTTTGGACTTTACTCCATTAGTGTTTACATGATGCTGTCAGGCAGAAACGTTGCTCTGTTGGAGGGAATGAGCTCGAATGTGGCTCGAAGTTCGGGGTTTCATTTTGCAAGAGGCTCTGACAAAGTACTTAACCTCTTTTGGGATTGTGTTCAAGAGTTTTCAAGAGTTCAAAATGCGTTTAAACATTTCAGAAAAACTGCAACTCATAATTCGCTGTATGTCATATTTTTGGAAGAAAATTTGGTTTGATACAGATATTTGTTTGGTATCTGAATCTTTTTAGTTTAAATGTCACAGAGTAATGGAAACTAAAAACAGCTGACAACGTGATTACTGATAAGTGTTTGAATGATGAGACCTTCACCCCTCTGTGCTATTCGTGATGTGATTCCTTGAGCCTGCATCCCAGAGATGCTGAACTACCACCAAATATCATCTTCATAATAAAATCATCTTAGTATCTCTAACTGAGGAAGATGCTGTTTCTAAATCATGCGTAATCTTACCGTCAGAGAGGTGAAGGTCATGCACATGCCTCCAAACCCATTCAACGCCAGTGCAAAGAAGATCAGGATGGACAGATCTGCAGGAGAAAGTGAGGTTAGAAGCATGACCAAGGAGAAGATGTAAGGCAGCAGCACCCTAAGTACAGCTACAGCATCCGTAAAGTGTTGGATGTTGACACGATGAGGAAAGATACGCACTGTTTGGATCGCTGGCACCGTAGGCCATGAGGAGGCAGGAGAAGGCGAAACAGGAACTGCAAACAGAGACGTGTTGATGAATAACAGCTTTAAAGCCACCTTATGTTCATCAGGATAGATTTTCTTTTTCCAAACTCACCTTCCTAGAAGTCGTAACTTTCGCGGGCCGTATTTGTCCATGACGATCCCCAGAGGCAGTGTAATTGCCGACAGCAGGAAGGAGCCCACAGTGAAGGCCAGGTTCAGCATCTCGTCCTGGTCTTTGCAGATGGGCCAGTTGTTCATCATTAGGAACTCTTCTTCTGTGCTGTCAGCGTTGGAGATGTTGGAGTTGTTGTGGCCAGAACTGTTTCCTGGAAGAAGACATAAGAATTAGAGAGGTGAAGACTTTTGTTTTGTATTCAGCCTTTCAAGCCTTTTTCTGATCATCTAGGGCCTGTTCACTATGTGTCTTCTACATTTAAATACCTTCTAGGTACTTCATCTGAGAATATTTCTAATATTGTTAAACCCCCCCACCCCTTTTCCTCCAAGTAGAAAGCTGACCAGCTGATTGAAAAGCCAAGAGGCTCATTAGAGGCCAAGTAAACAATCCAGAATACTGAGTACAGGGAGCAGAAATAGTCCTAAGTGGAGCCGGATTGCAGGAGGTACCTCTCTGGAACAGTCTGACTGTAAACAGAGTCCACCAAGTTCCTGTGCAGGCTATTTCTGTCCTTGTGCTCCATTTGACTGTTATCTCTGTCACAGGAAAACAGTTCCCTGCTCATCTCCTCTTGTTCACTGTCAAACCGTCAGACGCAACAATATGGAAGACAAGTTTGCACGTGCCTCACGAGTAAAGGAGGAGGGGAAGGAGAGGAGTCTTTTACTCATTTCACAGGAACTAATAAACTCAAGCAAGAAACATCATCTCTGCATGTGCTGATTCAGCTCCCAGCAGGAACAGGAAGGCGGTGTTGATGCTGGCCAACTGGATTTATGTGGGGGGTTAGGAACAGGAAGCTATACTGTCAAATATACACTGATCTAGAAAGCTGGTTTTAGATGTGTGTGTAAGTAGGTGAAATGTGCTGTGGTTTGATGACTGCTGTGAGAGAAACTAAAAGATACAAACTATAAAAAAACATGTTGACGCCTCATGACTGATTTCATAAAACAGCTGTGAGGAGGAGCTCAGTTCGCTTAGTCCTGTTGTCATGGTGAAGACGACTTGCTGAAGGTCAAACTGAGCATCAGAATGAGGAAGAAAGGAGATTTAAGTGACCTTGAAGCAGATGGCTACAGCAGCAGAAGACCACACCGGGTCGTGGTGGAGCCGAACAACTGTGCGATGCTGTCTGAGGAATGTTTCCAACACCTTGTTGAATCTATGAAACCAAGAATTAGGGCAGTTCAGCAGGATAAATAGGGTTAAACCCAGTAGCAGAGCGCACCTGATAAAAAGGCTGCTGGGCTTATTAGCCTGCAGTTATTGAAGAGCATTAAGTGCTGACTGTTGCCCCAACTGCTGACTCATTCCTTGGCACACAATATAAACCTGATCTCTTTGTATTGTTCACCTGCCATTCTTCAGCCAAGCTTCATGTCAGCACTTTTCATGTTTTGCATGTTACAACAGTCTGCAACTGATGATGTTCTCTCTTTATATATATATCATAACTGATTTCCAGCCTTGTCCCTGTACACACAGAGATTCCTCCTGATTCTCTGAATCTACTGATGATATTTTACACTGTAGATGGTAGATGGATCGTTAAAGTCTTTGTATGTTTGCAAGACTCTGTGTCAGATTGGCAAACCTCTGTCCATCTTTCCATCTGAGAGACTCTGCCTCTCTGAAATGCTCCTTTTATACCCGTCATGTTACTGA
>JBAMHW010000009.1:27755815-27767014 GCA_037177495.1 Rhadinocentrus ornatus | reverse complement strand
CACTGCTGGGATAGGCTCCAGCTCACCCCGCGACCCCTAATGGGAACAAGCGGTACAGATAATGACTGACTGACTGTTTTGTCATAACTTGTTGTTATGAAAACCTTTAACATCAAAGTTACCTTTGAGGTTAAAGTTCTTAAATGTACCCAATCTGATTTAATCCAGACTGCTCGTATCTGTGAGACACTGGAAGCAAACAAGCCTGGTATCACTCAAGAGGAGGCACAGTCTGCATGATAGAGTGCAGCATTAGCAGTGTGCTCGTATCCACCATGATCAACCTAAATGGATGTAATCTAATCATCTGATGTTTATCTGCTCTGTTGTGCATTTCACTAAATACAGATTCAAGCTCAGCCTGAAACCAATAGGACTGAAAATGTGTCAGTGTGTAGCTGGGTAGGAGTGGTAAATGCAACGCTGACACACCTGGCTCTTGGCACAGGTAGGAATAGAAGCCCTCGGACTTGAGCATGATGAGCAGGGACGACCAGCCGAGCAGCACGGCAGAGAAAAGCAGGTTTTCGATGACTGCTGTAACAGCCATCCACCAGCGGCGGGAGAAGGCGGTGGTCAGGGTGGGAGCCATCTCTAGTGGGGTGGTGGTGGTGGTGTGCTGGTCTGACTGGTTCTGAGGGAGGCTCCGGGAGCCTAAAACACAGAAAACACAAACAATGAGATGGGCATGATCCTGGCAGGTGGAATACTGGGATAAAATGACATCCATGTTCCAGGCTGATGATTGGGAACAGACTGAGGAAGACCACTGAACAGCTGAAACCCTCTGAACCATTCCCCCCCCTTAAAAAAACGTTCACACCAGAGGAGATATCTGATTGGCTTACAGGTATGAAGTGCTTTCTTATTGGCTGCTAGTGACATAGCCTTCTGCAGCAGCTGCACGTGAGGTTGTTGCTGTTTTTCCAGATGTGTTTACGGACAGACAACGCTGTCAGATTAAAAATTGGATTTCAGCAATAGAAGTAACTTCTTAAATGTGTAAAAACGAAAATAATATGAAACAGATGAATAAATAAATATTATATGTTTATTTATTATTATTATTATTATACAGAAAACGGCACTACACGTGAATGCAGCGCAAGCTCAAGCCAGTTGGAGCCAGTTCGGCGCGAGATGTTCGGTTCATCAGATTGAACAGCTTCACAGACCCGTGCATGCAGCAGCGCGTGCACACCGACGACAAACAGACTTTAAAAATCAAATATACATTAATCATTTAAGAGACGTGAATTTAAGTTTTCTTTGTTTTCACAAAGCTTAAAAATGAAAAAATATGGCTTTAAAAAATGATAATAAAAGAACAACGTGTGACTAAACGCAAACTTGCTCGCCTCGCGCGATGTGGGAAACATTTTATAATTTACTCGTGTTTTCTGCATCAAACTTCGACACGTTGAAAACAATTAAACAAAGAAATCTGCGTCTGAGAGGAAGAGCGATCTTATAACTGGTCTGAACTGGACTGAAACCATCCAACCAATCCACCCCCACCCAACCAGACCCGCATCTTCTCAATACTCACTATAAAGTTAGCTTAGATAACCAACCAACTTCCGGTAAAGTGTTTTCAATATCGCCCCTGCTCAAAGCCATAACAGCAAAAACAACAAATATTTCTATAAATACTTTTATTATTAACATTTGATTAGTAAATTAAATAATAGAAGAGGGATAAGCACAATAATCAGGTTGCATAATATTTTCCACGAGCATCAAATGCTTTAATTTGGAAGAATACCGGAACTATAAGGGTGGCGTCTTAGGAGCTTGACGCAATTCTAAACAAGAAGCGCTCAGCTGTTCGGCATCAACAACAGGGCTAGGAAATACCTTTCTGAGACAAAGAGTAACAGACTGTAACCGCATGTAAACCAATATTCTGCTTAGTTTTTTACACTTTGTGTTTCAGAGCAGAGGAGAAAACTGGAACTGCGCGACTTTTATTATTCAAGTAATATAAAAAGGAAGTGACTGAAATGAAAGAACTTTAAAAAACATGTTTTAAGTAATCAGTCTTCATGGTCAGAGAGGCTGAAATAGGCTGACACCCCTGAAGTTGTCAAGAAACACCTCCTGTAAACTGATGTCTGTGACTAATTAAATCATGTCACTGAGAGCTGCTGACTATTTAAACAAAAACTACAGAATGAGTCATCCTCTTATCCTCCTCCGCCGTGGAGCATCTCTGCTACGGACCGCCTCACCTGAGCGCGGGGATCCGAATCCGGGGGCGGCAGAGCAGCTCTGTCCTTGGGTCAGTTCTGCAGGTCCAGATGCCCCCTCGATAACCAACAGACGAAGCGACTGGGGGAATGGACCTGCGGGATGTGGGTTTGCCAGCCTTTACGCACTGTCTTTATGTCTTTACCATCATCTCGCTCAGCCGCAGCTTTATAGATGTGCAGCGACAAACACTGCCGCCTCCCTATTGGTCCACAGCCCAGCCGGAGACCAGCCACAGCCAATCAGAGAGCTCCTGTATTGTGCGTGTTGTTTCCAAACCTTAAAAGTAAGTGGTATGTAGAAAACAGCAGGATAATTATATTAAATAAAGTGGGTTTAACACTGAAGCCAAAACAAAGAATGCAACAGAGATTGTTCAGGTATTAAAAAACCAAAGAACAATAACATTCAACAAGCTGAGGAGGAGGCAGGTACTGGATCTGAAACTGTTTTTTGCCATCATTGTGCAGAATCCGCTCAGACTCAGTTTAACAAGTCTCCAATCTGAAGGGTTCTTTGTTCTCAACCCTGTAAAAAAATCCTGTTTTCCCTCAGTTTCTTTAACCAGATTTGTAAAACGTCTGCAGATTTCCTTCATACTGGATTTATCGAGTCGGCAGCCTGTTTACTTGCTGCGTCGCTCCAAGTGTGTGATTCCTAGAAGTACAGATGAGGAGGGTTCACATGGTCCGGCTGAAAAACAAGAACACGCGAGAGAGAGAGATCACCAGGAGGGCGACACCTGGTGGCTGCTTCTCCTTACACAAACTACTAAGCAGATTTATAACGCTGGTGAAATCTCCCAGATGTTACAAATAACAGCAACTTAAAATACTTTGTGGATAAGTGATGAGTTTCAGGTATGATTTTGTCCCATGCTTCTTGCTGCTGCATCATGTTTGTAAGTTCTCCAAGAGTTCCTGCAGGCAGAACAGTCCAGTACCCGTACCCTCTTCTTCCTCAGCCACGCTGCTGTAATGTGTGCAGAATGTGGTCTCTGGAAAAGATGGTGGCCTCTTCCAGGTCCTTCAGGCAGCATATGTTGTGTCAGTGAACTTTTCTGCATTAATGCTGCAGAACTCTGTGCACCTTGAGTGCAGGTTTTCTAAGGACAATAACTTCTAACAACTCTTGATTAAACTGATCTCCTGTTCTCTCACGTTTACTCTGTTGGCAAAGAAATCAGTCAAACAATAAAGTTGAGAATTAGTTGTATTTATTCCCCATTTTTACTTTTTCTATTTTTTTTAAATTAGCTAATTATTTGTTATTTTTTACTCTATAATACAAAATGAAAGGTGTACTTAATTTTTGTGCTACTAATTGTGGGCAATTACCCTTTTTTTTTTTTCTTTTTTTTTATCAAAACTGAGTTTATTGTTGGCAAAATGGCAAGAACAGGCGGGGAGTGAGAGAGAGCGCGAGATCGCCAGGAGGGCGACACCTGGTGGGTATACTGATGGGTGGAGACGTTAATTTGGTCAGTAAGCTTTGGCTGGTAGGTCCGGTCGCCCCTTCCCGTCAGTCTGAGGACTGCCAAATATCCCTGAATAAATAAGTTTTGCGATTCCTGGCATATGTGAATATAATAACTACTCTCACGCGAACAATTCATATTCCAGGATAGACAATCTGTTTTGTTCAGTGTGTGGTCGGTAACACAATAGATGGAAAATCCATAATATTATTATTTCTCATCATGCTCCCGCGTCAGTTCTCTTCTCTCCTAATGTCAGTAACAGTAATAGAAAACAATAGAAAATGAACAATTCTCTATTGAAAGATAAAGATTTTGTGCCTATAGTTTGGGGAAAACATGAATACTTTGACACTAATCTTAATTCAGGAACTGAAAAACTTTAAATATATATATATATATATATATATATATATATCTGCCAACAATCAGCGAAAAAGAGAAGGAATCTCTGGAGACACCTGTCCTGGAAAGTGAAATTAAAGCAGCCATCGAATCTCTTTCAACTGGTTAAGCACCAAGTGATTACACAATCAAGTTTTATAAATGTTTCCAGGACATTCTTAACCCACTGCTGCTGTTGTTCAATGATAAAATAATCAATCAATCTATGCCAACAACAACCATGCCTCAAGCCACTGTTTCCTTGATTCCAAAGCCAGGAAAGCACCACTTACAAATGAGTAACTTTAGACCTTTAAGTATATTAAACAATGATTATTCCTATTTGCAAAGATTCATGCAAGAATAACAGAAAATATTATTTCCTCTCTTGTACACATTGACCAAGTAGACTTTATAAATGGCTGCTTGGCTTCAAACAATATGAGAAGGCTGCTGCAGGTAATGTTGCTCCGATAGAACTGAGTGGGAATATTTGCTGTATGCACTTTCTAAATATGGATTTGTTCCAGTATTTCAGAGCTGGGTAGAAGCATTTTATCATGAACCAGTAGCAACAGTCAAAGCAAATTACATCAAGTGTCGCCTGTTTTGTCTTTATCGTTCTACTCGCCAAAGATGCAAATTTTCGCTTGTTTCCTTACGAGCTAAAGAGACATAAAATCTGTCAGTGTTGGTGGCTATGAGTTTAAAGCCAGCCTGTATTCGGACAACGTTTTATTAGCCATTTGATTCCATCTCACAAGTTCTAAAACATTCTGACACATTTGGCCGGTTTTCTGGTTACAAGGAGCGAGGGCGTCCCACTTAACCATCTCACTTTTCAGTCAGACATGAAATATTTAGAAATAAAATTTAATTTCCTATTGTTAGGATGCTAAAGTTAAATGCACCAGATCTGCTCAAAACTGTGAGGGAGGACATTAAAAGGTGGATAATGTTACCTTTGTCCTTGTGGGCGGGATCTATACTGCCATGGCTGGCTTACCTCATGTCATATACAACTTAAGTTGGTTTAAGAAGATAAAAAACTTTTCTCTTGCTTCCTACGGAGAGACAAAAACCTGGGAATAGCCATGAAAACTAATAAACCCACGAGATAAAGGAGGAATAGGTCTTTCAGACCAGTACTACATAGCTTATATTGCAAGATTTCCCCACATTGGGCTGATAATAATGTGGGAGAAGTTGGCAGTTGGGATTGGCATGAAGAGCAATCTTTAAAAGAATATAATGCAGATTTACTTTTACCAGTTTTATGGTACAACCTGAAAGCAATTCCCAAGATGAACAATCCACTGCTGCAGTTTTCATGTGAGATAATAAAACTGCTACAGAAACGCCTGACCTTCAGTGGAACGTCTTTATCTTTTAACTCTTTGTTTACAGCAGGGGGAAAACTCTCAAAAATAATCTGTTGCAGCAGTTCAGAAAAGGAAATTCCTTTCACTGATCTGCAAACAGCTCAGTTTAAAGGACTTTCCATTTTTGAATTTTTCATCTATCATGAAATCAGTGTTTTCTAAAGGCACAGAAACAGGAAGTAAGAGAGCACTAGAAGATCATTGCTTCCAGGAGGGAAGCAGTCTCAGCAGGTCTGTCTTCTGTGGCCCCTGACAGCAACTTCCAAACAAAGCCACAACGGGAAGATGAGATGGGTTTTCCTATAACAAATATACACAGAGCCTGTATTACACCGTTCACATTAAATAAAATAGATAATAACCTATTTAAATTGTGCTAGCATGGGTGTGGAGCAGAGGATACATTGATGCACCTGCTGTGTCCTCTTGTAAAACAGTTCTGGACAGATGTAATAAAAAAAGTCAGTCATCATCTGTACCGCTTTTTCCATGACGGGTCGCGGGTAAGCTGGAGCCCATCCCAGCATTGTTTCAGGTGAGAGGCAGGGTATAAAAAAAGTATCTTCTTAAAATATTGTTAAACCATGTCCCATGTTTTGCAGTCTGGGTGTGAAAACTCCTACTATACAATCAAAAGTAGTGCGCATCACGTAAACGCTGGCCTGTCTTCCAGCAAAACGTCTCATTTTGATGAGCTGAAAACTGCTATGAGGACTTTACAGGTTCGCTGTCAATGGAAAGCTGCTCTGATTGTCCAAGATTGTCATTCCTGTTGGATTTCATGCTTCCTGGGACTCTATTAGCTCTTATCTCGAGAAAGCTTGAACAGATTCAGAATATTTTTCATTTATTTTAAAAATTTTCTGCAGTAATATCTTACACCAACCCCCACCCCCTTTATTATTTCTGGTTTTGTCTTCCTGTATTTGTCTATTTTGTCTTGTGAGTGTTTTGTCTTATTGTGTTTTTCTTACGGGTATAAAATGTTAATAAAACTGCAGATGAGATTAACTCAGCTAAACCCTTTAATTGCCAGGGATATACTGAATATCATTCATAATTTGAGAAATCAAGCTGCCTATGCCATTTTTTCAAGTTTTGGCCTTTTCACTGGCCAACATATTAGCCCCAAAGTGCAACAAGCCGACAGCTACGTGTCTGACGCTCCAGGTTTGAGATGTAGCGTGTTAAATGTTAAAGTTTATGACAGTACAATCACTGAACAAGCCTCTTCCCTCTAAAAGCATGGAGTATGGCTCAGGTTTGCAAAGCTGCATCTGAACAAACCACAAGACTCCTGGAACAAAAACCAAAATCTTTTTAGAAGTAAACACGAAACAGTTTGTATTAACAGTTTAAATTTATTTCTCCAGATCTTACGGATCATATTTTTAGTGGGTATAATTCTACATTGATTTGGTGCGTACAGTAAGTCAGGACTGAAAACAGGAGTGCATCTCCAGATGGAAGAACATTAAACTTGGTTTGACTAAAGTTTGCACAGAAACGAAGACGGTCTTTTCCAACAGCTGAAAAAGTATTTCTCAGATCTTACATCACCGTCCCACAAAGGCACATCAACAGGTTTCTTTTTCTTCCCCCTTTTCCCATCGTCACACCTCACCTGACTTGAACTTGGTTATAACACAAACAAATACGTCTCCCCACAAAATAAACAGTCAGCAATTATTTCATATGAAATCATGAAAACACAGAATCACAATAAAGCAACAAGGTCTTTGGTTGGTGCGTCCTGTCTCGCCACATGGAGGACGAGCAAGGACAGCACCAGAAACCAGTCTTTGGTCTCACCGGCAGGTTTTAAGAGGTCAGAGTTTTAAACATCTGCTTGGTGTAGAACTAAAAGGGAGCAGCTCGTCTTCCTGGTGAGACGCTAGAGACAAACCTGCTAACATTTCTAATAAATCTGATCTTGTTCATCCGACACAGCTGTTCCAGATGAAGCTAAGCTTCATGTGTTTGGCATCGTCATCATTTAGTCTTGGTAAGAAAGTACTTGTTTAAAAAAGAAGCACATCTGTACAACACCGTCCTTTCCTTTGAGCTGAAATCAAGAAAAACTGCAGACAAGTTTAATAAAATTTTAATCCGGTCTCAGAGGTTCCCCACTGGAAAACTTGGATTTTTTAGATTAAGGAAAAAAAGTGTAAGCTAGTTTATGTTGGTCAAAGTGCAGTCAGATTCAGGAGCGCTGGCTCTCTGGGAAAACTACAGGTGGATGGAAGTCAGACAGACGTGTGATGTAGCCAGCCCAGGCCCACTTTACTGGACCTGTTCTGCTGCTGAGAGCCATGGTTTTTGTTTGTCACAGAACTCTTCTGCTGTTATGAATAAATGAAAGAAAAAAGCATCTTCTTTCACCTTTTTAAAACTTTACTTCACCCACATCTCACTTACTTATGTTCCATTCCCTCGCTTCAAACAGCAGATTTATGAGTCATGCTTCATCTTTTTCATCCTGATGTAGCATCACTGTCTGATGGCAAAGCCCCCGCCCTCTGAGCAGCCTCCACACCCTCAAGCTCCAACAACAAGCCATCTGTCCTGGTTGGAGACGTAGTGTAAGAAGGACAATCGAGTCCCTTAGTCCAGAAGAAAAAGGCAACAGGAAAAAAAAAAAAAATTGTCGACTCGGATTAAAAATGATATCTTTTTTTTTCTTTTGTTCCCAGATAAAGCACAATAAGCTAGAAAAATGCAACACAAATATTTGTTATTCCTTGGCCTTGTTTATAAAATCAGAATATTCAAACAGCAACTGTATTAAAACCCAAAAATATAATATATAAACATAAATATATCAATTAGCTTTGCTGGATTTTTTTCTTTCTTTTTCCCCCCCCTTTTTTTGTGCATTTATTTTAAATTGTAAGCACAAGCCACCCAGTGTAATGACAGCTGGCATCTGATTGGCTTAGGCAGAGCACGGTCTGCAATCATGTGATTGGAGGATGTCGGAGGTCTGGGGTTCCTGGAGCGTCTTCATCATCTGGAGTTCAGTCTGGGGGCCGTCTGGAAGAAAAGTCACCATAGAACATGAAACCAACCAGGCTTCAGCCCGGTTTCAATTGGAGAGAAATTCTTCTTCGTGTGTTTTAGCTGCAGCTTTTAGCCATGTGGGGGCAGCACAAGAGGCTGTTATGTGAATTCTACACACTGGCAACTTTATCAGGAACACCTGTTCAACTAATTTTATACACAAATATCTAATCAGCCAATCACATGGTAGCAACTCAATGCATTTGCCATGCAGACATGGTCAAGGTCAAACTGAGCATCAGAAAGGAAGAAAGGGGATTTACGTAGCTTTGAATGTCCATGGTTATTGGTCTGAGTGTTTCAGAAACTGCTGATTTACTGGGATTTTAACACACAACCATCTCGAGGGTTTATGGTTTTTGGTATGAGGAAGAGAAAATATCCAGTGAGCCCAGCGAGGATGGGCATATGGGTTAGAAATGATAGAAAGGCAACAGGACGTCTGGTAAGCACTGGTTATGCAGAACAGCATCTCCAAACACATAACTTGTCCAACCTTGAAGCAGATGGGCTACAGCAGCAGAAGACCAAACCGGGTGTGGGGTGCCAAGTGTAAAAATTTAGCATAAAAGTTGTAGCTGACACATTTCCGTTATTTATCTGACTTTTCTCACATTTAGCACATTTTTCCCACATTTTCCTACATTTAACATAACTGTTAACCACATATATAAGGGTCAACCAATGCGCTAGTAGGGTGTGTGTGTTTCCCTACTATTGATGGAGGTTAAAAGAGGCGGGGTTATTTAGCATATATTCGAAATATTTAGTTAAAACATTTAGATTTAGATATAAGATTTAACTTTTAGATTTAAGATTCAAGATTTAGATATATTATTTAAGACTTAAATATAAGATTTAACATTCAGATATAACATATAGATTTAGATGTTCTGTTTGACCCTTAAATATGTGGTTAACAGTTGTGTTAAATGTAGGAAAATGTGCTAAATGTGAGAAAAGTCAGATAAATAACAGAAATGTGTCAGCGACAACTTTTATACTGAATTTTGACACTTAGCACCCCATAACCGGGTCCCTCCTGTCAGCTAAGAACAGGAAACTGAGGCTACAATTCACACAGTCTCAGCAACACTGGACAATAGAAGATGGAGAAACGCTGCTGGTCTGATGAGTCTCCGTTTCAGCTCCACATTTAGATGGTGGAGTCAGATTTTAGTGGAAAACAACATGAAAGCATGGATCCATCCTGCCTTGTAATAACGGTTTCTGCTGTTACAACTGTGCTATCACGTCATTATGGAGTAAAATCTCTGAGGAAAGTTTCCAACATCTTCTTGAATCTATGACACCAAGAATTTAGGCAGTTCTGAAGGAAAAAAGGGTCCAGTCCGGTACTAGCAAAGTGGACCTGATAAAGTGGCCGATGAGTGAATAATGAAACAAATCATTAAAAACTGAAACATTAAACATTACAACACAAAAAGAAATTCACTTCTAATCATCATAAAAATAGTTCAGTAAAACTTAAACCCTAACAATATATAAAAGATATATAACAGATAAATTTCTACAGGACTCTTCGAAAAACTCACCACAGACAGGTGTCCGTTCTTGGCCTTGGCCACCAGCAGTTCGGATCCAGGCGTGAAGTCTATGATCCCTTCTTTACCCTGCGCTGCCGTAAACTTTATGCTGCAGAGCAACACGGTGAAGGAAGATGGTTAGAGCTGCTACATCTGAAGCATCAACACGTACGGTGTCTGCGCTGCCTCTCACCTGCCCTGGTTGATGTTGACGCTGTTGATTTTATCAGCGCAGATGGCGATCTTGGTCAAGGTCTCGATCACATGGTCACTCTGCAACACGACGTCCCCCTGGGAGGACACCATAGAGCGGTGAGCACCGTCACACACAGTGAAACCATGAAAAGTTACAGAAGCATCCTCTGTTTCACCTTCTGTTTGTTGTCTTCACTGGGCACGTGCAGAACGAACAGGCCATCGCTGAGAGAGCTGACAGAGATTCCTGAAGAGAAAGGTTAAAGCTGTAAATCTGCACGTAATCTGCAGTTTCAGTTAACACAGGAACAGGCTCCGAGTTTGGACCTTTTAGGGCTCCGTGGTCGATGCGCTGTTTGAGTTTTCCCTCCTCTATGATGACGGCGCAGTTGGCGGTGAGCAGCAGCTGGCGGGGCCGAGCCTTGTAGCCTTTCCTGTCGTACTTGGTGACTGGAACTGCATACTGAGTTTAAAGAGGAAGCAGGTTAACGCACTCTTCTCACACACACTCACTCACACTCTCCGAGCTTCACTCACCTTCATCTTCTCGCTGCCCAGAGCCTGCAGCACCTTGGGGTTGATGTCCTCACCATCTGAGCAGGATGACAAACAGAGTCATTATAACTCATTTTTTCCATTTTTGGTCCGTCTTTTTTTAAGTTTTTTTAAAATAAAAAACTACGTGTAGAAGCTCAACCCTTTTACGCCCAATAAACATCCAGACTTTATGTTCTCAGGACAGCCTCAGTTGTCAGATTCTGAGGCTAAAATGATGTAAAATTAATGTATGAATAGATACAGCAGCATAAAGGCCGACCGGAAGAAGAAAGAAAGCAGAATTTATTCCTAACAGAACTTTGTAGAAATAACACACAGGTCAACGGTGACCAAGCCTTTTCTCATC
>JBAMHW010000009.1:27714285-27740592 GCA_037177495.1 Rhadinocentrus ornatus | reverse complement strand
GCCAGAGATAAAGAGTTTTTAAGTAATGACCAAATCAAAAAGACACAAACGTATCACAACACTGACCAGATACAAACTCATAGTAAAAAAATAAATAAATAAAAATGATTTCTTAGTGTATAAACACACTGGACGACTCAGTGACTGTGTCAGCATGCAGAGGAAGAGGAACAAGGAGTTATCAGAGATGAGGAGTGATGAGTAAGATCATGCAAATGTGACCCCGCCTCTACGGAGGCTAGAGGCAGACCAGGGCAGCCCAAAGACCCGGGCCATCAACAGCAACCCCGGAGCACGAACCCAAGCCACCCCACCCCGAATAAGAACAAAGCCCCACCCGGAGGAGCAGAAGAGAGCCCCAGCCAGAACCCCCCGCGGTCTTAGGGCACAGGCCTCAGTGGGCCAAGATAGGCAGCTGCCGGCCCCGCCAGGGACCGGCCATCCAGAGCGGTCCGAGCAAAGGATCCAGGGCCCCAGGAACCTGGGGACAGCCCCCCCCCCAACAAAGGCAGAGGGCCCGCACCATGCCAAGGAGAACGCCCCCCCCCAACATCCGCCCGGCGCGGTCCAGCACCCACCCGCATGCTCCAGCCGCCCACCCCGAGAACCAGGGCGCCACCGACCACCCTACCCTACCCTCCACCCACTCCAACCTCCACCCCACACAACGCCCCACTCACCCACCATCACACAGCCACACCACACACGACCCTCCCACCATGCCCCATGGGGGACGCCCCAGGCGGACCAGAGAACAGTGAGCCCCAAGCCCGGTCCACCCCAAAACCCCTCCAGCCACCACTCCATCCCAGCACCCCAGCAGCCCATCAGCGCAGCCAAACCAGGTCCCGGCCCTCGGGGCAACCGCCTCCCCCCGCCACCCAGGGGGAACAGGGGTGCGGGAGGTCCCAATTAACCTTAATGTTGTTTGTAATTAAAACTGAGGGGCATTGCCCACTTTGTGCTGGGAGTGAGGCCACCTTAGGTGTCCACCCGCCAAGCACTACACGGCATGCCCCCCAGATGTTGTTTGTGTGTTGTGTTTCTTGTGTTTTAGGAGTCTAAGTGCAATTAAAACTGAGAGGCATGTTGCCACAGGGTGCAGCCGAGGAGGCCATTTAAATGGCCCCTTCCGCTCCACCCCGCATGTCGCACACGCCTCCCAAGTCTCTACATGTGTGTGTGTGTTTGTGCATGAGAGAGCAGGAAAGAATAGGGAGCCGGGCCTCTGGTGGTATTAGGCATCCCCTTTCCCCCAGAGGCCCCCCAGGGAGAGACGGGCCAGGAGGAGCCGCCCCCCATGACCGGGCAACCGCAGCCAATGGGCCGCCTCCAACCCCAGAAGGCACCCACCCCCCACATGCCACGGGGGGATAAGAGGAGAGGGAGGAGGTCAGCAGGAGAGCGCACCCCAAATCCGGGCCTCAAACCAGATGCTAATCTTGGGGTTCTCAGGGAGCACTACATTAAAAGCAGACCTGATTCTCTACTGGAAACCACTGCATGGACTCAGGAAGACTTCCAGAAACCACTGTCTGTGAACACAGCTCACCCTAAAACCCACTAATGCAGGTTGAAGCTCCATCATGCAAAGAAGAAGCCAGATGTGAACATGATCCAGAAACAAAGTATAATCGGATTATTAAAGCAACATCTGCTCCCATCCAGTCTCTTTCAGGGAAGGCCTTACAGAGTTCAGCAAGACAATGCTGAACCACATCCTGCATCCATCACAACAGCATGGCTTCACAGGAAAAGACTCCGGCTGCTGAACTGGCCTGCCTGCAGTCCAGACCTTTCATATAAACATCTGGAGCATCATGGAAGCAGAAATCCAGCAACCAGGTCCAGGACTAGAGAGCAGCTAGAATCCTGCATCAGACCGGAATGGGACAACATTCCTCTCCTAAAACTCCAGCACCTGGTCTCCTCACTTCCTAGACATTTCCTAGACTCCGTTCTAACATTTTTAGATTCACAGGGAGCAAGCATTTTCAATTAAATGGTAAAATATTTAATTTTCAACACATGATATGTGATTTTTGTTCTATTGTTTAAAAATTTGAGTTTTTTGAGATTGTAAGTTATTGCATTTCATTATTATTTACATTTTACACAACATCCCAACATTTTTGGAGCTACAGTTCACTCACATAAATGAGGTTTTCTTTGAAGCGTTTGCGGAGGTTCTCTATGAAAGCTGCCTCGCTGGTGAAGTTCTCCAGCAGGACAAAGTCCTGCACTCCCACCCGGTCTCTGGCTGCCAGGGCCGACTCCATCATAGTCCGGACTCCGTCACTAGCCACCACCTGGTAGAGGAGAAAAAATCGTAGAATTGTAGTCAGTAAACGAAACGACAATACAGAAGCGTTAAGTAACAGTTCGTAAATCACACTGACAGACTCCACATCATCCATCTGTGGAGGAAAAGAGACAGAAAGGGATTAAGAAAACCAGAAATCACTTTCATAAAACAACTGGGCCAATGATGCATTGTTGGTGAAAAGGCCAGTATGTGCTATTTGGGGTCATGTATAAAAAGAAAATACACCCTCTTTCTGTTCTAGTTTTTTTTTTTTTTAATGACAATCATCACCAGTATGCAAATAAGTCATATTTAACCACAGCACCTCTGTGTCTACTTTAGGTAAAACCTTCTTTCACTTTTTACAAACTGCAGCAGAAATTATCTGAAGCATTCCCAAGAAGTCTCACATCCATTTAAACAGCAGCATGAAGAGCAGCTTTAACCACAACAGTCTTCATACAGCAAATAAACAATGATTACAGAGATGGAGCCCAGCCCAAAGCTGTTTGATTGAGCGCAGTTATCACTTTTACCAAAGTACAACAAGCCCTATCAGAGTTTTACTGTTATATATCATAAATAAATTTATTATCAGATGTGAAACTGCGACACTTACATGTTTAAGCTCGTGTAGGCGTTTGCTCAGGAGGCTCTGCTGTAAAATCTGAGTTTCATGCATCAAGCTGCAAATGTTATCTACATCCATGGTTAAAGTGCACGAAGTTAGACAGCTAAGTTCAACGTCAACTGTGACGAAGGGTAGAGAAGGTGGAAGGCAGGGCAAACACACAAACGCAGAGAAGTACAGCAGGTGTTGTTGTTATGTTAGGCTGTATGATCACTTGGGAAATGACAGCGAGAAGCGAACCTCAAGGCAGTAGAGAACATATTAATTAGAGCTGGGGAAATGAAAACCTGATGGATGCTGGGTCACCACTCCCATCCTGCCCCATCACTCCATTTTAACTCCCCTGGAAAGTTAATAATACTCCCTGAAATTCCACACAGTCGTGCCCTCGACAACATGACACCCAGGCCGTTAAAAGTCTGCATCAACGCTGTTTTCAGTGCTCAAGCACATTGTACACAACATCCTGTTCCAATGTTACCCAAGTATGCATGAACATGTTTAATTCCCACTGTTAAAGAGGAGCTGCTGCGTCCCATCGGGCTTCATGCGTGGACGCCGGGGCAGTCCACATCCCTGCTTCATGGCACAACGTCAGAAAGACGAAGACGTGGCACAGCAGCTTTCTAAATCTAATACCATCAGCAAAGGACCGTCTGTTACATTGGTGTTTTTTAATCAACTAAACCACCCCAGTAAGTTAAAGCTGACTCACCTCACAACTTCACCTTCTGATGGTGACTCAGGCTTTCATCAGCAGAACTCCCTTTACATCTTCATCCAAGATGTAAAAAGACTCACAGATGTTTGGACAAACGTCCCCACAAGGTCAAAAGATTGGCATAGTGCCGACGTGCAGACATCTTCATTTATTCTCTGGGGGTTTTTCGGACTTATAGGAGCTTTTAATATTCAGCTTTGACTGAACAGAATACACAATGAATCTGCACTTTCAGAGACAGAAAGTACTTCATATCAACTGGTAACTATAGATCTAGTCAAAGATGACATGTGGAGTTCCACAAGGCTCCATCTTGGGCCCCCCTATTGCTCGGCATCAATATGCTGCCAGTAGCTCAGATCATGAAAACAAACCAAATATCTTATTTTAATTACGTTGATAACACTCAGCTGTATATTAGTGTCTAACCAGGCAAAGTGCATGCCACAGTCAAAACAATATTTGGATGTGCCGAAACTTTCCTCTGCCATTTTGGAACCTAAGCTAAATGTTAACAGCCATATTAAAGCAGAAATCAATAAGTCTTTTACCACTTAAAAAACAGATCTATAATAAGGGCACTTACTAACAGTACAACACACAGATCAGCAGTTACCAAGCCTTTACTCATCTGCACAAATTAACACAAAATATTTACATACACACTTTTCCACCAGCTGGTTTTTCCATTTCACAGTTATTTATGCTAGTGTTGACCTGTCCTGACCTATCCTCACAAAACCAGCTCCAACTCAGCTGGTTTAGGCACCGCCGTGCATCCAAAACGTTTTCTTCACTTTGTTCCAGCCATAGAGGACCATTATTTTTGTTTCAGACACACTTAGACTTTCTGTCACTTGTTGATCTTTTGCTGATCCTGATTGGACATTGCCATCAACTAAAGCTCTCCGATTGGTGGAAAGTTTGACAGGAAGTGGCTTCATCATATTTTCCAGGTCAAAATAGCAGCCTTGTAGTGATCGTGATTTTATTTTTAATGAAAATGAACAAAATAATGTTGTTTTCATCGATTACTTGGTGTGAATTTAGCATATAAAGTCTCTAAATAAAACCTACATTTACGGCTGGATTGAAAACATCCTGGATAGAATATAAATGCTTGAAAAACTTCTGTAGATCAGCTAAAGGATGAGTTATCCATCACAATTTGCACGACAGTTACAGACTGCCGTTTCTGAGTGTTGACAATATAACCGATAGCTCTCTGGGATACCAGCAATCTAGTGGAGTTTTAAGGGTTAAATATCTAACTCACTTTGTGAATGTTTTTTTTTTAAATCATGTACAACACTCTGGGTTGACTTATGTATGAAATGTGACGAATAAATATATTTGCCTTACTGGGTCTCTGTCCAAGCAAGCCTGCACTTGAACACAAACACAAGTCCAAATGATCAGAAATCCAGTCCCAAGTCACACCCATCATATAAACAGCCACCAACACCGGATTGTTCTGGCTGATTTTATCTGCACGAAGTAATGGTGCGCTTTATTTGACTTGAAACTTGGAAGCTAGATCTGAGAATGATGTCACATCCCAGCTAAGAGCATTCTGGTGGACAAAGTGGGAAAATTCACAAAACCAATATGTCCGCAGCCGGGAAGCTCTTTGTTTTGTTCACGTCGTCTCTTTACAGATGTTTATTGAACCAGTATGTGAACATTATCACAGAAGAATATGAAACACGTCGAGGGTAAGTCATGAACTCACGTTAGAAGAAGTGTTCTACTAGATGAAAAAGCAAGCGGTTGTTTTGATGGAGTTTCTTGTTTTTGTGTCGATAAAGTTTATGCTGGGATAAACAATTGATTTGCTGAGCAGCCATCTTTACTGGGTGAAGTTGGGGTTGGTGAATTTGCACCGACTTTCCAAGTCGGATATCCGACTTCAAGTGATAATAAACTATTTATCAGCTCTGTGGGTCAATTTATTCACAATGTTTGCACAAATTACAGCATCAAGCCTGGCTCTGTTATTCCAACTTGCATTTGGAGTGGAGGCTGTGTGGACATGTTACTCCGTATTTATGGTAATGTTATCCCACATATCCCCATGGGTCCCACCCCCAGGTCTCCACATGAGCTTTGGTGACTTTGTGTTTCACACATCTCTGTGGAGAGTGAAGTATGTGCAGTGTTTGTCATCGCTATGACATCTGTACATTGCTCTTCTCACCTCTTTACTTCTGCCTCTCTTCAACTATTTTAAACAGTCTGCTCAGTTTTCTCAATCCAAACACGCTGCTGTTACTGCAGCTGGAAAAATGACTTCCTGCCTAACGGAGGACTTTTCCCGGGAAAGACTGAGTGGACAGCAGGCTTCCAGACCAAACATGAAAGAATTCTTCATTTGGGAAAAGGTTGAGTTACTATAAAGAGCAGAATTTACATGACAGTGTCACGATTTATTACAAAACTGTCAGAATATAATGTCGGCTGTGAGGAAAGAAAGCAGAGCCTAATTTCCCCACCTCTCCCCTCCTTTTCCTCACTTTTCCTGCTTGTTTCAGTCTCTTGCCCTCTCGCTCCATTACTTCATTGTTTTCCCAATGCTTCTCTCACCGTTTGGCTTTCCTCAGGGTAATGCCACACTACAGACCTCCACCCGGTCTCAGAAACACTCAAAGTACATGTTCCTACATGTTGTCATGTTTTCCAAATCCTGTGCAGCAAATAACGCAGCTTGGTTAGCAGCAGAAGACCAGAGGAAGACGAGCAACTCTGCACTGGTCCTGTAGTTTATAATGATTGTTTAACCCACCTCTGAAATATGGACTGAGCTACACATTGTGCAGATATTCATTAAGGACACTGTGAGTAAAAATCATCAGGATGGATTTGTTCTGATGCTCTGAAACATTGCTCAGATCAGCTAATACGTCCACAGATCCCTGAACTGCTGCATACTACAGGAGTTTAGACTTTTCAGGAGATAGTAGAAGTACTCATCAATAATTTATGACTATAATAAGACAGTTATATGAGTGCAGTTTAATATGTTTACATGACCTGATTATAGTAACGATGTAGAGGTTGATATTTTGCATATGGATTAATTAACTTAATTTTGTAGGAACATTGCAAACAAAATGGTTTTCTCAGGCAAAATAAAAGCTGTGAGTTTGCTAATGTCACCACACCAGTATAATTATCAAAATCTTTCACTTTTAAACCATCTCACTGATTTATTTAAGTTATTTAATTTATTACTTATTCTATTACCAAATAGAATTGGTCTGCCCCTGCTGGGCAGCTGTGGCTACACGTGCAGCTTACCCTCACCAGGTATGAGTGAGGCGTGAATGAATAATACAATGTGAAGCGCTTTGGGTGCCTTGAAAAGCGCAATATAAATTTAATCCATTATTATTATTAAATAGTTTGGTCTGGCTGTCTTAAAATGTATTTTTCCATCATTACATCTCTGATTATCATGCAAAATTACATTTCCAGCAGCTTTTGTACCCATTGTTCCAACTGCGCTACTACATAGTTATACCTCTGGAATTACCTAATTAATACATCTTTGTTATCAAAGTATTGATCAACTGTTATTATCTTATTACCAGGATGCTTCTTTGATACAAATCAGTTGTCTTTTTTAGGTTCCCCTGATGATTACCTGCTTTTATTTTTTTAATAGAGGAGTGTCATGTTCATCCAAATGTAATCTCCCCTCCTCTCGCTTATTCAGCTTCTTTTTTTTTTAAATCAGGCACTTTGTCCAGAAAAATTATCCCCAAAACTTCCCCCACAGATCTAATTGGACACTCTTCTCATGAAATACCCCAAATGGAGTCAGATTATTTCCTGTTTCTTTAATGCCACAAAATCCTATACTTCAGTTTTCCCACAACAAACAAAAAATGTCTGGGAAGGAGCCCTAGGGGTGAATCTTGGGAGAGATCAATGGGACAGCATTGTTGAATTAGCACACAACTCCAAACACGGACTGATTCATTGCAAACGCATACACAGGACCATAGACTGTGTATAAAAGCACAAGACTTACTTTACTACTCCTAGGCTGTCTAGTGTCAGGTCTGGTCTAAAACTGAAAGACTCTTGGTCACAAATATTTGATACTCTTCACTCGGCTTGTAAATAAAGTTTCTATTCATAGAAACTTGTTTACACTTGTTGCTTTCTATCCAGTGTTTCCCCTACCATCATATCAGGGGGGGCTCCCTGCCCCCCAACGGTTGCTGTGTGTTTTTTAGACGAAACACACTCTTCCTTTCCTTTTCTCTTCAGTCTCCCTTCTTTAGTTCTTCCTGTCAGTTCCAGCATTAATAAGTAATACAGCTATTATTCTGCTTGCTATGATGCTGGACAGGATGAGGTAAAAACCAAAAACAAATCAGTTCTGCTGCTGACAGACTTACAGGGAAGAACTCATCCTACTGCAAATCAGCTGGACTTCTAACCAAACTAATCCTGATGTGCACCAGAACTTTACAGGATCCTCTTTGGCCCAAGTTCTAACTCTCCATCAGGTTTCACAAAACTCAGGTTGGTAGTTTTTGGAGGTTTGACATGTAAACAAACTGACTCGATACAAGCAGAGAAAATGAGGAGCAAGCAGAGGGATTTAAAGATTCAGCCGGCCTGGAACAATAGCAGCACTCCTTGACCTTTCCATTGGTCCCGCTGGCTTCACACAGCTCAGATGTCACACCAGTTATGTAAAGTTCATCTAATCTGCTGCTTTCCATGCAGCGGACCGCACTCATGATGGAAGCATGAAGGAAGAATGGCACGAAATGCGGCTGAAAAACCTGGACATCACATTTGTTTTAGTTAACAGCGAAGTGAACGTTTGTCTCAAAGCTGCTTCACTCCGATGTTGTCTTCATTAGTCAGTTGCAGCCAAACACTACATTTAATTATCTGCTCATTCTAACAGTGGATGCTGATCTTTTATTACTGATGGATTCAGAGAAACCACTGGGGATCCTACATAACTAAACCAGACCCAGTTTTAGAGCAAAACTCTCAGTCCTGCATCTGCTGTGCAGAATAAGTATTAATAATCAAAGCAGGCGTTTTAATATACGTGTATGTTAAAAGTTAAAACGGCAGAGTGTGCCAGCAGCTCCTGTCAGAAACATGTTGGTGTCAGTTCTTAGTGTGATTTCTTCTTTTCCTTCATCTCGTTCTGCACCAGCAGATTGATTTGCAGAGATCGCAAGTCAAAAGCAGGCTTATTAAACAAGGGAGTGTTCAATAAATGGTTTAATTTCTGACCTTAACTGGGATTTCAACGTACAACACAGAGTTTATTTAGGTTTGGTTGGTTGTAACCATGGAAACACTCCTATTGCAGGGTAATTTCTGCAGAGCAGTCAGACAGGTGGGACGAGCTACCTGAGAGTCCTGGATGCCTGAGGACAAATTATCACAACGAGAAGGTGGAAAATCTCTGGATCACTTTCAGGAACGACTTCACTGAGGAGCCACCAGAAATCCTAAGCAAGGCTTAGTTTGCTGTATTCTTATAAAATCTAAGTGTGATGTTCGAGGGCTTTGGTTCGACCCCCGTCATAGGGAGTGAAAGGACAATGTTGGCCCCTCTGGACTCATTTAAGCATCACATTTTCTTGTTTTCAGTGTCATTGTGTCACACACATCCCAGTAATGCACACACAGGCTGACACTGAAACTCCACTCAGCTAACGCTGAAAATCACACTAATCACTAGCTGAACAACTCTGCTTTAAACCACCACGTCAGTAATCGTCATTACACAAGTCAGTTCACAGAAGTCTGCTAACTCACCCGACCCCAGCGATACTCCATGGAGACGGCTTTGCAGCTTCCAAGTCAATCAATTTATTCCAGATAGAAAAAAAGTTCAAATTCAAAACTTTTTACTTCATCGTGACTGAGACATGGTGAGAAGAGAAAAGCCTAAAGAGACGGAGACAAGCCCAATATAAACTCCCCATTGAGCTGAAGTCAAACACCCTGCAGGCAACAATGACAACTGTGTCAGGAATTTCTTCATGCAACGTACAGCCCTGACATGTGTCAGTCGTCTGTCTTCCTCACGCTGCAGCCATGGACAACTCCGTCAGCCTCATCCACACAGAACCGGAGAAGAGTTTTCATTAACATGTGCACTCTTAATTTCAGTGAATGCAGTACAGCTACACAACACAGGCATGTGATTGCCTCGCCCTGGGGCAGTGCAAACACACTCATACACAGAGATGAGAACACATCCTTGCAGATATCAAACAGATCTAACATCAATGTGATAAATACAGAGGCGAGATGTGAGGATGCTGACATGGAGGAGAATTCAAGCGTTCGTATCAAAGAGACACGACAGGTGAGCACCACTCTCCCCTGATTCCTTCAGGTTCAAGAATACACACCATCAAGATTGTTACGCAATCCGAAAGGTGGCTCTCAGAAACTCCCTGCAGCACCTAAAACCCCCAACCGGACCAAAACTATCTCCATATCTGAGATCTAACCTGCCAATCCTGAATGCAAACCTGCAAGTCCACACTGGCTTAAATAACTCTGCTATCTAGGGTGACCGTATGTATGCGTGCGGGGGTCTTACCATTGGTCTGTACTTCATGGCTCCGGCTTTCCAGTGATTCTGGACAGAGTTTTCCTATTTCCCACCGCCGTGATACACGCTGTAAGTATGTGGCCTCCAGCGCCGCGTCACAACCACTATTTAGCCGAGAGTTTGTTTTTAGAAGCTCTCCCCTCCGTCCTGAGAGCCAGCTGCCATAGCTTCTCTTCTTACTGCTGCTCTCACACACACCTCACCCACTCTTCTTCTCCCCCCTTCAGAAGAAACAGTCCCTGTGTTGGGTGACACACACACCTCCTCCTCCTTCCCCTATTCTTTCTCTGCTTATTTTCCCTGTGGCCCCTTCCTCAATCCCAGCAGCACTTTGGTTCCAAAGGGAAAACGTCCATGTTCCTTTGTAACAGAAGAAGTACAACAACACACACAGAACAGGCGTAGAGTGTGTGTAGTAAAGAGTAGTGTTAGTCAAAAAAAATAATCTGCTTCTGCTTTGATTTTCCTTCTTTTCTCCTTCACTTCTTAGATTTACAAGCTTAAATAAAAGCCCCCACCCCACCCACCTGCTCACACACACATGCTCACACATGCATGTAGACAGTGATGGAGGAAGGCTCCCCATCATTAGCCCAATATCATTACAGACGGCGTAATGAGTCCAGACCGGCGTTGGAGCACGCGTCCACCCAGCTGCTGCACATCAAAGGCCTCAGAGGTCTCCCGCTCCTGCTTGTTAACACTAATAACTACTGACATGTTACAGGCCGAGGGGGGTCGTTGCTGCGGACAAAGACAAGGAAAGTTTCCGCTCCACGATGTTAACGAGGGCGACTTAGAAGCTTGATTGCTTGTTTGTAATGTTGAAGTGTGAGTTTCTCCTGGTAAAAGATCCACTTGAGCATCATCAGTGTGAGAACCTCGATAAGATCTAGTTTTAGCTCTTTCTCACATGACTGTTTGTCCTCAGAACACACACTTATATAAAATCCAACAATGCTCCATCTGTGGATGTGTTTAGATTAAATAACCAGTTTTTAGGAGTTTGTATGACCGTAGTCTGGGTTTATCATGACGTCTCTGGTTAGATTCATTCCTTCTGATCAGGGGAAATGACTCCCTGATTCAACACATTTTCATCCTAAGAGAAATAATTTATTCCGATCAGGTTTCAGGTTTTACTCTCCAGCTCCACCTTGTCAGTCAGTCTATGAGTATAACAATAACCACTATCCAGACCCACTGTTTCCAATGCAGGGTCGTAGGAGGGGCTGGAGCTTATCCCGGCTGCTACTAGGTAAGAGGCAGGTTCATCACAGGGTGTTTTAATCATGCTTCAGCATTTTAGGCTGTTGTCACATCTGATGGTTTTATGACTTTTACATCCTCTTCATGAAATACAAACACTTTGGACTAACAAATGTTATAACCCAGGTAGGCAGTTGGAGAGATGCTGCGTTATGCTGTAGTAGAACATACAATACATGCTGCTTTCACTTGGATTTGGGCATCTGAGTTTTACCTAGGTAAAGGTAAATCACAAAAAATAAACTACATCAAATTAGAAATAAATACGTTATCCTCTTTTTCAGTGTTATTGCAGCCGAACTGTTATTCTTTTAGTCTGTGAATTGTAGTTATCGTGCATACCCCCCAACAGTCAGTCCTAATTTAACCCACGCTAACAATCATCTGTCATTGTTGTTTCCATGTTTCCATAAGTCATCTGGCGTAACCGCAGCAAAAACAGGATGGATGAAGCTACAGGTTCAAAGAGAAGAGCAGCAGCAGGAAATTCAGCTTTTATGGAGCTCATTAGAACGTCTTGCTTCTTCCTGAAGATCAAATAGAATAAACCTGTAAACCCAAACAATTAGCACCTCTTTGTGTTGTGCATTAGATCTCTTAAATCTCACCGGGCCACCACATGCATGGTGCTCTGGTATGAGGAAGCGCCCCCACTCTGCTGTTACATCAGTCCTGCTCTGCTCAAGGTGACGTCCTGGTCAAGGTTATTCTACTCATGCTTCTGATTACTTTTGAAATAAGTCCATGGTGCCTTCAGGGAACACAACGGCTCTTTTAAAAGCAACATAACTAAGCAGAAGAACCAAACATGGACTTCGTTGGATCAAACATGCAGCATCCATCAGAAACAAGGTGAGGATCTAATCAGCTGTTTTTCCACTTTTATGCATAAACAGAGCAGAAGAAGACGCTTTCATCCTGTCTTCTACGTCGCCCTCTACTGGTCACCTCATGTCTTCAGACTAAAGAGTTTTTTTTTATTTAAACGTCTAAGAATTTAAATTATTTTATTAAATTTATCATATAATACAATATTAATTAAAAAATGTTATTTATGGAATGATTTAATCTACATAAATGTTCAGTGGTTTGAGATAAAACTGGATTCTCTGGTGTGTGTGTCAGAGATTAAACTTTCATTCGAAGCCCCCTCCTCCATTGTAGCCTGTTTAATCAGAGCCCCTGCTGCAGGAATCTGAGTAATGTTTTCCAGACACTCGCACCCGATCCTCACCGGTGTGTGTGTCTCACTCCCACCACCGTGTGAGAACACACTGGACACACAGCAGGAAGAAGAAGCAGAGATACAACAGCAGATAGAAGTCGCTTCACTCGTTTATTCATGTGAGCTAACGTCTCACACTCCAAACGCTGCTGGCTAGAGTCAGGACTGTAAAGGTTTGTGTGTGTGTGTGTGTGTGTGTGATTCTGCAGGCTCATGCTGAGGCAGCATATTTGTGCTGAGCTGGAGGGGGAGGAGGGGCTGCATCTGACCACCAGGATCTTCTAAAGCTGTCAGACTTTAACCCTTTAATAGTCTGTTTCTTATCCACTAGGATCTGACGACTCTTTCTTCTGCACTTTTATGACTCTTAATCATTAAATGTGTCATAAAAGGAAGGTTAGGAGCATAAATCCATGGAAACTACACAAACATTGGCTGATCATGGGTGGAGCCGCAAGATTAAATGCCAGCTAGTTTCCAGGTGTAGCAGACAGGTGAATTCAACAAGCCGGCAGGGTTAATCATTGCAGGGTGAACAAACACTTATTATATGTGTTTGTGTCCTTCCTTCCCTCTAAAATCTCAGCAGACACTAATCTGTTTCAGAGTGAAAACATTAAATCAAACATGTTTTAACAAAGAAAAAGTCTTTTTAAAAACTATTTTTTTCTGACTGCTTAGGCACACACATGATCTCTACTCCGTGGGAAATGGGAACTTGACTTTCCCCTCCAGCTCCCTCTCCGGTACCCCACCTCTGAAATTCTTCTTTCCTCTTGCATTTCCCCTTCACCAAAGTTCCCAGATTATAAATAGAAATTTTCCACTCTCTTTGCTTTGCCCATTGGATCCAGAATTATGGCATGGGAATGTGTTGTCACTGAGCTGCGTTAACACACTGATCAGCTCCACTGTGGTTTTGTTGAGGTGTTTCCCTACTCCCACGTCACTTCCGGACTACAAAATTAAAACTAAAAACATGATAAGCTGAAGTGTAACTAACAGAGATGATGCTTCCGGATGGGCTCAGATTGATTTGGGATACAAAGCTGTGTGATGAAACAGGCAGTTGAATACAAATTTCTATTTACAATACTCAAGCTAAATATCTGCCTTCGGAGTCATCCAGAGTTGTATTTCTGTACTATTATATTAGTTTCCTATTTTAAAAATGTATTATTTCCTGTATCAGTAACAGTAGTCAGTCAGAGTAATCTGATGAGCTCATGTTGACTGTTGCATCATCCTGAACACACCCTGGATCCCACAGCCCATTTTCATCACAACTCCCACACAGTAAGAACGCTGACAGATACTCAGCCAAGACATCAATAATACGATTTGGGGCCCTTCGCTGTTGCAACATAGAACCATAAACCAAAAGGCATCTCTGGCGCCAGCAGCATCAGCCTGAAATCAGCGATAAGAGTCGAGCAGAGAAAAGCATCTGTTCATGTTGATCTCTACCAGACAAACACACACCTGTTCAACCGCTTGTTAGCACAAATATCTAATTAGCCAATCACATGGCAACAACTCAATGTATTTAGACATGTAGACGTGGTGAAGACGACTTGCTGAAGTCCAAACTCAGCATCAGAATGAGGAAGATTTAAGTGACTCTGAGTATCTACTGGGATTTTCACACACAACCATCTCTGGGGATAACGGAGAATGGTCTGAAGAAGAGTAAATATCCAGTGAGCAGCAGCTGTCTGGAACAAAATCTCAGCACCACGTCTAAGGCTAGAAACTGGATATCAACACACTGGCCGTTTTAAACATGCACCAAAAATTCATCTGATTTTACACATTTATAGTTCTGTGAAATTTATGCATAATAATAGTGATAATCATAAAATCCTGATTATCTCTCTGACAATGCTAAAATAGAAAATCTTTAATTGGGACATGCCTATCTCTATCTAACTGCTTTCTAGAACATGACCATGAGTTCACTGGACTCCAACGGCCTCCACAGACCAGATCTCAGTCCAGTAGAGCAGNNNATCTCAGTCCAGTAGAGCAGCTTTGGGATGTGGTGGAACGGGAGATTCTCATCATGGATGCAGCAACTGTGATGCTGCCATGTCAATATGGAGAAAACCTCTGAGGAAGGTTTCCACCACCTTGCTGAATCTATGGCACCAAGAGTTAAAGCAGTTCTGGAGGAAAAATGGGTTCCAACCAATTATTAGCAAAGTGGTCCTAATAAAGTGTCTGGATGATGACCCCACCCATCGTCCAAAGAGAAAGGTTTGAACACGTTTATGCATCATGTTGCACATTTCATGCAACGCATTTCTCTGCCAGTTTCAGTCGTTCAGACAGACCTGGTTTTCCTTTTTCATCTTTCACCACTTCAGAGCTACTTTTGTAAACAGCAATAAAACAAGTCAGAACAATGACTTGGAAAACAAATACTACACCAGCTTTGAAGTTAAATGATTGAGAGAAAAGCCAGAGCAGGATCAAACTCCAACCATTGAACAAGGAAAACCTCTGAAGTAATAAATGCTTTTTTCATGTCACTGTAAAACTGCAGGTTACTCCCTAACCCGAGAAACATTATCCAGACTGTTTCTCTCTTTACTTTCCCTCTCTGGCACGGTCCTCCTCTCCGTCTTCTGTTTTCTCTGTTTCGCTTAAATATGACCAAAGATAAAGATTAGCAACATCTACAACTGAGCGTCAGCACTCAGAGTTTGAGAAATGTAATACATGAGGGCAGAGAAGGATCCAGGAGGCAAGAAAGCAGAGGGAGAAAGAGAGAGTGAAAAAAAGAGAAAAATGGCAGAGCAGGGTGGCTGTGATGTCAAAGTTAAAGAATGTAAGCCACGTGGGCGCCAAACCAGGACCAAGAGTCAGGGAGAAGAGAGCCAGAGAAAAGATTATTCAACTATACAGAAGTAAAGATTAGAGGAAGGAAGTTGGTTACAGATGGCAAAAGTGTCAGTGAGAAGGCCTTGAGGTATTGAATGAGGGTGAATGTGTGTGAGGGTGTGTGTGCTCATAAGTAGTGGCCTGTGAGCTGCAGGGTGCTGAGAATCACATTGACACAAGGGGTTTCCCAGGGACCGCATCCTCTCAGGCTGTTCCTGTTCCTCTGTCGTCTACTTCATGGTCTGTGTGCTGATGATGACCGCCACAGCAACGGAAGAAAACAGCAGGTTTGAAAGAAAGTCAATGTGGGAAACTCAGCTGCATCTTTTTTTACTTTGCACGCCATATATGGACACACTCCGTGTCCTTCACAAACACACCCACTTTTCCACTGTGGCAGCCTGTTGGTCATGCAGGCATTTCCTAAAATCTTCAAAGACAGTCATAAAAGCTTTCTGTGGGATGGAGGGAGGCGGAGAGCATGTGCACACATATGCATGACTGTATGAAGAGCAAAGTCCGGGACATAGCGCTCAATAATTAGATAAGTCAATAGGAAACGGAAGCACTGTGTTGGGTTTGTCCCGTCTGAGTCTAATGTGTCCGTCAACGTCTCCCAAACACCAGGACTGGAAGCTGAAACAACAGATCAGAACATCGGGCCTCATTCACCAACACTTCTTGTGAACAAATCTGTTCTTAAGTCCTACTTGCAAACCTTTTATGAAGGTTTTATGAAAATCTTGGACCATCCAAGACAATATTTGAGTGCTGACATGTTTGAACAAAGTCAGTGTTTGTGTTGTTTTCTGTTGTTCAGTTCTTTACAATACAATAATAAAACCACAACTTTTCCCGTCAGGTTTCTGAAATAACTTGGTTTCCAAAGCATTTTGTTATTTTTAAATACATAGAAGCATATTGCAGACCGTGCACTAATCTGGTGGAAGGTTTCTGTAAAAAAAAAAGACTTTTTAAGACCAAGTTAAAACCCTTTAAAGCCTGACCAAAGAAATAATGAGCAGAACTCTTCATACACACAAAATGCAACAAACAATAGAAAAATAATTTGCATAAGCGCAGTGTTTATTATTGTGTAATATGTCTGAATAGCTGTAGTGGAAGTATTAGATTGTATATAACAGGTTTTGAGCAAAGTTTTTACCATAAAATGATGCAATATGTCTTCCAAACTGAACAAAATTAAAAGGATTTGGTGAACGAGGCCCACTGAGTGCAGAGTTTGGTATGAATACAGCTCTTTTTCCACAGCAAGCCGCTTCATTTCATCAACTCATTATCACCCCTGGCATATGATTGCTCCAACACCAGTTCCCAGTAAAATCCCAGCCAAGCTGCTGGTAGTAGCTGCGGCTGCAGAGTCTGTTGAGTCACAACAGCTCAGGTGTCAACTTTTCAACCATCCGCACACAAACAAATACACCTTTTTTTTCTGATGTCATGGCTGGCTTTTAATTAGTGTAAACAGGTAAATAAACATAAATTATATCCAAACACACACACACAGATTGTGCTGCATCAGTCAGAAAGAGTTCCAACAAAAACAGGGCAGGTAGCGACTTGTCGAGAAAGAACTGTGGGATCAGTCAGCTCTAGTTCCCACCCTTTCTCTCCCAGCTCACATCTCTCCTACTACTTTACTGGCTCTCTTTATCTCTTCCACACCTCTGCTCCTCCCTCTGCTCTCTTTTACACCCAGCACACGTTATAGAGACACAGCTAATGCTGACTTTATTTAAATGCATCTTAAAGAGGGCTGGATATTCAGTCAGTTTATGTCCTGTCTTCTCTGAGCTACCCGACACAAACCAACAGCAGCTCATGTTTAAAGTTCATCAAATGGCTCAGGAAGTATTTCATCAGATGTGACTGATAGTTAGAAAACTGGATGCGGTATCAACACATCCGCAGTATTAGCAGGGTACTAAAACATCCCAGGCTTGTTGCTAAGTTTCCAAACAGCAAACTTCCTGTTTACTCTGAGGACTTCCACTGTGCTGATCAGGCGTTAATAGCAGCTGAGCTGTGGGATGAAAGTAAAGCAGATGATGAGAACAAAGACACAAAACATGACTGGTGTCTTTCCTTCCATCATTTCTCTTTCGTTTGTCAGTGTCCGCCTTCACGTTCTTCCACCAATCAGGACGAGAACTAAATCGATCATTTAAAAGATGGATAAACGTGACAGAAAAAGCAACGAGTCTAAACAGTGACAGATGGGGACGAGAGCTCCTCAGAGACCATCGGTTTCTAATTAAAGTGCAGTCGACGTGTCAGCAGCACCTACTTTAAACCTGACAAACGGCTGGAAATTTATGTGGGAACAGCTTGAAATCTGAGAGCGATTTCTGGAGAAAGTAACTTATCCCAGATTTCCTGCAGCATCCCAACAGACCCTGAAACTGAGGCAGACACAAAAAGCACCGCTCTGTCAGCACCTGGTCAACAGAATAAAAAAGGAAAAGAAAAAAAGACCTTTGGACACTTGAATGGTGTCAGCCAGAAGTAACCACACAGCTACAATACCCGAAGCTTTACCGATGACATGTGGAAGAGTGTGTGAGAAGCAGAGACTATGCCAGCTCAACGGTTTATGGGAAATGTAGTCCGGGGAGTATAGACTCAAAATGATGCCACTGACTCAATATTCATAATGTGGCACTTCATATTTCTGTAGAAATCAGACTAGAAAGTAATAAATTTCCATTTTATGTTGAGAGTTAGCTGAGTTTGCATCTTTCTAAGAATATCCTTCGCATTTCTGCCACACCCATGATAACTGAATCCCAGTGGGAGGACAGACGGACCAGACAGCTGTGGCATCTCTGCCATCACCGTCATGTTCAGACTGGGCGGCTGCCGTCTGCAGACAGGACGGGTGGTCGTTTGGCTCACAGCAGCTGTGATTAAGAAAATCCAGACCACAATTAGAAAAATAAATGAGAATTCCTGTAAGAAAGGGAAGTTTGGGAAAAAGTAACTCACTTTAAAAAGCTTTCAGCTGCTCCTCATGCACAGTTAGCAACAAAAAAACTTTTTTTGTTGTTTTTTTTAATATATTTTGTTTATATTTAAATGCAACTGTGAATTTGATATTTTTAATTAGGGCTGCGCGATATCAGTAAAAGATGCGATAACACTGTTGAAACTTGCAATGAATAAAATAAGTAAAGCTGCTTTGATGTTTCCTCACATGGACTGCACTGGCAAAACTCTCAGGCACATACGTCTGCTGGACTTTATAGCTTGTGCTATAATAACGCTAGTAGCGTGTTTTAGCTAACGCTAGTAGCGTGTTTTAGCTAACGCTAGTAGCGTGTTTTAGCTAACGCTAGTAGTGAGTTTTAGCTAACGCTAGATTCTTGTAACTCGTCTTCTTAAAAAAAAATTATTTGGTCAGCCACACAATCATGTACTATGGTGTCCTTTAGCCTTTAGACTAGAAATAAAATAGAAACTTGACAGCCTTTGTAGAAGTTTGAAGATGTTTCTTTAACAACTTTTGAGATTTGTTTTATATTCCAGTGTTTATTGTCAAAAGCCATTTCTGTCCGATGAAGCAGAGTTTTAGACATAATTCATGTTGTTTATTACTGATTCTGTTTATTTACACCTCTTTCTGTAAAGTCCTCTGAGACAACTTTGTTGTGATATAGGGCTATACAAATAAACTTGATTTGATTTGAAATGGACCAATGACTAATCTGAAAAACAGAATAACTTTGATAACGGCAGATAAGATGTCTTCATCAGACCACCGTCTGGTCAGTCCAGATATCCACAGTGCTACAACACACAATACGTCCAGGGGATTTGTCTCTAGCTTCTTGTAGTTGTACTGTAGGTGGCTGTGAAGACTAAACATGTGTCTACTGGCGTTCCGTAGTGTTTTGTAGTTGAAAACAGCCAACGTGCCGTTTTGTTCAGCCACGAGTTCTGTTTCTTCTTCCACATTTTCCTCGGTCCTCTCGTTACCTTCCGCCATCTAAATGCTCCATGTGCTCCAGTGCGGCGGCCGTTTGCATCTAGAGCAGGTATCCGGGACAGTAACAGTTCATTTGATTCACCACTGACGCACACAGAGCATGACGACTTAGCAGCGTTTGCAACAGCATCACAATACTTCCTTAAAATATGCAAATAGCTACGACGACTTATTGTAGTTTAGACAGTTGTTGCCATGTGTATATTGCAAAGGCTCGTATTGCCATATTGTGCAGCCCTATTTTTAATGTATCTTTTTATACAAATTTCGGTTCTTATTTTTTATCAATTTCCAAAATGAGAACTGATAAGAAATGCAATTATAACTAGAATATATATAAATATACAATAAAATAATATTCAGACATTCACATTCCAGGTCTGAAAAGGAAGAGACGGAAATATGAATGAGGCCTAGCCTCACAAGGATCCAGTCTACCACCACCACTAGACAGTAAACCAGAACTCATTCATCCCCCTACTACCACCTACTGCACCCCAAAACAACCAACTCGCCTTTCTCCTAGGAATGCGTTCGATACCATATTTTTTTTAAACTGAGTACAAGCACAAGTACTTACATTTCAGTGCTTGTAGATACTAAGTACCGATATGAGTACTTATGAATCCCATTATAGTTGACTGGTAAGGAGTGTGGAGCAGAATGTCAGAGGGGCAGCTGAGTGGTTCATTGTGTGGTATATCAGAGTCTTCATGAAGTAGAAGGATAAAGTGGTTTTTGGTGGATTCGGTTTACTGCTGTGACAAGGCACCTACATGCCCAAAATAAACTCTCACTATTTAGAGATATATAGTGATTTTTTTAATGTAATAACTTTGTTATTTATGCGTTAAAAAAAAGGTGTTATTTCCACGGACATGCATGTTAGGTTAATTGGTGGCTCTAAATTCTCCCTGGGAATGTGTGTGCGTGAATGGTTGTTTGTCCCCATCTGTGTGGGCCCTGCAATGGACTGGTGACCTGTCCAGGTGTACCTGCCTCTCACCTGTTAAATGCTGGGATGGGCTCCAGCTGACCCGCGACCCGTAAAGGACTAAGCGGTACAGGCAATGAATGAATTTCCACGGATTAATCTCTTTGCATTAAGGCATTTAATTTGCCAGCCCTATTTTTTCCACTTTGGTATCAGGTTGTGTAGTACGGAAACACTCGGATAAATTCTGAGTACAAGTACACACACATAGCATCGGATACCAGTATCGGTGCATCCATACTTTCTATGGAATTTTTTTAACTTTTCCACTTGGTGATCCAGATTATTAACGTAAAGATGTTTTTCATGTCTCTCTAATGTGACCACAGTTATCACAGAAATGCTGGAGAGAGGAACACAATCAATTCCTTTATTCCTTCCATCAAAACTAATCAGAAACACGTTTTTAAGATCAGAAAGTTACATACTGCTATTTTAATGTGAAATATACATCTTTAACAACATTATAATAAATATCTTTTGCTTAAAGGTAAATTATGCGCAGCATTAACCAGATGACTGTGATGCTGGTGAGCATTAACAGCTGAACACAAAGTTTTCTAGCAGCTCGGTTATTCGGGGTATCACCAAACTGGACTCTGAGTGAGGTAGATGGTGGTCTGATAAATCTTTGCCATCTACATCTGCTGTTTAACACCCAGTTGCATGCTGGGATGCATGTCAGCCAAGCTCAGCGCAGGTCAAGCCAAAGAGTGGATGACTGCTTTTCGCTCAGATATCTGACTTAGAGATCAGGAACCTGTTCAGTGCTGTTTGCATTTCTTCAGACTCTGCTACTTCTGTGGGTGTCGGCCTCCACTTTCCCATAACATTGCACTTTTCCTTCAGACCGCTCACTCGTATACTCATTTACCCCGTCCAGGCCCAAGGCCACGCCTCCACGTTCTGATACTGACATCCGAGGAAAGACTCGGTTAAAGGTTAATGCTGAAGGAAACTGTGCTGACACTGCAGGCAAAGCAATTGAAAAAGGCTTTAACATTTAAATAAAACTCAAACTTAAATGTGAATATTCAGGTTTGAGTTTTGCTCCGATAGAGGAGTTGTGCTTCAAACAGAGACACAACACAGGAACCCTCATCTTAGCAAACACTGAACACTTTGGGAGTGGACATCACACATAACCTATCAAGGTTCAACAACTGGACCTTTAACAGAACATTTACAGGTGTCCTGATTCTATTATGGGATGGTTTAGACGGCTCATGGGGATAAGGAGAGCGCTGTTACTCCTCAGACCACCTACCTTCTGTATGTGTGGGAATTCAATGACTCACATTGTGAAGTATTTAAATAAACATCTATTACAAGACATGAATTATTGTGCTAACTATTATGGGTTAAGTGCCTCAACAACATCTGGTTTCTGAAAAAAGAAAAATACTTTCACACTCAAAAGTGCCCATAAAACCCCAAAATGTCAGAAGAGGATTAAGCAACCCTGCTCAGCAGAACATCCCAGAGAAAGATCTGCAGCCCCACTCAGCTCCTGATGAAGTGGGATTAGCAGTAATCTTGTATCATCAGGCTAATCTGAGCGTGCATGGGAAGGTGTGTACAACAGAGGGATTATGAAGTAACTTGGTCAGCACATGAATGAGCAGTTCTGTCCTCAGTCGACTTGAACTTCATCCCAAAGAGCATTTAACCTTCTTCACAAGGCCTATTTGTACAGCCTCCTGTCTGAGATGACAGAGGCTGTAAAATAGCCTTGAAGATTGACAAGTACATCTTCACAATCTTCAAAATAGCAAAAGCAGACATGATTTCTGATTCTGGCCGCTAGCTCCCAGAGTTTTTGTCCCACAGTGATGAGACGGACATCTTCGTAACCAGCAGAGTCTCTGCTTTCATACGACACCTGTTACATTTCCATATAATTGCGTTGGGTTTGCACTGTGTTTTGTTTGGATGCCAATGCTTGGTAGAGTCTTTTAGCTGAGTTTTGGTGTGTTACATGTTAGGATTGCTGCTTCCTAGTGAGTGCAAACATCTTCTGCTCTGCACGTCTCGTGCTGCCTCCTGTACAGGGGGGCAAATGTTGACTAAACTTCTGTAGACGTCAGAAAAATTACTTTCTGTTCATATCTTAACTGTGTTGGTTAAATTTCTGACTTCCCAACTTTCTTTTTGGTGCTTGTAAAAAAAATCCAATGAATCTGGCGTGGATTCTGATGCACATCCAGGTGGTTTCCAGTCCCACAGCGAGTCAAGGCTGCAATAGTGGGGAGAAGCAGGTTGCAGTCAGTCGTGACTTTTATTCCCAGCAAGGCGGAGCTCTGGGTACCGCTGGACTGGCTTCAGGATGTGGGAAAATATCCCAAACTAGGGCACCTCATACTCGTAGAGTCATATTCCAACGCTATGCCTTTGTTACTTCCATTCTATTGGATGATGCAGGGTTTTAACCTTATCTGGCATTTCTCTGTCTGCCAAAGTCAAGATCAAAATATTCCAAGGCCTGCCTCGGTTTCCTAGTCATTGTCGACACATGCTCCATAAATACCAGCACCATCACCCACCGGACCTCATTTTACACACTTAATCCAATTAGAAGTTAACTTCATCATTGTTTTATCTCATGGTACATTCCTTACATTTCTTCCACAGGGACGGGAAGAGATGGCAAATTAGTTTACGGAGATCAGATTATCATCACGTTATTTGCAGCGTACGTTAGCAGAGATGCAGAAAAAACACACAGTTCAGAAAAATGTGAGAAAATGTTACGTATCAAATTCTGGAGAGAAAACAGGTCCAGAGCTAAACATGCAGAAAAGTCTGATTTAAAGCTTTTAAGATCAGATATCTCCCATGAAAACGTAATTTGACCCTCAATGACATGGCTCAGCCCCACCACGAGTCCAAGCTCCACCAATTCACTTCAACCTGCTGCTAATTTCAGACCTTATCAGCCTGGTTCTGGCTCAGTCTAATGCCATAGCTGCGTGTTGCGTTATCAGAGAAGGCACAGATGCCCGATTTTAAACCAGACATGTCTACTTTAAAGGAATAATTCCTTTTGTTGCTCTTTATGTAAAGTAATTATGACTAGTCAGCATCTTCTGCAGCAGTTTAAAGAATTGGAGGTTTCATGAGGCAGGAGAAAGACACACTAAGCAGCTGCTGACTGTAGCTTCGGATCTGATCTTCTCATCCGCACCAAAGGTCCTTGAAGACATTATTAGAAAAACTTTAAGCTTGTCTGAAACTAACCGAGCAGCTTCTACCTGCACACCAGTGTTTTAGCATGGCTTCTTTCATTTGTGTTAAGTGTAAACTTCCTCAGCAGGACAGGGGTGTCTCTAACAGCCATGCTGCGAGCTGACTTTCATTAGAAGGTCAATAATCCCCCATTTCCGTCATGCTCCGGCATGTGTGTTTCCTGATGAGACGTAGCCAACATCAGTCAGGTGTGTCCTACAGAGTTCCTCCCAGGATCCACCTGACATGCAGCTGGGACATGACTTGAAAACCCTCACCCTGCCGACAGCTGCTCCCACATCTGCCAAATAAAGTTTTCAGGAGGTCTTTATCTAGAGTCATTTAGGGTCCGCAACACATTTTGGCTTTACTTTAAAACTGTCTCTTGGAATCTATTGTCATCTCCATGTGGAGCAGAAGAAGATTTAACAAGTAAAAGCCTGAAATCGTTTTAAGTGAAATGAGAATGAGGGCAAGATAATCTCACCAGTCTTAGTTTTATCATCTTAAATAAACACGCAACCTCATGACCCTCATATTGTGTTGTGTTTGCACTCGTGTAAGCTGAGTCAAAGAGAAAATGCTCATCCATGAAGAAACAAGAACCCAGAACTGACTGCTGCTGCTCTCTCTGCTAACCAGAAATATCACAAAGATTCACAACCCACGCTGAGTTTTAAAAACTTCTTTGAGGTTTTCCAACACGTGGACCCAGTGGAAGCTGCAGCTGAACGAATGTCAGCACAGGGAATAAAACCAGGGAGGCCTTCGGAAAAATGTATTGACCACAGCACATTGATTTATGTTTAGTCCCAGAACATTCTGCAATGACCCAGCAGAAAAGATCATCCTGTCACATAAGCAAAGGTGCGAGTGAAGCAGCACCGTTGTCGGTTCTGGTTTAAAGCCACTCGCCTTCAATGACAAGCCGTTGGTAAAAGGAGCTTAAACCAAACTTAGAGCAGCTGCAGGCGGTCTGAAAACTGGGAGGTCCTGACCTCCACATCACCTTCTGGTTCATCAGGATGAAGGTCATCGGACTTTTTTTTTTAATTAGGTTTTCCTGGAGCCTGATAAACTCAGAGATCAAATCTGTTGCTTTTTAACAGTTTCAGACATGAGCCAGTTAGACTCCATGAAAGAAAAAAATGAGAGGGGGAAAAAAGGAAAACAAATGCTTTTCATGTTTACAGAGCACTTACAATTTAACAGTTGGAGCAGCTGGTTGGTGGAGGGCAGCCAGTTTGTGTCCAAACAGCTGAGCTCCGACTCCTAACAAAGTCCTCCGCAGTCTAATAAACCAAACAGCGATGGGATGAGGTCAGGTTAGAAGGTGTTTACTCGTTTACTTTTAGGATTTCGTATTGTGGCCTCAAACCCGCCTGGTTTTTCCTGCCGCTCTCTCTGATAACTGAGAAGAGTGCGTCCAAATCTTCCTGAGCCGAACCAAAACCGAATCCTCTTTTATTTAAAGTGTCCACTGGGAAGCTAAGAGTCCAGTAAGTGGAGCAGAATCCACACTAACAAAAACCAGAGTTTGGTTGTGTCAGAAAACAGAAAACATACCTGGAAAGGTTCGGGGAGAGAAACGCGGTGCGCTCTGCGCGTCCGGGCGGAGATCTGCTTTCAGCTCGGCCCAGTCGCTCTGCTCTGTCAGCTGGCTTCGTCCCGACCCTCCCAGCGCTCCACTGTGGGCTCTGCTACAGCTGGGGCTTCTTCCACACTGCTGACTGAGCTCAGGACCGTCTCCAGCTGTGCAGCCGCAGGTAAAACCCGTCAAACGCCGATCATTGGATGAAATCTGACGCTGATGATCTAACGCAAAGCGATCAGAGCGCAATTCTGGTGAGACTCAGTTCCCCTGAACCCGCTATGGGAGTGGTGTGCTAATTTCCCCTTTCCTTTTCTGTCAGTGAAGGGCAGCACACCCTGTAATACCAGGAAGTTCACCAAAAACCCATCCCACAGTCCAGCACGAGCGCGGCGAGTTTATTTATGGTGCAGCAGCCAAGCGTCGTGTCGTCATTCAGCCAGTAAAACCGCGTCAAGCGCACTAAAGCTCCGAAACGAGACCGGATCCACGAAAAAGTGACAGCTTTACGAAAGAAAAAAGCTTGTTGGAGGAAGAAGGTTGGTTTTTAGCTGCGGACGAGAAAGACAGAAATTACACGTTGTTGTCATTCTTTAAAAAACAAAGAAACAAACAAACAAAAAAACGTGTGTAGGCAGATTGTGCCAGCTGAAATCTTTCATCGTGGTGTGACAGCCTGCATGGATCTGCTCCACAGCAGCTCCATTATCAGACTGACGGGGCTCTTCTACCATCTGCTGTCCTGAAGGCGCAGCTGCAGCTCTGATCAAATCATCAAATCAAATCAAGTTTATTTGTATAGCCCTATTTCACAACAAAGTTGTCTCAGAGGACTTTACAGAAAGAGGTG
>JBAMHW010000009.1:27674501-27700226 GCA_037177495.1 Rhadinocentrus ornatus | reverse complement strand
GATGCTACACTGTGGTCATGAAGGGATGGACATGGTCAGCAACAAGACTCAGGTAGGCTGTGGTGGGTAAACCAGGCCACGTTGGGACTAAGGGGCCCAAAGTGGGCCAAGAAATCCTCCCCCCACCATTACCCCAGCAGCAGCCTGGATCCATGTTTTCATGGATCAGACTACCAACTGAATGTGGAGCTGAGATGGAGACTCATCAGACTAGCAGCGTTTCTCCATCTTCTATCGTCCAGTGTTTCCTGTTCTTAGCTGACAGGAGGCTCCCGGTCTGGTCTTCTGCTGCTGGAGACCATCTGCTTCAAGGCTGGACCTGTTGTGTGTTCAGAGATGCTGGTCTGCAGACCTGGGTTAGAACCAGTGATTATTTGACTTCCTGTTGCCTTTCTATCATCTCCACCAGTCTGTCCATTCTCCTCTGACCAACAAACACGCCACGTTCAAAGTCACTTAAATCCTCTTCCTTCCTCATTCTGATGCTCAGTTTGAGCTTCATCAAGTCGTCTTCGCCACGTCTACATGACTACATGTACTGAGTTGCTGCCATGTGATTGGCTGACTAGATACTTGTGTTAACAAGGAGTTGGAGAGGGGGTGGCTGATAAAGTGGACAGTGAGTGTATTGTACAACAGTGTGATCAGATTAATAAACATTTTGGAGCTGATTAGCAGACCCTGATAGCCAGGCCCCAAACGTTGTAGTAAAAACACCCAACTGTTGTTAATTTGATGTTCAGGAAACCAAACTCATGAATTACGTGTGAATTCTAAACTGGTTGATGTCTGGATCCCTGGTTCGCAGCAGCAGAGTCTGACAATGGTATGATTACTTCATCTCTTGAACATTGATCAACACTTGAGGATCTGTTGTGGGTGGCCAGTTTGATCTGTAGAGGGCACCAAAGGAGCTGCCGCTCAACCATCCAGCCACATCTGCACTGCCCAAGTTTCCTTCAACTTAAAGGTAAGTGTAAGTACAAGCAGATGTTCATATTTAATGAACTATCCCTTTAGAAAATATTCTAAACAACCTAAAATTTCTGGAGAAAAATAAAATGCAGTTTTAACAATATTTGACCTCAGTTACACATTTATATTCTTTAGTTGATTTACAGAGATATTGTTTCAGTTGTTTTGCAGATTTTAGTTTTATTATAAAATATATAAAATCATAAAATAAATTAAATATTACATTTAATTTTTTTTTGTTTTACGCATTTTATTTTACCTTACACATGTACACACTTCTCACAGGTATCTGAAACTGAAGACCATATTTCACATTATGTTGGCAACTATTCAAGAGCTGGATTTTAGACAGAGCTAGATATTTTAAACGTACATACATGTACATTTCCACACATGTGTATTAGTCCCGACCCCCTCACAATGCAAGTCAGAACTATGAAGTGAGAAAGATATTTAAACAACCCACCTGCCTTGGAAAGGTTTTAATTTCAAACATCAAACATAAACCTTATGTGGACAAAATATGAATTAGTTACTTTCATTAAATAACTGCCGGCAACGTTTCGTCATTTTAATATTTAACAAATTCAGCCTGCGGACCAGATTGGACCATCTGGAGTGCTGGTTTTGGTCCCCGGACCGTATGTTTGTCACCTCAAATTCAAACATGAGGTTCAAGAATGTTTTTAGTAAGACACATGGACGATGAGGGACTCAATAAATATGTAGATTTAGTGTGGTTGATACAAATAGAACTTTATAGCAAACTGTAATGAAGATCTGGGGCCAGTAGAAACAGGAAGTAATAGTGATGATTGTTTATTAGAAGTGGGGAAGTTGTAGAAGTAAATAAGCTTGTGCCTCTTCTTTTTGAGCGTGTGAAGTATGACAATTATTTTTGTCCTGGGGGGTGTTTGTTGTCTTAACATGGTTAAAATAAAGCATTTATTTGCTCCAAGCAGGAAGAGAGGATCATCCATAACACCGATGCTCTCACAGGAGCACAAACGGTTCTATAGTGGAACAAGAAGGCCAAACTGGAATCACTGGAAAGGAAGCAGCTTCTCCTTTGTGGAGCAGAAATGGGTTGAATACACTTTTAGGGAATTTAATGTCTGTTCATTCTGTTCCTTAAAACATCAAAACCGAGCCATCCTCGGTAGACACGCCTCCATGATGGATCTTGGTAGCTCGGCCTGTCCACAGCTCCACCTCTACAAACAGACCAGGCTGAGGCTCCTCATGCAGAAAGGACGATTCGGTGACCGGCTGTTGCTTGCTGCCTGCTTTCTGCATGACGTGCTGCTTCACTTTCAGCTGGGAGGATAAATTTAGCTCGGGCAGCTCTGGCTGTCGCAGGTGATGTAACAGAGGCACAGAGTGCAACTGAAGCTCAGAGGGGGTAAAAGGTCAAAGCTCGAGCGCTCAAGTACGAGTCAGAAACTTCCTGCCTTTTAAAAGGAACAAAGACAAACACAAGTGAGCTTGAATTTTTTATTTTTTTTTAATTTAGATTGTTTAATGTTAATTCCATGCTGTGTTTCAGTAAGAATACAGATTCCCTGTCTGTGGCTCCAGTCAGATATCCAGTAGTACAATCCAGCTCCAAGTTACACATAAAGAAGCAAAACCGGAAGCGCGACGAAGAAAGAACAAAATTGATCGTAGAGGAGCTTCAGTAAAAAGCAGGGGAGACGCAGCAGAAAGCTCGGTGTTGGTTTGTGTCATCGCCAACCATCATTTTCTGGGGCTCTCTCTTCTTCTAAACATGTCAAATCTCCCAAGTTCTCTTTGTTTTCCTTTTGTTTTTTTAAATTAAAATCAACAGCCTTCAAAGATTCAGCATGTGTACACGATTACAGTATGTCAGCACAAAATACAGTCCGAGGACATCTACAAAACATGACGACAGAATCACTACGGTGGAAAAAGTCAGCACTTTTTGCCCCACGTGGATATCAAAAATTTTGCCAACTTCCTCTGAAAAACCAAGTTAAAAAGAAGGGCGGATGTGGCTCCAACCTCCGTAAAAAGTTCAAATAATCTGCTCAACATTTCACTAAAAACAGATAAAATAGCTCCCATAACTAATATTAAACATTATCAGTAATAAAAGTTAATTTCTGTAATTACATTAAGAAAAAAAATCTCAATACATCCAGCAACTGATAAAAATATTGAGGAAAAAGCAAAAACAAAAATACAATAATGAAAACAAAGATACATGTTCAGAACCGCTTGTACCAGGACAAAAACAGCAAACAATCCAGGGACCTCCTGCATCATCTTCGTCGTTCTAACGTCGTATTTCCTGTCTCCGTTAAGTGGTTTTTCTCTGAGGGCTAATATAAAAATGAAAAAAAGAGGAGGAAGAAACGTGTTAAGCTCTGAGACCTGCTGGGTCTCGAGCTGCAGAGGTGGAGAAAAGGAAAAGGGTGGGGAGGTGGGTGACTTGCCAAAAAATAAGTGGGGGAGGGAGAGGATGAGGAAGACAAAGGAGAGGAGTGTGAGGAGGTGTGTGTGTGTGTGTGTGGGAGGGGGTCTCGAGTAGTTGGCTGTTGGTGGCATCGTCTCACTGGGCCTCATCCTCAACGTCTTGCAGTGCCTCTTTGTTCTGTTCTTCACCTGGAGGACAGAAACCGGATGTTAGACACTAAAAGCAACCCTCCACGTCTGACCAAGGACGCGGCAGACCGAACAGGTGAGCCGCTACCTGAGGTGACAGGTGTGAACACATACCCAGGACTATCCTGACCGGTCTGTGAGCAGCACTGAACTGAGCAGGTAAACCAAATAGACCCTGTGGACTTCACAGGTCTGTGTTTTTTCCTTTGAAATCAAAATGAGACGAGTGATTGACTCATCTGACCGTCATGATAATACAGAATGAAAGATTCCTGACTTCGATAAATCCCGCAGAGACCAAGCAGCTGCATTGATATTTCATAGCTGGTCAACCCTTTCCTGCATCTATGGAAGCTCTTTATTCCTTACTGAGTTGGGTCGACTGTTCAACTCCCAGATTTTGCACTTTTCAGCGTCACATCAATGATCACCGAGTTGCTTTTTTAATTCAGGCCTTTCCAGATGAGGGTACAACTGTTGCGTGCAGCTGTGATGGAAGGGCCTAAGCAGACTCCAAACCCATACTTTCGTTTTTCACTGCCACAACTGCATGTCGGCGATCCGGCACGGAACCGGAATACTTTAACCCTGTTACCAGTTTTTCTACTGGTCTTGATAACAGTAGTGTCTTCCCATCACTTAGTAACAAGAAACTGTATAAGCATGGGAATGCCTCGGAGCCGTGTCCCAAATCAGGGTCTGTGCACTTCAAAGTGCAGCTTCGTGGGCCCACGTGGAATCCCCCCTACAGACCTGCACTCTGTTTGGCCGCTAGCGGAGGCTCCTGGCGGCGGATCATTCGCAGCCTCTTTTCTTCCACAATTCATTTGGCACAATATGGAAGAGTTTGTACCGGCTGGAAACCAGCAGCGCCTCAGATGGCCGGATACTCTGGTGGTGTGAACGCTCATTTAAAAGTCCTACGATACGCAAAACTTAGGAATTTCAGGTTTAATGATTTTAAATATTTAGCAAAAATTAATCACGTTAATTATAATTTTATATAAATTTATTATTATAAATTAGTTTAATGACTAACATTAGCATTAGATTTTCTGACAACGTCCTACCTTGCTGCTCTGAGGTAATCTGGTCGGCTAGGTAGACGGTCTCATTTCACGAATGGTAAGCGGTTTCGGAGTGTGTAGACCCTGACTTGGGACACAGCTTATGAGTCCAGGTGCAGTTACCATGGTGATGGGCAGGCTCAAACCAAGCCAACTCCATGACTCTGGCTCACATTACAGGATTCTTCAAACCTTCACAGATTTAAAGACCACACACTTTAACAAAAGACGGCTTGCACAAGAACTCTCTTCTGATCTTAGTGGTTGGTGTGTCCTACGAAGCACACCACACACTAACCGGTTCTTCAGCAGGACACCCGGTTCTGCACACTCAAAATTCCAAATCTCAGTCACACGTGGCTTCAGTGTAAAAAAGCATGGCGGACAAACAGCAAGAAGCAACGGTGGTTGTTTGCGGCGTCTTACTTTCCGAAAGCTAAAGAAAACTGATTATGGAAAAGGTCAGAGAGGGCGGGAATGTGGGCAAGTTTGTCACACGAGCAGGACTTTGCAGGAAATTAGGAAAGTTACTGCAATCATTTTCCCGGTACTCGTGACACTACGCGCACACACTACAGGATTTCTAGTCCCAAATATTAAACATGTTCGTTATTTACAATCTCTCCTTCCGAAGCCTTCCAAGCAAATCAGTTCGGACAAAATCCCTCTTAACACATGCAAGCCACAGGAAAAGCGGACACAATGTCGACTATCGGGCCTTTGCTGGCTTTGATCGTGAGGGGGAATCGGGACGAAAACCGGCCCGGTTACCTTGTAGTGTTTACCCGCCTTAAGCCACCAATCTTGTGTATGATTCTGTGTGTTCTATAATGTAATTCACCTATGGAACTAGGACAGTGGCTCAAGTTTTATAACTTGTATCTCCATTAATGAGGTGGAATAAGTACAGGTACTAATCAAATCTGCAAGTATAGATTAGTTCTGCAAATCAGAAAATGCACGTCGGCCCTCCAAGTACGAAACTAGTCTGGAACCAATCAGACTTCCCTCATCCCTAACCAATCCCAGAGAGAGTAGGGCTAAGATCCTCAGTCTCCACAACCAAACAGCGTGCTAATATGACTGTTTCACCCAGGTCAGCGTCGCTGTCAGAGCTCCTTAAAGGGGAGTCGGTCAATATATAGTCAAAGGTTTCTTTCTGGAGATGAAAAATACGTCTCTGGTGAAACATGATCACAGAAGAGCTAGACCCTCCTCTCAGTGATTGCTTAAGGATTAAAGAAATCGGACTGGTTGTTGAGCAGCTGTGTAAAATGTGGAGAAAATGTTTGGTTTTTACTTCTAAAATGTACTAGTATTGCTTAACTTGCTAAATGAATCTGTACTTGTAGATGTGGTTTGTATCTGTACTTGTTAGACTTACGAAACTGGGGACACAATTCACAAAACTTACGTCACCATCCTAGCTCCTTATCTTGGAGTTAAATAGTCAACTCAACTCATGTTAAAGAGCAGCAAGCAGCCGTTTTTCCGCCATTTTCACAAATCGGAAAACAGGTAACTTCAAAATAAAAACAATTTTTCTTTTTTCCCAAAGGGGGAAAAAAAAACTACTTTAAAGCAACTTCAGCAAATCTGCTGTTTTCCTTTATTAAAACCACGTTTTCTTTTGTTTAATGTTGAAAACACAAGTACAGCCATGATTAGAGTAAATATAGCAGATTTAGGAGCTTTAGAATGGTTTTCATGAAAAATAAATAAAAATCTGCTTGAGAGGGGTCTCTGACTGGAAAATGTTCACTTCAAAATGTTGAAGTATGAACAAAAAGTATCAGAAATTCTAAATATATTCAGTTTGGATTAAATTGTGTAACACAGACCAGCTACTTTATAAAAAGCAGTGAAAACAGAGAAAAGTGGGGAAAAAACTAAATAATTTCACACCAAAACAGACATGCTTTTCCACCTGAACCAGCTTTCTCCTGATAGACGTTAAACCTGGACATGTTGGACCTGGTATGGTGTGTGCAGGCCGTCACACATGCTAATGAGGTGATCCAGGTCACTGATTCTGGTTATAGACAGGTTCAACAGGCAGGTGTGAACACACGCACACACAAGTCAGTCTGAGCTCGACTATCAGGTCACTTATCATGATACCGTGGAGGAAGATCAAAGACCACTGACTCCTACAAAAAGTTCAACCACCCAAATAAATGAGTGACAAAGCAAAAGGTGAGTGGACTCCATTATTAATATGAGCCAGTGCCAACATGTGAGACACAAACAAACACACACGCAGAGCAAGGCATGGGTGAGCAACACTTACAAAGTACAGTTAACATGGGAAACGCACAGGTTTGTTTCCTTTAGGACTCTACAGCAGAGGGAATGAGAGAAAGACAAGAGAGGGGGATGAGTGCACAACAGCATGGACAATCTGCAGCTGCTGGAATGAATGACGAAAGAAAAAGACTAAAGCGCGTCTGATTTTATATCAAAAACATTTCATTTAACACGAGTTGCCACCTGAAGGCATCACGTTCAACATGGCCTCTTCTGCTCTGAGCTTGAGAGAACCATCTGACCTTCTGCTGTTCAGACTGGTCAAAACATCCCCATTTTTCCTGGAAATGGACTGATTTTATTCCTCTCCAAGAACTCGGACAGCAACACAAACGCAACTGTGAAACTCGACTGAAGGAGAAAAGCGTCTGTAAACCAGTTTTCAAAAGTGATCAACTTTATGAAAATGGTGAGGGGAAAGAAACTGCGTGGCATCACCGAACTTGCCCCTCCATACAGCGGTCAGCTTGACTCCTCTCCTGCCTCTGCTTGGATTGTGAGAGTTACAAGGAACAGCAGCAGGTTATCAAGGATACACCAATAAGGTGCCACCGATGTGTTTAATAGCCTTTAGCTAGTTGGCATACATAAAAATCTCAGATACAGATGTCATACTGTTCCTTCTGGTAATCATTTAGCTCTTTTTGAGTTTTTTTATCGCTTTTATACTACCAACTTAACTTTAATGTCACATATCGTCCTGTGTGAAAGACGTCTGCTTATGCGCAGAGAAACAAAAAGTGCCCTGAATTGTCTTTAATGCCCGTTTCACCAAGGCGTCCAGCTCAGTGGACCCAAAGGTGCCAGAATATCTGCTCCGAGGAGTGATTCACGGTAGAATTTAGTAATTCTGGCATCCTTATTTGGTACCCTTCTGTTGGGGTCCCAATCTTATACATCCAACCCAAAAGAGTGGAGCCCCCACTGTGAGGGGGGTGAACCTTTTTCCAGTCATCCATTTGGATGTTATTTAATGTTGAAATTAGGCATAATTAGGGGCGTGTCCTTTTGATTGATAGTTAACCAATATCAAAGAAGGGAGAGTGTAGCACAACCGCGGTTTTTAGCCGGCTAACCGCGCATCTTATCTTTAGCCCGCCTACCTCTGTTAGCTGGTTAGGTACTGTTAGCTCCGGGTTAGCGCTTAGCTGCAGGCCGCTCGGAGTTTGAAATGTGTCAATCATCCACCCCCACCTTCACAGTCCCCTTCTCAGCTCCACCTCTTTGCCCATTTTTGGATTTTCAGGGAATGACGGCAGGCGTGACGCTGCCAAGGTGGCGACGGTGGGAACCGCCTAATGAGCTTCAATTCAGCTCTTCAGAAACCTACGGGTGACGTCACGGAAGCGCCGTCCATCTTTTAGATACTATCTACGGTACATACTCTGTCAGACCATATACTGGACATATTACTTATTGTGTGTGTGTTCTTTTTATATCACCTGTGTGCTGTTGCTTACTGCACCTGTACTGCTACAACAAAGTCCTTTCCCCACAGAGGGACTAAGAAAGGTTTTCTTATTCTTCTTTAAGAAAGGCGTGACACCACTCTGACATCGTACTTAGGGCTGGGTATCACCACTAATGGGTCGATTCTATATCGATTCATTTACAGATATTTACGTAACAGCAATTTTTCTTGAATATTAAAGACATTCTCAAATAACCCTTTTTATAAAACACTGAGCCCGTTTATATGATTATCGAAATCAGATCGTAATCAAAGTACTGTAATAATTTGGCAACGCTTCTACACGTACTTCCGAAATACAATTTCATTGTCTACATTCACCAGTCCATTATCAGATTTATTTTGTAGTAGATTTGAGTACATTTGTGCATGGCGTCATCACTTCCTGTTATTTTCAAAACACTCTGCTTTTGTTAAACATGGCAGAGCCCACAGTCTGAGTGTTGGCTGCTAATGTGAGAGGCAAGAAGCGGCTCAATAGTTTACAGGCGAGTGTAATCCAATGGCGAATGGAAACCCCAAATTTGGCATCATTTGGGGCATATAGGTGCAATGTTGCAGCTGTGAACATCATCCACCAAAAACCATTTATCCTCCTTATCTATGAAGTTTTATATGGTTTTCCATCCATGCATTAAGAATGTTTTTATCGAATCTCCAGAAAAGAAGTTATTGTGAATGCTATATTAATTATCTCAGCAAGAGAAGCTGATTTTGGCCTGAAACAGGAAACCTTTCAGTTGTGTATATATACCCAGATCTAACCGAGCATTGCTACGTTACATGAGAGTAGGGGCCACTGTTGTCACCAGAAAAGGAAGCATGCAGATCTTCAAGTTGTACGAAATGATTTAGCTATAATTACATTTGAACAGATTCAAATCAGTTAATGTTTTTAACCCTGCTCTAATCCTATTACATAGCTGATGCATCTGATCCGCTATCTGTCCCTATCCGGCCTTCCAGGTAAGGGTACGGTTTTCTCTGGTTTACCAAACCACATCAAGGGACCCATTGGTGAAAATGGAAATAAATTTTTAGTGGAGTATCTTTTCACTGCTGTCAAAAGAAGTCGTCCAGCAAACACAAACTAGCGCCACTCACAGGAAGCTAGCCCCACCTCAGTGGTCAGCAAAGCTACTGAAGCTTACCTGGAAATCTTCCAACCAAACATCTGAGCCCATAACACCCTTCGAACTTTAAAACCATCCTGCAAAGCTGATTTCAGGTCAGCCACATGAAGCTGATTCTGAACACATACTGTGAGCAACATGACTGAGGTCCAGTCAGCACTCTGTTGTACAAACACAATAAACTGATGAACCGTAATAATGGTTAAGGTTACTGGATATTACTTCATTGATTTTGGAAAAAATGTACCTAAAAAAAAAGTTGTGACCCTGTGTAAATTATATTTGCCAAGTAAAATAATACTGCTATCAAATATTAGAAATCTGACAGCAGGAACAGCTTCAAAGTCTTTCTCCGTCCATGCTAAAAGCGCTTTATATTGGTGAACGGTCTGGACTGCAGGCAGGCCAGGACTCTTCTACCTTGAAGCCATGCTTGACGTGAGTAAATGTTTAAAACGCGAGACCGTGTGAGTCAACTTTTCATCTACGCGCGCAATGGCGACCAAAACATTTTCTGGTCTTTTTCTTGTAGTAGTTATAATATAATTTATTTAGTTGCTAACAAACTTCTGCTCCCCTCTTCAGCCCAGTAGTTCACAGTAATGCGCAAATTAGCGGCTGGTTTGCCGACTCAAACTAACTTCAATACGAGAAAAAGAGACGAACACCAACGAAGAAGACGACAGCCAATGTGAGCGTGAGCGGGGACGACCGACCACTGTGATTGGCTTATGTGTGAAAAGAGGCGGGTCTGCCAACTTAGCGACTGTCGCTATATTCAGACCCATCTAGCGACTTTTCTTTTTTAAAAAGCGACTAACGACAAATCTAGCGACTTTTTCTGGTATTATTGGAGACTTTTGGAGACTGAGGTGAATAAATGTGAGGAGCGGGTGCTATGCAGACCCCTCCCCGTCCAAAAGCACTCATACGAGGCCTTCGCGTATCTTTTATATACATAAAAGTCTATGATCAGCAGCAGCTCCCAGCTGCGCTCCGAGCAGACGACGTTCACCTGTTTCATGACCAGGCTGAACATGAAACGTACAAAACTGCTGCTGGATGATCCCGCGCTGGCTTACCGTCACAGTAATGTCTATTAATGAACAGTGTGGACACAAATATTTAAAAAGTTAAAAGTGTTGTGACATGTTCAAGACTCCTAATTAAAAAACAAACTACACTTAAAATAACTGAACTAAAAAATAAAGAAAATTGTTATTTTTTTCCGTTCTAAACATTTTTAGGTTGTCTTGATAAATTTTTGCCTTTCCCACGACATCCCACCTGTAGGCAGCATCCATTACAACTACATGTACCAGGCCGATTATGCTAATTAGCGACTTTAGCCAGTAGCTGCTTTTCTTGCTGAGGAGGTGGCAACAGTGGCTGGAGAGGAGTATCAGTCCCTGAAGCCGTTTATTGCCAGGAACTACATGGACAAGTCATACCATGTCCTACAGGCGATGATGGGGACAAAGTTTCCGTTCAAATCTGATTTGACATAAGAAGTTCTTTGTCTGCTTGTTTTGTATCAGTGCGGCCAGTAAGATGCATTTTTTTATGCTATGTCAACTGCTGCACAAAAATATGGATTGTAAACATTTTAATTTCTGAATTTATTGTTTAAGTATTTCTCACTAATACAGTGAAAATGAGAGGAAATGTGAATATCTGCTATGCAAGGCGATTTCTGTGTGCGCCCCTAAATTTTCTGCTTGCGCTCCTAAAAATTTAAGTTAGGGGCCGCTGTGATGCTCCTAAAAAAAGTTCAGACACAGGCAACCTTTCAATCGTGCACATATGCTAAGCTCTCGTGTGAGTGTAGGTTTTTTAAAACCCAGCTCTACTTTCCAGACGCGACAGCTGTAAGCACATTTTAAATGAGCTTTGGTGCAAAGAAGGCGTGGCGTTTCTGGATCCTTTTCACATATGGCTTCTTGGTACGATAAGACCTTTAACCTGCATTTGTGGATTTCAGGCTGAACTGTGTTCACAGGCAGCGTTTCCAGCTCAAAGATCACGGACATCCACATGAAGACATTCGGTTTTTATTTACCTTTTACACAATACACAGCTTCTTTTTGGGGACTTTTTGAGGATCCTTCTTATCAGAAAGGAATTAACCCTGACTCTGGCTTCTTAGGTTTGGACACTGAACAACTGTAACAGCAGTTATATGGACGAAGTTAATGAATAAAGTGAAAATCAATCAAGTTGCTCAAATATTAATAGAGATTATGAATTCATAGAGAGAAAATAAGTTTTAGATTGTTAAGAGGACGAGCGAGTTAGTTGATCAAGTCGATTAAGGAACGTTAGACTATGTAAAGTGGTTTTAGCATCCTACCTTCTCCCTGCATGTCTGAAGTCCATAGTGTCAGGTTGTCACGTAACAACTGCATGATAAGTGTGGAGTCCTTGTAACTTTCTTCACTCAGTGTGTCCAGTTCTGCGATGGCGTCATCGAATGCAGCCTTCGCCAACCTGAGAAAAAACACTCCTATTAAATCTACATCTCCGTTAAAATATACTGTATGTTAACATACTGTGTCTGAACAGTGTTTCCTAGGTCCGGTCAATCCCTTTATTTAAAGGTTCAAGGTTCAAACTTCACACGTATTGACTCGATACTAAGGAGACAGTAACCTGCAGGCGCGGTCAGGTGAGTTTAGGATCTCGTAGTAGAAAACAGAGAAGTTGAGAGCGAGGCCGAGGCGGATTGGGTGTGTGGGTGGCAGCTCTATCATGGCCAGATCCGTAGCGGTTTTGTAGGCCACCAGACTGTTCTCCGCTGCCTCCTTTCTGTTGTTGCCGGTGGCAAACTCTGCCAGGTACCGGTGGTAGTCGCCCTTCCTACAGATGAAACATAAAAAGTAACATTAATGTGTATTTGCATTGTGGCAAATGTGATATTGACACAAATAATATAAGAAAATGAACATTAATATCCCAGAGAACTGTATAAAAGCAATCAAACTGTCTAATCTAAAATTACATACATTGATATTCACTCTGAAAAAGAAAAAAATCAAGATATGAAAAAATGCACATTGTTTCTGTTGAGTTCTGGTTACAGCTCGGCTTATTCAAATGGACCACTGTCTTTGTCCCAGTATACAAGAGGAGAAAGAGAAAGGTCTTATGACAGAGTTGTGCACAATTCTATAATGATCTTTTTAAGCAGGCACCAGACTAGATAAGCAGCAAGTGGTGTTAAAACCAAAGCAAACTTTGTCCTGAGTTAAAAACTGCAAAAAAATATTAGCGCTAACTAGACGTGAGAGTATTGGCATGGCTGCATATTTACTTAGTCAAGTCTCAAAACTGAAGCTAGGAAGGCTACACTGCAGATGGAGCAGAACTGGCTTTACTAAAACACTTGAGTTTTAGAAGAAAAAAAAAATGTTTTCTTACATTTTGAGACGTTCCTCTCCAGCACACACAGTTTCATGCACGTCCCAAACTGCTAAGCTAAGTATTTACTAGAGCTGCACAATATATCAAAAATGTACCTTTATTAAAATATTGGCCTGTGCCATAAACAATTTGTAACAACTCTCTAAACTGCTTACAGAGTAGAAAATGAGTAGGACATTATGTGATGCTGTCCCAAACGCTGCTGTGCATTCATGCTGTGTGGCAAATGAAATGGACTCAAACGTTACGGTCCTGGATGCTCCATGTAGATGCTAAGGTCTGCGCCGTGTACTGCAGTGCATGGAATCACTGGTGTGGTGCTGGTGAAAGGTAACAGGAGATGTCATGAAAAAGTGGATGCAGACGAACTTGTGGCAAAACACAAGTTGTCTATTTGGAACTATTTTGGTTACAAGAGAGACGACACACTACAAACACAGCACATCTGCAGACATGCTGGATACTTGTGGCAACCAGCAGGGAAACACGTTAAATCACCAGTACAACCACAAGGAGCTATAGATGAATCCAGCAGCTGTTTTGTGTGTTGCGTCATCTTGCAGCGCCGTCATTACTACGAGTCCTAACTACCTTGTATCTGCCGACATGGACATCTGGACTGACGACGTTAGGCAGGGGTCTACCACATCAGTGCATTAATGTGAGCTCTGCTTCAGACAAAAAATTATTTCAATAACTGACAATCCACACTGGCATTTGAAACACAGATCTCCTTATAATGCATCAAAAGTTTGTAAAGAAATCACTTTAAACTCTTGCAAAGGCTGTCAATTTTCTATTTTATCTCTAGTCCTAAGACTGTATATGATCTGTTAATCACTTCTAAAATCTAGCGTTAGCTAAAGCAACCCTACTAGCATTATTATGGCACAAGCTATAAAGTGCAACAGTACCCATGCATGAACGTTTTGAGAGCAGTAAAAAAATTTTTTTATTGCAGATCATCTCATCATTTAAACTTTCAACCGTGTTATCGCACATCACGTTTTCATCATTTCATGCTGGCCTAGTATTTACCGAGGCAGAAAATATGAAGGCATTATGTTGCTTATGCCATGATGTGTAATGTTAATACAACTGGAAACACAAATGAGCCAAGTCTGATTTCAGTCGCTGCCCAATAATTCATAGTATTTCTAATCATGAAAAAACAAAAACAAAACAAAGCTACTTTGGTGGGAGGACAAATAAAAACAAAAGTAAGAAAACTTCATGGCGGTTTGGACGGCTCGCTGCCAACTGACCATACTGGGTCTGATTACTATTGATTTTTTAATGCTTTCAGCTTGTTTGTTTCTTCTCCTTTTCCTTCTTCCCTTTACTGAACATTGCTTTGCTGTTAAAATAAATATTGTGTTATAAAGTAAATATTTTATTAAAATTGTCCCATATGAGTGAGTAAAACTTCTCTTTTTGTTTTCCTCAAATTATGTCAGTTGTAAATCATGTTTTCAGCCTACTGTGTGAGAACCAAAGAAAAAGCCTAATTTATTAATCTGGTCATTAACTTTTCAGGCAGGACTTTCTTACATTTTGTTGTAGAAGACCTTAGACTCTCCCATGACTGCTGAGGGGAGTAGGTGCCTCTCCAGTGCATCCAGAATGTCACCACAGATGGACTTCAACTCATTTTCAACCTGCAAGAAAAGCACAATTTATTCAGCCACATACAATGTTTTGATTATTAACCAATGAAAATTAGCTTAGATTTTTTGCCTTTTCCTTCTATTGAAAGTCAATGGTAACAACCTTTTTATGGTTAGTTTTAATATTTTGCACACATTTTATATACAAAATAACTGGCTGTTTGATCCTGACCAAGAGCTGGACACAAAATGTGTCCCCAAAGGGAAATTAGGTGTATTCATCTCTGCATCCCATTAGATCAGCAACTGCAGTCCGGCTGCTTCTCTCATCTCTGACACACTCTGGCCTCTCCCAGAATGATAGCAGCTCTTATTTCCCCTCATAAAAGCAAGACAGAGTGGAGGCAGGACTTGTCAGCTATGACTCAGATGCAGCCGGTCCACTAGTGCCATTTACATGAGTGTGATGTCACACTCGCAAAGCAAATCTGAGATGCTTGAGAATGACAAAAACATTTCACAAAGTCTAAATACAAGTTCATCATAAAGTTTCATTGAAAGCTTTACCGTTTGCCTGTATTCCCGGATCATCTTCAGCTTCTCTTCTCCACCCTTGCTCTCTTCCCTCTGTTCAATACTGCTGATTATCCTCCAAGAGGCTCTCCGAGCTCCGATTACATTCTTGTAGGCCACCGATAGTAGGTTCCTCTCCTCCACTGTGAGCTCCACGTCCATGCCAGCCACTTTCTTCATAGACTCCACCATCTCTGTCCAAGAGACCAAAGTCACACTGCTTTTGAGTGCATGTTATCGTGAATGTAACATTGCATTATGTAAGCAGACTTTAACTGTAATTTAATTGGGTTTCTGGCTATTATGCAAAACTGCACAATGAGACATTTTAGAGGTGACAGAACCTCTTTCTAATCCTCCATTAATCCAGAAAACAAATAAGATGAACCATCACTGCTAACAGAAGGATACAAACGTTTAATAAAGTGATAGTTTATATTTATAATATAAATTACATAAAATAGCGTAGATATAATATATGCTAGTTATATATAAAATATATTAAATATTTTGCTCTTGAAGTTTATCTTTCAACGTGGTAATGTGTGCTAACTTACTGCAGAACATACATTCCAGCAAGGTTACCATTTAGTGATTAAACCCTAAATCACTAAGTACTCTGGGTCCAAATCCCATGAATGAGTCATGGTGCATTCGCCTAACGTTACTGGGCAACATATGAACGGTGATGAAGACACTCGTCTAAAAACAGCCTCTCCAAGGCCTGTAATGGTATGACACGAAAAGAAGAGGTAGTCATCTTCGTGAATCGATCTGTGCAACCTGCCTGCAGGGGAACACCCCACCAAAAGAACAGCTGCCCTCCCACCCGCTGCTAACACCCAGCAGGCTTCAGGCAGCTACTTCTGCGATGTTTAAGCTGACAAGCTAACAGAAGCGCGTTAAACTTGTCAGGTTAATATAATTACTCAGCTAGAAATATCACAGTGTGTGTTGCTTATAGTTTTTTACTGGAGGAGTAGTTCAAGTGATAAGCTACAGGGTTAGCATGATGCAGGGGAGGCAACTCCTGACAGCTCACGCTTCACTTATCCGCCATTTTGTTATAGCCCCTACGCTCATGTTAGCTAATGTCTCTCACATCCGTGATGTTTTAGTAAAGCAAAAAGACCTCCAGTACTGAATAATGATTTAACGTTACGACAATATCTCACAACAGCCAGCTATATGTGATGTCAACAAATAGTTAGCTAAAAAAAAACTGGTAGTAGCCAGGCTAGCCCTTTAGCTAGCGATGGCTAACACTGAGCTAGCGCTGCTCCGTTAACGCTAGCTTGCTCACAGTGAGAGAAAAAAAATTGGAGAGCCGAACACGTCCCACTCCGAGCCGGCCCTCGGCGTGGCTTACCATCATATCGCTCTGCCTGTTCGGCAAGTTTTGCCTGATAAACTAGATCTTCTCGTTCTCCCATTGTGTATCAAGATGCAGATGCTGCAGCAAACTTGGAAATCAAAATGACAGATCTGTAGTGGAAAAATACGGATGCGTGCCAGGTCTGTCGGCAGTTCCTAGAAACTAACTGGTCGATGAGTGGTGTTCCGCTCCACCGGCAGCGCTCTGCTGGGTTAGAGTAAAGATGGCAGCCGGTCTCATCCGGGTACTGCGCTTTACCAAATATGTCTTTTTTCCCCTCTTTTTGGTGTTTACTGGCGGTCGGCAAACAAAGTTAAGGTACACACCTCTACCATAAACAAGCGTTTCCCCTAATCTATTCCTAATTACGCTCTTTACTTTTGTTTACTATGGTTAGCTTAATATTATTACACTTAAATTTATTACAGATAATAAATACAAAAATATTAAAATATAAAAATGGCTCAACAGATAACGTGACTTGTCAATATAAATTTGATTAAAATATGAAATAAATAAATTTTTACATTAAGAAATCTATAACGTGACAAATTTATATTTCTGTTGTCATTTTCAACTGCTTTAACTTTGTATTAAAGATCATATATTATAAAATTTTTCAATAATTTCATGTGGGTGTCAGAGGTCCAACAATACTGTTTTCAAAGTGTATTACCCCAAATTCAGCCTTGGTCCTTTGTTTCAGCCATTCCAAAAGTAGCTCTAGTGAGCTCTACTGAGAACGGGCTGTTTCTGTGTCTGAGCCTTTAAATGTTCATGAGTAGTGCCTTTTCTCACCCCTCAGTGGGAGAGGATCCAGCTTTCGCTGGCCAACTCTGCCTGGCCTCCGGGTCGTCCTCCAAAGATCCGGCCCAAGTCTGCACGCCCTCGGGGTCGACTCCCAAAGATCCTGCCCCAGTCCTTTCGGCCTCCGGGTCGACTGCCAGATATCCTGCCCCAGTCGTCTCAGTCTCTGGGTCGGCCTCCAGAGATCCTGCCCCCATCTTCTTGGCCTCCGGGTCGATCCGCTGAACCAATTCTGCTGTCTGCATCTGCATGAGGGGCATCAAACTGGGCCCTGTTGATGGCTGCTAAATAAGTGCCCACAGAGGCATGCCAGCTGGGCCTTCTGGGTGGAGATGTCCTATAAGCCAATCGGTACCCAGGAAAGACCACTGCTCTGGCAGACTGTGATTTTAGAGGGTAAGCTCAGCTAGCCAGGGGGACGGGTCAATGATAGTATCCACTACCAGGAGGACTGTTTTTTTCCCTTTGTTATGTCACAAGGGGAAAGATCTCAGATTCACCTGTTCTTAAACTAAGGACTATAAACCGAAATAATAATTAACAAATGAGAAATGGCTGACTTTCAGCAGGAGATTGTAGAGGATCCTTAACACGTTGTTCTCTTAGCTGAAAATTACACGGTCACTGATGACTGTTTATTGTTTGGTGTGTCACTGAGCGATTTAAATATATATTTCTGTATTTACTTTTGATTTTTTTTTTTGCTGTTTTCATCCCCCATAGGTCTGCTGTCCGTCATTGTGATGTATCAAAAGGGCCAAAGCTATGTCTTGGGTCTCTGGGGGCCCCAAGCAAAATTTCACAGAGGACCCTTCTTACCAACAATATATTGTACACTTATAACAATGACAATAACATGTTAATAATGTTATCTTTTAAGGTGTTGTTACAGCATCAAATTCTTCAATTGCAACTTTTTAAGTTCTTTGATGGCTTTCACTTCTACTACTGACTTTTACTTCAATATTTGCTATTTTTATTTAATTAACCAGCAGTAATATGATTTAGTGTAATTACTGTCATGGTGCTCATGCCTTATTTAGTCATTATCATTGTCACCTTCTCTGCTCATGACAATCAGCCCCTGATTATCCTGACTGTTTTACCTGTGCCTGTCTCCTCATAAGCAGGAGTGCCACCCCAATGCTTTGTCAGATTGTCTGCAAACCTACCTGTCACCTAGTGACTTTTCAGCCTTTTAGTCTCTGCATCTGTTTGTTGGCCTGATCTGACCTGTTTTGGGCCTGATCCTGTTCTCTGGCTCTGGCCTCGCCCCGTCAGGACATGTAAGTTTGGTATTTGACCCCGACCTGTTTCTGACTAGGATTCTAGATTACTGGACTAGGACAGCCTGCCCAGTTTTGACCCTGGACTCTTGCTCTGCGAGTACACCTTCTGTCATGTTGGCTGCTCTGCTGTGCAGTGCTGCAATCAAGCTCATCTGCTTCACCTGTCCTGATTGCTCACACTCTGCACCTGCTCCCCACCTTACTTAAACACTGCTTCCCTGCCCAATGGTCATCTAACCTTGTCTAGTTCTTGAGTTTTCTTGTATTTGCAGACCTCCCGTTTCCGACCCGAACACGTCCCTGGATTTTGCTCTTGCCCTGCCCACGTCGGATTGTTCCCCTGCTGATTGCCTGCCTGCATATTGAACCCTGTTTTGGACTGACCACGGATTACGCCTTCTCCTGATAAGTAGCCTCATATTGCCCCCACCCCCCACCACACACACACCCGTTTATTACCTTACCTGCCCATGTCTCTTGCTTAGTGGACTCATACTCTGCGTTCTGGAGCTTTTTCAGATACTACCGCCACATCCTCGGACTGTCCTGATTCCCTGCCACATCCCTGTTCTGCTCTTTTAAATAAACCATATCTTCTACCACAATACTGAGTGCAGCTGATTTCTGGGTCTTCAGGAGGCAATCGTTACACCTTCACCTGGAATTGGATTTCTGTTTAATGGCTGCGTTGACTTCAGGACCTGGATAATTCTCTGGATTCAGGATCTGAATTGTGCCTTGGAGATCTCTGTTTGCTCTACCAGGATTCAGTTCAACCCCTGGCTTCACCCTACAGCAGTCACTACTTGGTTTTATCCCATAGCACGTTCTTCAGTACGCTCAGCCACCAGCTGAAACTTACCTGTTTCCCTCCAATTTCTTGCTCCAATACATCTCTCACAATTTTGGTGCTGCTGCCATATTTGATATCCCTGATTCTGCACCACAGACTTATATATACATATACATCTGAGTCTCCATTCCCATTCAGTGAAGAAATTTCATCAGTTGAAAAACTCAACTAATCTGCTTCTGTTTTTAGATCCATCCTGTTAAGGAGGTAAGGACTAGGTGCCAATTCATATGTTTGGGTAGCAGGAAGCAAGATGCAATGTCGGTCAGGACATAGGGACTAAGGACAAAGAGGTCAGGGATGGTCTTTCCACAGGCTTCAGTGGCCAGGCACTTTATTCAGTTTCTTGTCATTCTCTGAACACTCAGTCGTAACAAAGGCACACTTGAACAAAGAGGGCCCAACTTCTAACTAGGAGGGTTTCCGTGAACTAAAAGGGAATGTGAGCACCATCTTTTAGCTCTGCTTTCAGTAGTTTGTCCTTTTGAAAGAACAGTGTCTCCTTCTTTGATATTAGGCCTGTTGACTTACCACTTTTGTCTCTGAAGCAGGTTGAGATACTCCTGGCAGCGAGCCCAGAAGATGTCAGCAAGAACCTGATCCTTCTTCCACTGATAAGTAAACATGTCAGCCTTAATGAAGTCTCCATGGGAAGGAGAGACTGCACCAAACTTCTGGGTGAGGAGAGTTGAGGGGGTAAGAATCAGCGGGGCTTTAGGGTTGGAAGAGACGGGCACTAATGGTCTCGTGTTAATGATAGCTGTCACTTCAGCCATTAGTGTTGTCAGAACCTCATGAGTCAGTTTAGTTTAGATTCAATAATCTAGGATGCGTTGTGCAATACCTATCATCCGCTCCCATGTGAGATGAGTGGGGGGGGACACCCAGAAGCATCTCTGGCTGAGTAAGTAGTTGTCTACGCTCATCTCCCCTGGTTTCAAAGGACCCAACTTCAGTTCCTTGGATGCACCAATGAAGTTGGTCCAACAGTCTGACCGCAGTTGTTTGGCAGGCCCTCTAATAGCAAAGAACCTTCTAAGTGCGTTGATGAAGCTAAAGGAGCACATAGCTTCAATTAGCTCAATATAAACAGCTCTGGTTGCCATGCATGTAAAACGAACCGCCCATCTCTTGCTGTTGGCTTGTCCTCCTATAGTACGGCTTTGACTCTGCAAGGTGACCTCCTACCAGGAGTAGGCCATTGTCATCCAACACTGGATTAAGCTTGAAGAGACAACTGCTAGATGGCAGGCTTTGCTTTGCCATGATGCACTTGATGTCTTCTGCATATATTTTACGTTGGACACATTTGATCACAACGTTTGATCAAGGCTTCATCTGTGAGACTTGTCTGACAGAGGTGCCAACCAGTACAACTGTCACCTGCTTTGGCTTTGATGAAGCTGTGACAGATGTGATGTAGGCAGGCTACTGCTTTGATTAGAGATGTCCACTTTTTGCTCAAAGCGTGCTGAACCCAAAAAACTTGCAGACATTGTTGTAGCCAGCACCATCACATAGGAGCGCATCTCCACATCCATCTCTGAGTTAATAAGATCAAAAACGGACCTCTCTCAGGAATTGTGCTTTCAGGCTACAGAGGAAATGCTGGGCTACACAACCATGTGGTATTGGCGAGTTTACATGCTGTCATAGGACTGAGAGCCATGATCAGCTGGGTTGTGCTCGGTAGGGACATATCTCCACTGCTCTGGTTGAGAAGAGTGCTTAATTCTCTGTACACGGTTGTGCAAGAATACATGAAATCTTTTGTGATTGTTTATGTTTCCTAACACCACTTTGCTGTCTGTGTATCATCCACAATCCCAGGGAAAAGTGGAAAGAATGAACCTTAATTTGAAGCAGAAGCTGGCCAAGGTGTGTCCTCAAACTGGCACAAACGGGGTGGAGGCTCTGCCCATAGCTCTGTGTGTAAGAGCATATGTGAGCTCAGGCACAGGTTTTACACCCTATGAGCTCCTCACAGGTTGCCAGTTACCAGGACCAAGTGCTGGGCTGAAATTGAAGCCCCAGCCACAGTAAGTGGGTAAGTATTAAGATCAATATAACAATTTCAGAGCTCTGGAGAAAACAACTAAGGAAGGAATTTTTCCCTTCACGGCAGCTTGGGTACTGCTACAGGTAATCAAGAAAAAGTGGTCACAACCTAGGTGGACAGGTCCCTTCTAGGTGCTGGAGAGAACCTCACATGCAGTAAGGCTTCAGGGCAAGGGATCCACATGGTACCACTGGAGCCAGTGCACCCCCACTGAAGAGGTAGAGAAGCCTGGTAGACATCCTGAAACTGCAGCAGATAGATACAAGGGAATCTGGATTGTCTAGTGAAGGCCCTCCTACCAAAACGGGGGCAGAATAATCCCTGGTGGAGAGGTCTGACCTCAGGGCAGTCTACACCTGAGGTTGAAGATCGCAAGATCAGCAATTAGAACTATTTTACCATCCTATCTTTTATATCCTCACCAATTCCCCGCTTCAAAGGTTGGAAGGTTAAGGGCTAATCGCTAAAGTTACTTGCTAAAGTTACTTTGTTTAAACTAGAATAAGCTGAAGTGCGTTTATCAATAAGTGCTTTTTTTTTGTTTGTTTGTTTTACGGTACACCTTTTTAATCTAATAGAATTTTGGGTCACTGAAGGATTTGGCTCTTGAAATAGAACGTTTACAGCTCATCAGATAATGGTAGTATCTGAGTACAAAGATAAAGAAAATCAGAGCAATATGGAGGGACCAAGGTTTGAGTGGAGAAAATGGAGGTTTATGGGAGTGTTGTGCATGAGATCGGCAGTCCTGGTGTTATTCATGTTTTGGTTGTGTGGGGACTTTGGAGAGGAGCTGAAAAGGCAAGTGTTAGATACCACTCAGGATAGGTGTTTACTCAGAGATGGAGTAGAACTAGTCTACAGGAAGGGATACACCACCACTTTCCAAGTGGATCTGGGCAGGATTATTTTGTGTGGCAGTAATCAGAATGGTTGGAGAGACTATGATGTCTGAATGGCAGTGATTTCCCCCTTCCCAGGGAGGTGTATCGACATATACACAAGGATGGGGCACAGTGTTTTGGACAACTCGGCCAGATGGGTGGTCAGCACCCCCACAAGCACGATGGGATACTGAACTGAAGAGTAATGTCTCATTAAGCAGGGGGGCATTCACAGGTCAAGGAGCAGGTTTGAACCCCCTGCTCATCAGTATCACAGGAGTAGAGACCAACCCACATCCTTTTAGAGGACATTATCTCTCACTGGCCAGACCTAAATGTGTGTGGATGGAGGAGGATCATACCTCGTTCTATCTCATTTTGGGAGTGTAGTGGATGTATCTGGAACGGACCCAAAGGGGTTATTAAAGATCTCCATAGTCACACCCCCTCCTAAATCAACAACTCAACCCCCCTCCTTCTGCGGAGCCAGGGCAGAAACAACAGGATGTTATTCAGACTGACAACACCCAATTTCTGGTGAGAGACTTAATACAGATGGCCATAGGTTATGGGGACACCAACTTGTAGCTGGAATGGTTACAAACCACAGCAAAGGAAAAGAATATGTCAGATTGTGTGGCCTGTGCTACCGCAAGGGCTCAATTGTTTACTGGACCTTTGTTCCCAGAGGATACATGGGGATATGGTTGCATGTTAAACTTGACCAGGATGGCCATTCCACCGTATTGCAACACCCTAGCATCTCTTTTCCCATCAGTGTCGAATTCTACTCAGGTGGGACCCTTCACTGCTTATGAAGGTAAAGTTGAGTATAGTCAGGTTGGACTAGATAGGACAGCCGTCTACCAGAAGGAGATGTGTTGTCTGAGCGTGGAGTAGGATCTTTTGACCCCACTCTGAATAGCCTCACCTATGTAGATGCCATTGGAGTGCCACGAGGAGTTTAGCCGATCAGATTGCGTCTGGCTTTGAGAATATTCCCAGATTACCAACCTCACCAGGGATGCGGTAGAAGGTTTATCTGACCAGCTAGCTCCAACTGCCCTCATGGCAGTTCAGAATAGGATGGCATTAGACATGTTGCTGGCCGAAAAAGGGTGTGTGTGTGCTATGTTTGGCGATGCGTGCTGTACTTTTATTCCCAATAATACTGCCCCAGATGGGACAGTTACTAGGGCTTTGGAGGGACTTAGAACTCTGTCAGATCTGATGAAGGAACACTGGAAAATCCTTTTGAAGATTGGATGACTAGCAGGTTTGGTAAATGGAAAGGGCTTATCATGTCTATAGTGTTGTTGTTGTTGGCTACTTTTGTGGCAATTTTGGTTATCTGTGGGTGTTGTTGTATTCCGTGTATTAGGGCACTGTGTGTGCGAATGATTGACAGGGCAATCTCTCCTGAGGAGACTGCTGAGAAAATTATGCCTTTGTTGGCTGCTGGAGTGGCTGTAGGTGAGGCTGGTGAGGAGTTAGCGCTTAGATGTTGATATCTGGAAGATATCAAAAGGACAATTGTGAGATTGTTTCCTTTATTAATAGTGTTTCTTATATTTGTTTATATTCTTTTCAGTACAGTCAGTCAGTCAGTCATTTTCTGTACCGCTTGTTCCCATTAGGGGTCACGGGGTGAGCTGGAGCCTATCCCAGCAGTGTTTCAGGTGAAGGCAGGGTACACCCTGGACAGGTCACCAGTCCATCGCAGTCTTTTCAGTACAGCAATGGCATAGGTAAAGAGTCAGCATTCAGTAGTTGTCTGTTAAAGGGTGAAGTGAGTGGTTATCTACAGAGACAGCCGGGACTGAGTAGCAGACAAAACAAGAGTCTGTCCATAGTCACGCGCACACACACTTTGATGATTTCAACAATACCATCTCTCTTTTTCCTTCTCACAAGGTGATGCAAGCTCTGAATGTTTTGTTATCAAGCATTTTCTGCATGAACTCAATAAAATGTGCCCTCATTTCTTCCTCGTCGCGTGTGGGTCAGAGACATAAGACGCTTATAGGCGTAAGATCTGTTATCTGGGAGTTTACATCTGGGATTCATAAACGATAATGGGGCAATCCAGTTGTTAGTTTCGTCTTTAAAAATATTCTCCATCTTCTTCATAAAGATCCTGTCTTCAATGGATGGTGAAAGCTGTTTGTATGTAGGAGTCCGGTGAAAAACAGTCTCTTCCAGATTCTCTGCAGTGGGCTTGGATTCTGGGTTTGAGGGCTGCAGTCAATGGGGAGGTGCTTTTGTTTGACTCATCAGACTGAAGTTCTCTTTCACGCTGAAATGACTGTCACAGGGGGTGAAAAAACTTGAGTGTCCATTGTCTAACGTGTTTTTAGAGTGCTCACATCAGCTGGCTTGTGAACACCGCCAAGGCACACATCACCCCAGGTAGAGCTTCTGCGCATATGGGTCATTGTGTCTGCTGTTTAGCTGTTTTCTCACCTTGTGAGCTCTCAGAAGGTTCTGTCAAATAAGCAAAAGGATGTCAGCAGCTAGATCGAGGGGTGGCATCTGTGCGGCTATGGACTTCAGATGGTGGTGGTGTTGTGCAGCTTCAGGGATAGGTATTTCTTCCCTGTTATTGTGGATTGCATTCAATGAGCGTAGGGAGAGGAAAGCTTATTTTTCCATCTACTGTTTATTTACACCTCCTTTCTGTAAAGTCCTCTGAGACAACTTTGTTGTGATATAGGGCTATACAAATAAACTTGACTTGACTGACTTTACGATGTAGTCGCAAGCACTTTTTCCTGATGTTTCTTTTACACTCCTCCCTGAACCGCCACCTTACCGTGGTGGACGAGTTTGTGCGTCCTGATGATCCTAGTGGCTAAGTTGTCGGGGGCTTCATGCCTCTGGTAGCGTCACCCATGGCAAACAGGTATCTAGGGGAGGTACCAGACGAAGTGCGGCTCAAATCACCCCTATGATGACAAAGCAAGAACCAGGGTTTCCCTTGCCCGGACGTGGGTCACCGGGGCCCCCCTCTGGAGCCAGGCCTGGAGGTGGTGCATGGAGTCGAGCAATTGGTGGCCGGGCCTCTGCCCATGGGGCCTGGTCGGGCTCAGCCCGAAAGGGTGACATGGGCCTTCCCTCCTGTGGGCTCACCACCTGCAGGAGGGGTTGGTGCAGTGTGAGCTGGGCAGCTGCCAGAGGCGGGGACCCTGGCGGTCTGATCCTCAGCTGCAAAAGCTAGCTCTAGGGATGTGGAATGTCACCTCTCTGGCGGGGAAGGAGCCTGAGCTGGTGCGCGAGGTTG
>JBAMHW010000009.1:27661117-27672871 GCA_037177495.1 Rhadinocentrus ornatus | reverse complement strand
AGAAGCTCGGTGATCCGGGAGGGGCTCAGAGTAGAGTCGCTGCTCCTCCGCATCGAGGGGAGCCAGATGAGGTGGCTTGGGCATTTGGTCAGGATGCCTGCTGGACGCCTCCATGGTGAGGCGTTCCGGGCATGTCCCACTGGAAAGAGGCCCCGGGGAAGATCCAGGACACGCTGGATGGACTACATCTCTCGGCTGGCCTGAGAACGCCTCGGAATCTCTCCGGATGAGCCTGTGAATGTGGCCGGGGAGAGGGAAGTCTGGGTTTCCTTGTTTAGGCAGCTGCCCTTGCGACCTGACTCCGGATAAGCGGCACAAAATGAATGGATGGATGGCTAGAGAGGGAGAGTCTGAGGTTGAGCCTGAAAACCACAAAGAGGAATATTATTTGCAGAATGGCAAATGGCCAGGCTAAGCGCCTAGTAGTCCCTGAAACAGTCCGAGATGTAGTCCTTACCTTGGACCATTCTGTTCCCTGGGCTGGCCACCTAGGGAAACACAAGACCACTGCTCACATTTGATGACATTTCAAGTGGCCTGGCCTGCGCTCAGATGTAGCACCTCATTGTCAGAAGACATCAGCTAGAGGCCCCTCAAGAGCTCCACTTCAACTTCTGCCAGTTATTGGAACCCCTTTTGGTCATCTTGTGATGGACATTGTTGGTCCAGTAGAGAAAAGCAAGTCTGGAAACCGTTACATGCTGGTCATTACAGATTATGCCACCAAGTATCCTGAGGTCTTTCCATTACACTCTGTAAAGGCTGTATAGAGGCTCTGTAAAATCGGTGGCGTTTTCTCTGATACAGTTCTTTTCCAGAGTTGGATTCCACCCAGAAAATTCTCAATGATCAGGGAACTAACTTCATGTCTATACTATTGAAACAGGTCTACAAGCTGCTTGGCATTAGGAGTATGAGGCAACCATCCCCAAACTGATGGGCTTATGGAGCGCTTCAATTAGACCCTCAAACAAATGCTCCATAAGTTTGTAGATGACACCGGATCTGACTGGGATCAGTGGCTTCCTTACCTGCTTTTTGCTTACAGGGAGTTGCCTCAAGCTTCCACTGGGTTCTCTCCTTTTGAGCTTCTCTATGGTCATGAGGTGAGGGGTCATCTGACTTTGTTAAAGGAGACATGGGAAGGAGACCAAGGCAAGGATGAACCTGTGACTGTGGTATCCTGTAATCCAGATGAGAGAGAAACTGCAAAAGGTGAGTGAGTTAGCCCATAAATGCATGTCAGAGGCATAGGCGTAAAAAAAAAAGTGTGGTATGATCGTACAGTCTGAGAGAGGAACTTTGAGCCAGGCCAAAAATTGCTGGTAATGCTACCTACAGCAGATAATAAGATGCTGGCAAAATGGCAGGGTCACTTTGGAGTACAAACAAAGTTAGGCCCTACTACTTACCAAGTAACCACTCCAGGGCTGCAGGGATCCAGAGTGCTTCATGTAAACCTGCTTAAGGAGTGAGTCCCACGCACAAAGAAAGGGGCAGAAGTGCTGCTCATCCATGGTGTGGAGGAGGATGAAGAGGTGGAGCAATATCTACCATCGTGGTCTGCTACTTATCTGGATTTGAGTCATCTTAGCAAAGCACAACAGTCTGAGGTAAAATCTTTGATTAATTCAGACAAATATCAAGAATATCCTGGCCGCACAGATCTGGTGGAACATGAAATTGAGTTAAAGGCTGAGGCACCTGTAAAACGTATGAGTTATAGGATACCAGAGTGCCTCCTGGGGGCACTGAAGAAGGAAGAGGATCTTATGTTGTCTCTGGGAATCATCCAACCTTCTAAGAGTAAGTGGTGTAACTCTGTTGTCTTGGTTCCAAAAAAGGATGGGACCATAAGATTCTGCACTGACTTCAAGTACCTTTAACTTTGTTTCAAAGTTTGATTCATACCCAACATCCCAGATGGATGAATTTACCAAGCGCTTGGGAAAGGCTAGGTATCTTACCAATATTGACCTTTCTAAAAGCTATTGGCAGGTGCCTCTCAGTAAACGGCCTGGTGAGCTCACAGCGTTACGTACACCATGGGGCCTGAATGAATTTACAGTACTGCCATTTGGTTTGCTTGGAGCCCTGGCCACCTTCCAGAGACTGATGGAACAGGTACTGGATGGTCTTGCTTTGCATTTCTTGATGATATTGTCATTTTTAGTGACTACTGGGAAACACCTGGAACATCTGAAGAAAGTCCTGGGCCATTTGGAGTCAGCTGGCCTCACGGTTAATCCAGCAAAATGTGTCCTGGCTTGTGCAGAGACGCAGTACCTCTGTTTTACCATCGGAGGTGGGGCCATTAAACCACAAGTCAGTAAGGTCAAAGCGATTGAATCCTGTGTCCTCTTCCACAGACCAAGAAGCAGCTAAGATCTTTCCTAGGAATGGCTGGCTTCTACCACCGCTTCATTACGAACTTTTCCACAACTTCCAAGTCACGTGTACGCACACCTCACGAGTATCAGACTCATGCCAATATCATATCATACCCGGAGTACGGTAATTACTGAAAGAAACTGAATGGATCAAGTTCCCATTTGGAGAATCTGACAAACTGAGTTAATAAACACACAATGTTGACAAATTAATGGTATTCTTTTTATCTAAGAAGCATCGGAAATTTAATGGAAAATAATATAAAACATAGTCTGAAAGTGCCACAACTTTCCAGAGTAGCTGCCATTGATGCCATGAGTTGGAACAGCCAGCATGCAGAAGATTTTGTTTGTGGAAGCTGGTGTTGATAAGATTAAATAAAGAATACTTTAAACCTCCAATTATTCAAGTCTGTCCTTGTGCAGGTACAATTTAGTCATAATACATTGTTTTGGTGTGTCCAAACCCTTTCTCATAGTTTGTTCTGTGTGGTTGTCATTGTGCTCTCATGAAAATAAGGCTCTCCAAACTGTTTTTAAGTGACCACTGCATGGTCTAACAGTAGGCTATTAATAACCTTTATGCAACAATGACTATATACGTTTATATAGTCGAGGCTGTATTGTTTTGCCTTTTAATCTCTAGCCAATTTGCCTCCTGGTGCAATAATGACAACCATCGTGTTTTGATCACTGTTCTTTTATTTTCTGCGCTTCCTTTTACCAGATCACCAAAAAAAAAAATTCTTCCAGTGCGGGAATCTCTCAACAGAGTAAAACATTAGTTCTGAGTGCCATCTAGGGGACAATATCAACAACATAACATATCACCATAGCGCAATATGTTACAGAGGCTGTAAATGAAATGGCATTAATCGTCTCATCATACTTACCATCTGGTTCATACCTGGTGCAAAAATCACCAGTTCGCAACTCGCAGCGACGTAGACAAAACTCAGAGAAAAGCAGATGTTGCAAAGTTATGAGTGCAAAAGTACACCCGCCCAGATTTCAAAGTGAAATTTCATCCTTACAAAATGATGTTTGGAAAAGATTTTAACATTTGAAACTCAAGTTTCGAGGTTTCAAAACTTTTTGTAAACATGCACACAGCAGTTTTCAGACCATAAAGCGTTGCAGTTGCTGGACAGGATTTAAGATACAAATAGAGGATTACTCGATGGTACCTTGCCATGCAGCCATTCCGGTTTGCGGTCCAGCCATAGATTGTATATAAAAGATGGATGGAGCCTCCATGATGTCATGTGTAGGTTTCTGAAGAACTGAATTGAAGCTCATTGGGCAGTTGTCACCGTTGCCATTTGGTAGCGTCGCGCGTATCGTCAAAATCCCAAACTGGGCAAATAGGTGGAGCTGAGAGGAGGACTGCAAAGTTGGGGGTGGATGATTGACACCCATCAAATTCCGAGCTGCCTGTAGCTAAGAGGTAATCGAGCTAACCTGGAGCTAACGGTCGCTAACCAGCTAACGGAGGTTGGCGGGCTAAAGCTAAGGCACACTGTTAGCTGGCTAAAAACCGTGGTTTTGCTGCACTCTCCCGTCTTGCCATGGATATTGGATACCTGTCAATCAAAAGGACGTGCTTTATTCTGCCGAATTTCAAGATTAAATAACAACTAAACGGATGAGTTAGAAAAAAAAATCACCCCCCTTACAGTTGTCAGGCAGGTAAACTTGACCTTTTAATCCTAAAATGTTTTTTTGTACCAGGCTTTAAACATGTTGATTTCTGCTGTGAAGTTGTTCTTTTTAACATGGAAGTCTACGGGAATTGGCTTTGTTTTGGAGCCAGCCCCTAGTGGATGAGGGGTGAACAGCAATTTTTTGCACTTGCGCTTAGGCTTTACATTTTACCGCCGGAGGTTGCAGCTTGGGTCCAGCACATCCCTGGCAAGCACAATGCGACGGCTACTAACTACCTCTCCTGCTGGTCCAGTTGAGGTTTTGAAGAGTGTTGGTGTGTGATGGCCATACTTACAGCCACACAGTATAAGGCGGTAACCCCACTACACAAACACATTTCAATTGTTAGTTTATGACTTACCATTTTCTTTACATATTTGGGTAACTTGTTTAAAATGTTTTAGTTCTGTTATCGCACACAGATACTTTGGTCATTTCAACTTTGACTTCTTGTTTATTTGTTTATGTAACCTGGAAGAGCTGCATCCAGCCTATGCTGCTCTTCCTTCGTATGGTTTGCTGTGGGAGTGTTTGTGCGGGTGTCGTGAACCAGGTGTTTTTAATGGGTCTGAGTTGGCCGTCTGGGCTGTCTGACCTCAAACGCAGCACAAACAAAAGCATCGCTTGGCTGACTGTAGCGCGTTGCCACAGACTGATGACAGGGAGTAATTGACCCAATTTCCTCCACAGACTCTTTTCCCCCTCCTAAGAGGGCCAGCAGCACACCTGCACTTAAGGACTTTCTTCTTCTTCTTCTTTTTTTTTTTTTGGTGTTCCTGAACCTTTTTTGTAAGGCTTACCTTTTGAACTTGTTCTGACTCAATACATTTTTGTCCACCTTCTACTGGTTGGTCAGAAGCACCTGCGTTATTCTACTTTCATCCATGTAAAGGCTTGTTTTATTTTTAACAGGCATGAATGTAAATATGCAAGAATGTTAATCATGTAAAGCACTTTGTGTTGCCTTCGGCGTGAAAAAGTCTTTATTAATAAAGTTTGATTTGATTGTCGGAAACCGATACTGTTGAGTTCTATCCAAAACATTTACTAGAATTTGCACTAACTCCTCAGGTTTATCCTTTTTATCTACATTTTCCTATAATTTTTTTAATCTTGTGATGGCCATACCTACGGCCACACATTATAAAGGCGGTAACCCCATACACCTGCACATTTCATTTAGTTTATCATTTAACACTAGTTTGTTTATATCTAGTTGAAATGCTTTAGTTCTCTTTTGTGCGCACATTGAAGCACTATTGTATTGTCAACTCTGTTTAAGTTTTGTTTATTTAACATTTATGCTTTTTTCTTACTGGTGCCATCGCACGCGTGGGGCAGAAGTGAGCACAACTTAAAACCAAGGAACAGGAAGTGCCATGGGCCTGTACTAGGACGGCTCCTTCCAGAGGGGAGATCAGTTACCTCCATATTTAAATATTTTTAGATTTGTTTAGGATTTTGAGTAGATTGCTTTCTTGTTTAATTTTTGATAGTTCTTTCATGTAGTAAGTAATATGCAAACTAACTGTTTAGGGTTTGTTTTTTTGTCTAGGTTATTTGTAAGTATTAACCCCTTTGTGTGTTAAGACTGGTTTGATCAGCAAGTATTTAAATTCCCATTTGTTTCATGTTTGTTGGGTCATTTTGCTCCTTTATTAGGTTAATTTGGTTTCTTTGTGTTAACAGTTAGTTTAAAGTTACTGTTATACCTTTTGGTTTAGTTTTGTTCATTTGACCTCTTTTAATTTGTAAGTACTTTTTTGGGGGGTAAATAAAACCCTTTACTTTTGAAACCACCTGAGTCCTTGTCCTTCACCAGCTTACATCCCTTACATCTTGTATAGTAGATTTTGTATAGGTACATATTTTGATTGTTCTCATATATTGTGAAATTTTGTAAGATATATCAGAACAAGTCTTTTGAATGGCTCTTTGACAGGAACGGCTCCTCAAGATCCGGCTCCCTTCAAAGAGCCCCAAATCCCATCTCTAGCACACATCCACCTGTGACATTTTGTTTGACCTCTTTTAAGGGCCCAGATGTTTTTGTAAGTAATTTCTGACTAAATAAAACCCATCCTTTTTTAAACCAATGTATTCCCTGTTCACATGCCTTCTCACCTGCCTTTGTCTTTGATCAGCCAAATTCAGCTGCACCTTTTGCCCTCCATTTCAGTTATGTGCTTGGGCACATGATGTATGCATAAAAAAAAAAAAAAGTCTATTGTTACTTTCACAAATTTGTCCCAAGTAGTGCAAAAACTATGCATTGTTTACTCTAGCTACAACCCCCTCTGGGCCCTGTTTGGGAACCACTGCTCTAATGAGACCACAGTTATCACAGCAGTGTATGTGAGTGTGTTAAAGAGAGAAACACAATTTCCTTTCTTAGTGTAAGACCGAGCCATGCTGCTGCAGGAAAGCTCTCCACAAAGGGATCCGGTGTGCTAAACGAACAAGTACGGGGCCATAAAATCTCTTTCCAGTATTAAATAAAAAACTACTCGGCGTCAAAAAAAACTGTTGTAAGTGCTGGATGAGCTTCACGTTTGGATATGTTGTTTGGAAACTTCAGTGTTACTAAAAATACAACAGCACTATGAGTTGCAAACATTTCTGTTGCTAGGCAACTACCATGCGAAGCATAAATAAAAAGGTCTCATAAACATGTTTAAGTAATGTAGGTGTCAAACATCAAAAACTGCAACACAATCGTTTGTCATGGGTTTGACTTTATTTACTATGTTAACACATTACATGCTACAGAAAATAAAAAGGTCATTTCAGTTGTCTTGAAAGAATATAGTGTTATAATAAAATGGCACATATTGATATTACAGTTTGCGCTGGCATTTTGCCATCAGTTCCTTCGTATAAAAAGGACGTGAATGACTTCATGCAGGGCTACTAAAAAAATACTTCTTGGTGGTTTCATTGGCAACAAAACGTAGATTTGTGCAGCTGAGTGCAGACCAAGTGACAGAGAAGCTGAATCTGATCATGAATATGCAGATAAAATTGTACTGTGTAACTCATTTTACATTTTCCAGGATGTCAAAATATTTTTTAGAGTATGGTTTGGAGTTCGGAGGCAACCGAGCTAAAAAGAAAGAGTAGAAGCAGGAGAGTGGATCACGGTGAGGTCAGGGAGGAGATAATTACACTGTGAAATGGACAGGAAGCTGTGGAAGCAGTAAGTGCACTCTGTTAAAACTTCATCTCCTTTCAGCTCATCACTTTTGACAGAACATGTTTTCACCTGAAGGTGTTGCAGTGCCACCTGCAGGCGAGGAGCCGAAACGCTGCACCACCACATCCGAGGAAGCCTTCATTTAGAACAGACATCAAATTCTAACGGGTGACATTTAAAGTGTTCAAAGCTACACAGTTAGTCAGCGTTACGATACACGGGGGGGATGATTGTCATGTTGACACATAGATTCAAGCTTAACTTTTTGGGGGACAATAAACACAAAAAACAACTTAAACTCTTGGCAATAAAGACATGAAGGGATGAGCTAAAACTACATAAAAACCATAAATAAAAAGTCCATTGTGGCCTGTGCATGTAACCAGACAAAAATTTAAATAAGAAACTAATAAATGATCAAAAAGGGGGGGCAAAATTAAATGTATTAAAGGACAAAAAAGGTGTGAGGTGGCAACGAGATTATAAAAGGCTTGAAAAGGACAGGTACCTAATAAGATAATTCATTTGACACACAAAGATGTGAATACGCACACATCTGATTAGCTAAGATATACTCAGTGAGCTTAATGGAGAGAACTAATGAGGAGACAGTACTAACTAGCACCGTGGACAGCCTACATTCACTCTGTTCAACTTCAATCCTGTACATCAGATGCAGAATGTGTGTGTGTGTGGGCAGATGTGCCCGCCTGACTTCAGTAAGTTCCCTTTCCACTGCCCTGCCATCACCCCCAGCAGAAAAATCATGTGCACCTCCAGACAAAAACCAGCAATAAGGACAGCTACAAAGAAAACTAAAACAATGTTTAGCTTGAAATGATAAGCATGTAGTACATCATTTCTTAACAATATCTTCTATTTATTTTACAAAAATCTACTTGGTGGTACTTGGGTGGAGGGGGTGCTGAGTTAAGCGGATGTAGTGTTGCCTTCATCGCCTCCTCTTCAACAGTCTGGCAGTGTTTTCAGGGTGCTGCTTAAGCTTCGCTCTGCGACTCCTTCAAGCGTTTTTTTCCTCTTGTTGGGACCTTGCAGGACAGGTGGACCAGTTCTGGATCACCATGCAGCAGTCTGGGTTCACTCAGAGTAATGCTGCATTCATGTCCAGGAAAATCCAGAGAATTCTTAGCTGCTAAATCGGAAAAACAATGCCGTCTATGTGGTGGACGTTAACCGTACTGGCTGCATGCACATGCCATTTTAACAATGTAAAGGATTAGTTATACATCTATTCAAAGGTTTGTTTACTTGGCCACAGAAGAAAATCAAGACCTGATCCCTCATGTGATTCTAAATCCTGTGTCCGGTTAACTTAAGTATCGGGAAACAGTCCCTAGCTTTGCTCCGTCCAAACCAGAAACTGAAGCGTCCGATCATAAGCTTTAAGAAAATGTTCACATTTTACCGTTTCCCTTTGTTTTCAGTGCCAGGCGAAGCTAACGTGCCCTTCAGTGTGAGACAGGAGGGAAAATCAATTCTTAAAAACAGATCTGGAAATATTTCTCTATTAAAAAGCATCTGACATGAATGCAGCATGAGTGATTGGACCATGTTGGTGTTGCCATGGCGACTGATGAGGACAAGGATGAAAGATGACACAGCAGCAGTTATCACAGGAACAGGAAGTGGTCAAATGCTGCAGCTGCATCCTTGTGAGCAAGTGTTGATTCAGCATCTGCAGCAGGGACATTTGGGGGGTCCGAGTCAAATCCACAAAACAGCTACCATGGGGGAGGGGGGTCTTAAGACTCCAGCAGGATCTGGTTTCTTCTCAGTTATTCTCTGAAACTGTACGTGGTACCAGAATGGAACATGAGGGAAGAGTTGTGACTGGAGGAGAGAAAGAGGGAGGGAGGGATGAGAAAGGGTCTAATACTAGAGTCCAGGTAGTGGCCCGGTGGTCCACCCTCAGCTCAGCTCATCCTCGGCGTTGTGCTGGTCCAGCAGTTTGACGTGTGTGAAGGGAAAGTGGCCTCGCTTGCCTTTACATTCCCCCTCCCACTGCCCGTTCACGTTTATTTTAGTCACCTTCACCATGTCGCCCACCTAGGGAAGGAGGGGGGAGAGCCGGAGTTAGAGTCCAGACATAAAAGAACTGATGTCACAGAGAGACCCACCTTTTAATGGAGTCAACCGTTCTGATAAGACTTGCCATTAAACTGCTGCAGTGTCTCATTTCAGAGGCTGAAACCAGACGATATTTATCATTTTAACTGAGAATATAACAGTTCACATACTCAAATCAATCAGTGGTTGATGTGGAAATGATGGTTGCATTCGGCAGCTATTGCAGGTGACCTGAGCAGGAAGAGGAGCGGCCAGCCTGAGTCAGCCAGCCTGAGCAAACAAGGACCAACAGTCGGGTCCAAAGTTCAAGTAACACCTCTGATCTTAGGGACGCGTTACGTGTTAGGACACATTCAGTGATGATATCTGAAATGCTGGAAATAACGTAAACAGAGTGAATTAAATTAAATTCCTCGGTGTAGCAACCAGTTGAAGGAAGCTACTAAACACAAATATTAAATAAATACAAGCTTGAAGAACAGCAGCTTGATCCAGAATGACAATGACAGCGCTTAAAAGAAAAGCACAACGTTTCTGGCTTTAGAGGACACGAGCGATCACGACAGGAAACTATGAAAATGTATGAGGACACTGGATTATTGCAGAAGCAAACATAGAGCACCCTTTTATCCTCTTAGTAAATGTATACGGCCGTAATAAAGCAGATCAGAACAAAACTTTGAAACACAGAAATGATCAGAGAGTTTCAAGCAGCTTATATACGTTAATGTGGTCAGATAGACGCCCTTCTCCTCGCATCCGCCATCGTCTCAACCATGCGTTGCTGAATTAACTAAATGACATCCGGAGGGATGGAAATCCTGACAGTAGTTTTCCTGGAACCCAATGGAAGCTCGTCTAGAACTGACTTCTGGCTGGTCTACCCTGAAATCGCCAATACTGTAGCAGATGTCTTAATATTAACGGATCACAGTGCAATTCATTCAAAGCTTTTTACTTCATTCTGCACAGAGAAAAAACTGCAAACGTAAAGCAGAGTGCTCGAATCAGAAGAATACAGATATGAAATAAAACAAATAGAAGACATTCTGCACGTTAAAAAACGGGATGTTTGAAAATGAAACTCCGAGTTCTCTCCTTATAAATCAGTAAAGTCAGATACCAGAGGCTAGAAGAAAGATTGATCCAAAATTTGAAGATTTATAGTAAATCATCAGACAAACTTCAGAGTTTGATGCCCTGTGGGCCCGTTGGCGCTCGAACAAGGAGAGAAAAAACAGGCCCCTACTCACTAATAATGAAGATTGTTCTCACCCAAAATTCCCCTCTACTTCTACTCTGCCTTGTACGCTCCTCAGAGGAGAAGGCTTCATCGCTCCGCGACGGTATTCAGCCGCTGCTTCTCCGGATTAATTTACATTTCAAGCAACTTCGTATGAAAGCGGATGCAGCTGTGAAAAGATGCCAGTGGGGAAATCTCCAGCTCAGGATGGGTTGACCTCCGACTTCTACAGGTTCCTCTGCGTAGATATTAGGAAGCTGGTATTTAATGCCGTTAAAAACGGTGAGCTGACCTCAACCATGAAGCAAGGCATTACCCCCCAAACCAGGAAAAGACAAACGATACATTGATAATCTCAGGCAATAACTATAAAACGTGGATTATAAATTACTGACCTTAGTTGTTGCTAATCGGCTAGAAGAAGGTTTTTAAACACTATCAGGCTTGTTTAGTTGAAGATGATTAGATTTTTACAAATCCTTTGATGCAATAGAACATCCTTTTATTGCAACATCTGGAGTATTTTGGTTTTGGTGCACAATTGATCAGAATGGTAAATAGCTCAGTTTCTCTTCCCTGGGTGGTATTCGACAATTTGACGCTCTTTTTATTTTGGCCCCTGAACTTCTAGCCATCTTTACGTGGATTTAGAGCCCTTACAAGTCAGACAATCCTAATTCTATAATCCAACTGGCAGATGATGCTAAAGTCTTTTCAAATCCCTCTCGTGCTAGATAAAATGGGGTTTTTCCTGAAGCATCTAGCTCTATTTAAATGAAAGGAAATGTAAATTACAAGTTGACTTGTTTGGTACTCTGGTGAATAACCAAGTGAAATGTTTAGGGGTAATTATTTCTAGGGATCAGAAAATGAGAGAAAACGTTACGGATTTGTAATTAATGGCATGTTAAAATAAAATGGTTACAATTGCCGTTGGATCATGTTTGGCTTCACCTCCCCTCACAGATCCGTAGGAAGTGTTTCTTTTGAACTGGGATTTTTGTGCTGGGAAGCTCCGTGTGAAATTATCCACATTCCCTCAACATATTACTCAAACTCAACTCAAAGACCTGGGCATTGGAGCTTCCATCGGGAACTGGTTATTGGACTTTCTGACCAACAGGCCCCAACATGTT
>JBAMHW010000009.1:27574715-27587897 GCA_037177495.1 Rhadinocentrus ornatus | reverse complement strand
AAAAATGACAAATTTCTTATAGTAGACATTTATGAAAAATTCGTTTTTTTCTCTCAACAGGTCATTTTACAGCTCTAACGGGGTTTTTTTAAATGGGCTGAGGCAGAAATGGCTCCTTGGATTGTAAAGGTTGCCGACCAGAGTATTGTTGCGGGAGATAACGGGACATTGTCATCATGGATGTGCAGTTGACAAATCTTTAGAAACTGTGTGCTGCCATCATGTCAACAAGGAGCAAAACCTCTGAGGAAACTTTCCAGCACCTTGTTGAATCTGTGACGGCTAGGATGGAGGCAGCTCTGAAAGAAAATGGGGTCCAACCTGACAAAGTTTGCCCCATTTCTCTCCACGTGCAGGAGAGGCCAGTAACACAGACATCTACTTGCAATAAATTCAAGACATATTTTTCAAAAGGAATATTTATTTAGCTTTTAATTACATCTCTATTTACAGTATTTTAACCATCACTGTTGCTTCAAATCCTTTCTGAAAACAGCGTTTAGTTTCTTTCCTCACTTTCAGGGGGAGCCGTTAGGCTCAGAGACGTTAGCTAAAGATGAAGAAATGTCAACAAGCGGGGATGAAGACTTCATTCAGGAACATTTCTCCAACTCTGGCCGAAACTGTTTGCTTTGATTACATGTTGTGCTGCTTCTGGATTTTAGTCCTCGCTTCGACTTGAGTTCGCAGGCTCCATGTTTTCAGCCTTGTGGCTTCTTTTTATGGAGTTTGATCGTAACACTGAATCACGGGGAACTTGGGTAAACATGGATCAATATGAAGAAATGCAAAAAGGAAACACCCAAACATTCAGTCTGCAGAGCTGCAGCCGTGATGGGGCATTTCAGGGTTCAATATGTCTGCATCTTCAGTCAGTTCTGTATTTTCTGTCATCCGTGTGATTGTGTAAAACTGACAGCTGGATTGTATGTGAGAATTGTTCATTTTTTTACATTAAAGACTTAATTTGCTGTCAGCTGGTGACACGTAGTGTGTAAAATGTCCAGATTTGAATATATTCTGTTTCTCAGGTCCGAAAGTCAAGGTTTGATTCTGAAGTGTTTTGTTTTGCAGGAGTAGGTTTAGTGATGGCTCACTGACCTAAAGCGCAACAAAGGCCTTGATAGAAAGCTCAGCTGGAGCTGCTGCCTCTCCCTGATCTGAGCTCAGCGGGAAACACTCGCTCTTTAATATTTTAGTTCCTGCATGTCAGAAGCAGCTCAGCCTGGCAGCATTAATTCTACCTTCCACTTCACTGTATACGTCTCTTAAAACATAAAATGGTGTTAGGATGCACAGAACAGCAGAGTGTGTCTACATTAAAATCCTGACAAACTGCTGTTGGGTGCACTGAGAGAGAAAAGGGATCTAGACGGGCCAGCGTTTTTTTCCTTTATTCAGCCTGACGGACGACGAATGCTGAAGCAGGCTTACGGGAAATGCAAGTCTACATAACCCAGGCTGGCGGACCATCTGGGACTTGAAGGTGGGGAGTGACAGTTAGAAGGTGTAACCAGCAGGGGGCGCTTTGTCATCTTTGTTGCTCTCCAGGGAGAAAGGAGGAATACGAACATCAAAGTGGGAGCCGTCAGTTTTTTCAATACGAAACGTCCCCCTAAACAAAGAAAAAAAATTTTAAACAACAGACTGCAGCAAAAAGGATAGTAACAGCTGGAAGATTCATCTTAAAGAGATAGGACCAGGAAAAACTTCATTATGTGGATTAGTGTGAAAGAGAACCCACCACATGTGACCGCTGGGGGCCTGTAGAGACACATGGCTACTGTACTGGAAGGCTGGCTGCTCTTTAGACAACACCGGTTCCTGAGATGACACAGAAATACATTCACCGTTCAAATATACAGACAGTGAGGATGAAGACTCAATTACAAGCCTGTTTTATACCGGAATCTCTGGTGGTGGGGGGGGGCTTAAAAAAGCCAGAGAATCACTGACCTCAAGTCTCCGAACACTACATTTTGTGGCTGGATTGCAAACCTCCTGGATGGGACATACATGCCTGGAAAACTTTCCACAAATCTCACAAAAGCCCAGAGTTGCACACAAAGGGTCATTCAATCATTTTGGAGATGTGACCCAAACCAGACTGTTCCTGCTGGTGTTGCATCATACTTTGCTTTCATTGTGAAGAAGTCAATAGAGATGTGCTGGCCATCTTTAAAGCTGATTTCCAGTATGACATTGCAAAACCCTCAACGAGCCCGTTCACATGTGCACAAATCTGATTACTATCCGATTTCTGGAGTAATCAGATCATGTAAACAACAAGTGCCAGCGTCTGATTATGAAGAATCAAATGAACACACCTAGATTTCTTCCCATATCTTAATGCATGCAGCCCGTTTGTCTAACCTATTTATTTATTTTCATCTTTTCACACCCGCGCATGTGCAAAAAACTGTGTTACTTTCCACTTTCTTCAGATAAACAGACTTCCGCTCAAGCTGGGACAACGTGGAACAACATGCCACGCAGCAGCGGGAAGTCTGAGTAGACAGAGTGCTGACCTGTAGAACATTTTGCAGGCTTTTCAGCACTAGCGAGTAATGCTAAGACTGTGGTTTCAGAAGCGCATGTAATCAGATTATACAATCATCCAGTTTTGAAGGTCATGTAAACGAGCTCAATGGCAGCTACCTCATTACGGGAAATCAGATTAACTCATAATCAGATGTCTTTATGCATAAAAACCTAAGTACCTGATTTATTCAGGTTTGTTTAAAAAAAATTAAAGTCTGTGTAATGGAAGACAAAAACTGATAGCGTTGCAGTCAGAACATTAATGTATGACAAGAGAATCATCATGATGCATAAAGCAGCTTCTGGAATAAGCAGGAGACAAATTTATGCTAAGATAAAAATTAGCTTCCGCATTAGCAGCTAACGCTAAGACCAAATCACAGATCTGATTATCACAATTATCTGATTTTGACGGTTCGTTAGTAAAAAGCATTATGATGTTGCGTTTGCTGACCCTGCCTACGACACCTCGTCCCCGGACAGTCTCCAGGGTTCCCGACAGGCTGAAGATCCTCCAGTGCCTCTCTCTCAGCTGAACCACCTCATTACCCAGATTCTCCAGGCGGATACAGTAGCGCCACTACGGGAACACAACACACACACATAGTTCAGCGCTGCTCACTTTTACTCATCGCAATATTTACTTCCATTGTCAGCCACTTACCCAGTAAACATGGGAGTTCTGGGCCTCCTGAGAACAAAAAGGAACTGTAATTAAGTTTTATACAGATTTTAAAAAATACAGATGAAATCATCCAGATTTTATCCAGAAAAAAGCTGAAGGCTTAAGACAGATCAAAATCTCATCTGGTAGATCCAGATATTAATTTGGCCAGAGATTCCTGTACCCTCATTCCCATGTAGAACGGGATGACGGTGACTCGGATGCTCTCCGTTGTCTCCCTGTGGACGTCTGACAGCTCCAGCCAGGGGTGGTTCTTCTCCTGCCAAGCCTTCAGGGTGTCTCTGGCAGTGAATGGAGGCACTACGGTGCCCAGAGAGGAACAAAACACACAAACATGGTTTTTGAAAGCAGTTTTTTCTTCTGCACACTATTAGCAACAAAACCTCTGAATCAAGCACAAAGTTCTTGAGGCCTGACGGCTGCAGATCCAAAAGTCCATAAAAACAGATACACGAAGAAAACAAAGGTCTTTTATGAGAACTGTAATATTGCACAACCTTAATATTAAACGATTTAATTATCAAGTTAAACTTATTGTGAGTATAACCCACACATCCGGCTGGCCTACCAGCCGGGTGATTTCTGGTATGAGTTGATTTTCAGGTGAATGAGGGTAAAACCAGGAAGGCTTCAGATGTTTTCTACGGGTTTATAGAGATGACCATGTTTACACAGTCCACTTACAGACACAGAAGGAAGATGATGGGGAAAATGCCTACGTTAGCCTAATACTTTCCTTTAGCACATAAATAAATGTTTACCCCCTCCATGTTTGGTGTCCTTTCTCAGCACGTCGTCTCTATGATCTAATGATTTTTGCTGTAAAGGCAGGGTAGGAGATGCTTTGCAGGAGCTTATATTTTTAACTATAATTGTTTGCCATTTTAACAAGCATGCAGCTGGACATCCAGCAGTGTTTTTCCACTGTGCAGAGTCACACAGGAAGGAATGATTCTTTCAACCAATCAATAAACCTCAACATGTCAAGCTCCACCCTTTAGGGTAAGATTGGGACCCGAATGTAAGGGCCCAAAAAAAGTAGGACACGTCAGATATTCTGGTACCCTTCCCAGTCTTGCCTGACCTCTCCTGCTGGTGAACTGCTTTAGACCTGGACCAACCTGGGCCGGCTGCATTGAGGAGCTGTGGCCTCTGCTTTTCAGACAACTGTCGACCAGCCATCACCATCTTCTTGTAGTTTATTTTAAAAAAAAAAAACATGTATAAAATGTGTATATTATTTATGAAATGTCAGTATCTTTTATTGGTAGTTTCATCCTCAACCTCAGATTTCTTCTCCAGGTGCAGCTCAAAAGGACGGGGTGAGTTTCATGGAGGCCACTCCGGTTTTCTCTTCCTGTTCAGCCAGTTTACCCTCAGCCTCGGCTTTTTCATTGTTTCTACAGCTCTCATATGCTTTCAGTGCTTTCTTAGCATTGATTTTCTTTCTTTCCTTCTTGTTTACTTGGGATAACTCAAGAATCCTGGTCGGTTTCTTATCCTCTGCTGAACTTCTGGAGGAGACTGGATCTCTGTCAGTTTATGTGACGTCACACTGAGGTCAAAATTCATTCAACTCTTCATTCAAACAGCTTTTTTCTACATTTGACTCAGACACCGTGAAAAACAAACTGGTGGAGACAACAGGTCACACCCATGTATGGGCAGACTCCACCATATTCCACTGTCATTGAAAACCTTCCACAATTCTTTCCATGTTTTCCACACTGTGGAAACACGGTCCTACATTAATGTAGACTTAGAAGAAGGCGATGTTTCTCCTTTCACTCAGATTACGTCTTATGTTCCAGTATTTTCCATTGAACAGATGGAGCCAGACTAAAGGCTCATTTATGCTCCTATGTACGTAAATAGGTAAATCCTTTTCTAAAGTGATTATACGTCGCCATCCTTATATTTCCTTTTACATTGCCATGGTTAAGTCAATCCTAGGCCTGTCGCGATAAATTTTGCTGTGCGATTAATTTTGATAAGCGATAACATTGGGTGAAGTGATAATGTCATTTTTAGACCATTTTCAACTAATACAATGACAGGGTTTCATAATTTAGTGAATTTTCAAAGTTGGGAACGTTCTATGGGAATTAACCAGGAATTTACTAAAATTGAGGTTTATTCACCTAACAGGGAAATTAAATATAGTTGAGTAAAATATATTGTAGCATAATCTTGGCTAAATCGACCAGATTTAATGCAAGCACACCTGAATATTATGCACACTGCTTACTGCAGGGTTTTTGAGGCCACACTCCCTGCATGTACTGTGCATTGCTCCATCACAAACTGGTGATTTCTTCAATCCTGGAGTACTGGAGTACTTGAGCTTGCAACTACATAAAAATGCATTTTATACAAGCTAATGTTGAAGGAAAGTCTTTGTATGTGCGTAAATATTGTACAAAGACATACGTAAAAATACGCACAAAAATGCACCAAACATTTCCTGAAGGCTCAAAAAATATATTTCCATAATTCCCCAGCTCAACTTCGCATGAAATAATTCTAGAAATTTGCCGGAAAATTACTGGAAATTTTCCTCCTCTTTGCAACCCTAATGACAATGCCATAATAATGCAAGTGCACCCTGTCAAAGATCAATAAACTTTAATTTCTAAAGAACATTTTACACTGGAAGTGGAATATCAAAACAAAAATAAATAAAACTCTCAGTCTCATTAACAATGAATGAAAACTAAACTAAAAACAATGAGTGTGATGGATAATAAAGTCTCTGTTCTGTAAACAAAATTGCCCTTTAAAAAATAGAATAAAAAAATATTAAACACGGGGCTCAGCCAGTTCGTAGCGTTGTATTAAAAAAACCTGCATCGCTGCCGTCTGTGAAGCTGAAATATCTCGGCTCATCACCGCGTGTCAGACTGATCTATGAGCAGAGGAACCGCGCTGCTGCGACGCTGCGTCTTCTCTACATTTCCCCGGACACCGGCCCAAAAGTAATGCGGCCCACTGAAAATCCTTCCCAACCTCTCCATTAGCCGGCACTGCTCTTCATGCGTATTTCAGCGTGAGAAATCGGAGGTTTAGCGTGAGAAGCCACTCAAATGCGTGAGTCTTACCGCGACAGGCCTAGTCAATTCCTCCACTAGTGGGCAGTGCTGAGTTCAGAGTTCACTTCCGCAATCCAACATCAGTTTCTGACACCGTTTAGCAGTGGTGATGCACAGATATAGTTGTTTCCATGGTCCAACACACCCTAAACACACACAGCCCTTCTTTAAAAGCTGGCGCAGTTTCTACAGTTGTTGCCTTCGTCTTCATTCTTATTTCTTTCTGTTCCTCTTCTTCTCCGGTTCGTTTCGTTTTCTGGTCACATGTCAGGTATTCTGCTCAGCACTGCCCCCACGATTTATGGTGGTACTGCTTTGTCTTCCGCATCAAGCGATGGATAGCTAAGCTTCATGAAAACGGACAAATCACGTACATAGCTTAGGCAGGATACATAGCTGCGTATCCGTCATGTGTCGAGCATAAAAGTGGCTTTAAAGCGGCTTCCTCCTGATTAGCGGTGGAATATTTGGTCATGTAAGCAGAACTAAATGGTGCTGAAAGTTAAAGTAGAGTTGGAAGAGGAGTACTTACTTTTTGATGGGTTGTACATGAGGAAGCGTTCAAACAGTTCGTGCTGGATCGGGACCTGCTCCGTTGAGTTATATGGAAGGATGTCTTCATGGCTCACGTAGTCCAGACCTGAAGGAAAAACAAAACATGTCAGCAAACATCCTCATGCTGACCACAATCCAAAAATCGGTCTGTAATCTTTCTGTGAAAATAGTTTTATTCACTGTTATGTACCTGGGATAGCGTACAGGGCTCTGCTGTCATCGTGGTTGGCCAGGAACGTCACCGCCTCCGTCTGAGACCTCTGAGACTGTCCAACAAGACACAGGCTTTGATGGGGATTTTTGCTATTAACCCTTAAAACTCAGCCATTTGTTTAGCCATTTCTGATCTGAGGGATTTTTTCTTTTTTATTAATGTAAAACTGCATGTAGAACCCCAACCCTTTTATTCTCCGACTACCATGCCTTAAAAGTGTTGATTTGCGCGATAGTGCTCACAGGTGCTGGCAATCTAGCAGAGTTTTAAGGGTTAAAAACACGTTAAATTTCCTGGAGACGTTTTATTTTTTGTGGACATAAAGACTCACTATGTGAGGACAGTCTCTGGTGTCAATGAGGACCTGGTAGTAGGTGTGGGTCTTTCCCTTCACTTCCTTGGAGCCGTGGGCTCCAGGGGGCTCTGGTTTGCTGAGAAAAGAGACACCACAAATCACACAAAGCCTCAAAATCGAGGTAGAGCAAGGCATTAATGCTCCGTCTGTTACAACTGAAGGTTTACCTGTCAGACATGGGAGGGGTGACGTCTCGGTCGTAGAGGCGGGCATGCCAAGGAAACAACACGATGCCTCTGTAGCCAAACACACTGTGGAGAAACAACTGAGGGAAGGACAACAACAGGGAGAAAATGGATAAATCATTTGGAGATTAGATCTGAAGGAGACTTAATACAGCATTAATTAGATGGGATTACAGTTACATGACAAGATCATACATGTCTGCTTGTACTTCAACTCACAGACTTGTAACAACAACATGTTAGAGAAACATAGAACATGTACTCATGAGGAGGTTGAGCTGGACCACATCATCTTACCTGTCCCGTTTCATATTTGCCGTGTTGCTTCACAGCCTCAAACACTCCAACAGTCTCCAAAATCTTCCCTTCAGGCCTGTTCCTGCCAAACACAGGCAACACCGTTATACCGTGCACTACATGTGCACAACAACACACACACAGTTAAAACCAGAACTTCAATACGCTGAGGAGCTTCAGCTGTGAACTTTCAGGATTTTGCCCCTAATGTCCCATTAATAGCGGCGTTTGTTTCAAGCGTCATACGTCGCCGTCCTCATACCTCCATGCGTCTTCTGCGTTGCCATGGTTGTTAAGTAAAGTCCTCCACTAGAGGGCAGTGCTAAGTTCAGAGTTCACTCCCGCGTGCCGATGTCGGTTTCAGACACCGTAATGCTTCGCTATAAATTTGTTTCCAACGCCCTAAACACTTGTCCTCATTCTTCTGCTGTTTTCCCCACTTCGTGATCCTCTTTTTCTCTGGTTTGTTTCTTTTGCAGATCAGCTGTTCTCAGTTCTGTCCCTGCAGAATGCTATTGCTCAGTCTTCTGTGTCAAGCATCGAATAGCTAACGTAACTGAAAACAAACCAAATTGCATAACCAACACAGAAGATGGATGAAACTGTCAGTCCGTCTGCGTATTCGTCTTCTGCGTCGAGCAAAAAGGGGCGATGAAGGAGATGATTTAAATTAATCCATAACAGAAGAACAATTTGCCGTAATCTCAACCACAACTTCAACAACTCCACTTGTTAGAGGTCAGCAAACCAAAATATCATCTGGACATATCTCCATGTCCACGCCTTCAGTCTCACAACACAATGTACTTAACCACTGACAACAACAGCTGGTCTCCTCATAGAAATAACAGTCATACTTGTGTGCAGCCTGCAAAGCTAATCTTCACAACAGAGATCAAGAGTGGGGATTAATGAGGTGGATATATGAACAGGAGGATTTAATATTACACAGTAAGTTGGATTGAGGTTATTTTTATAAGTGTATTGCACAAGAATAATCACAAAGTAACCTGCTTTTACGATTAAAATTGTGCTTACAAAACAGAGTGTTTAGATTCTGGATACAAGTAAAGGTAAAGGTAAGGGTCAGGAAAGTTTTATAGCAAATCGCACTAAAACAGGAAGTCAGACTTCACCAGCAGATTATGTAAAAATCCTGCTCAGGAAAAATATTAAATACGGCTGTAGGCTATGAAACAAGGATAGTTCCAAAGAGGATAACAAAAGATTATTTTCATGATCAATTAAGGACGTCAGTTTATAACAATAAATACTTACCAGTCCAGTGACTGGTGTTAAATTATCGGCCGGTACTCATCTTTTTATGCTTATGGGGGCTTATATTTCCTGACAGAAAGAAGATAAAGTTATATTTCTGAAGGCGGTAAATGTGACGACATTGCCCCGGGAGCTTCATTTACAGGTTTATTAACATCCAGCCTTTTGTGTTAAGTGCATTTATTTCCTATGAAAAGTGAATTAATTTGCATTCATGTTTAACATGTTGTTCTTTCTACAACCCCAAAATCCAAACAAGCTGGGACAATAAAAATACAATGCAATGGTTTCCTGATTTAATAAACCATTATCTTATTCCTAATAGAACATGTCAGATGTTGAAACAGACATTTTATCATTTAATGGAAAATATGAGCTCATTTTGAATCTGATGGTAGCATCACATCTGAAAAGTTGGAAGAGGGGGAACAAAAGGCTGGAAAGTAATTGGTACAAATCAAAAACAACTAGAGGATAATTTGACAACTGATTAGGTTAATTGGCAACAGGTCAGTAACAAGACTGAGTGTAAAAGGAGCATTTCAGAGAGAAATGCAGAGTCTCTTGGATATAAAAATAGACAGAGCTTCACCAGTCAAATTTTCTTTGTTTCAAAGCGTCTGTAGAAAAGAAGAAAGAAAAATTCAGAAAAATGTTCCCCAACGTGAAATTGTGAAGACATTGAATCTTTTAAATACACTGTAGATGGTGGGATTTTCAGAGAATCAGGAGGAATCTCTGTACGCATGCCAAGTCAAAAGTGGATACTTGTGATTTTCATAGATGTGAACATGGCTGTCTGATGATAAGTAGATTTTACAGCTGTGTCAATAGCAAACCTCATTAATAGCTTCACATAAGTCTGATTGACATCAGACTGATAAATTTAGCTTACTTTGGCTAGCACGTCCGAAAACAATACTTCTGGGTAAATTTGTGCCAGTATGAACCGCGAACCGCTAGTTTTCTCAGATGAACGACAAGAGAGACCTGCTAGCAACAGGAAGGCCGATCAGATGACAGCCATCATGAGGAGAGAGAGGGGGGAGGAAGCTGTCGCAATGCACTACAGTAGACAGAAATCACCAGAACAGTGATGTTTGTGCAACACTACGTGAAAAGTTGGGTTTCTTTAATGCGGAAAAAGTGCAGGTGATTAACCTTTTTACCAGGTAAAGTGTGGTAGTTACCGTCCTCATCCCCCACAAGTGTGAGGCTCTTAAATCCATCCATAGAGCCACCCAGCTTATTCAAATTTTTCTCCTGCAAGAATGTGTCAAGATCATTAGCGGAGGTCATAAATCACCAATGATAACACATATACACATGCCAACGTAGACATCCATTTTGGCCAGTAAACAACTGAAAATGTTACATAATGTCCCTAATTTCTTATTTTGGGGTGAATAAATCCCAAGGAATGCTGCATGAACTCCAGGACCCGTGTATCTGGTCCCAACTCAACTCCAACCAATACATCAGGTTCTCTCTTTAGCTTCTACCTCAGCAACTTTGTGAGAAATGTCAGCTCTCTGTGGCCAGAGATAATCAGCAATCTAAATTTAGCCAAACCACAGCAAACTGTAGTCTCAGCCAACAGCTACTCTGGTCAACAACTCGTTTCCAGTAACCAAACCAGCTATGCACATCACTCTGCTGGGGACATTCAGTCCATGAAGAATCAGGCAGCCTAAGCTGGCAAAAATAGACAAAAGTTGAAGGTCTGAATCACTGTTCCCATTCTAACTTCTGAAACAGTGCTCCTCTCTACACACCCACTCAGAGACAGCATTTCAAGCACACATTGCTTCTCTTGGTTACTTTCAGCACCTTTTTCTGGTTGATCTGAAACTCGGAAAAACAGGTTTTTCCTTGATAGTGCAGCAAAAACAACTTATAATCCATAAAAAATCACTGCTGCAGGTTTGCAGCAACAACAACTAATAAAAACAAATAAACAACAGTGAAAACATGCTGCTATTGATAGCAACAAGTCTGGAGCTCTGGTCACATGACCAGGATGGGTGAAGAGAAAAACGAGTCATGGTTTCTGAGCAGGACTTCTTCAGGATGGGAGCTCCAAACCAGCTATGCACATCACTCTGCTGGGGACATTCAGGTTTGCAACACAGATTAAACAGAAATGAACTTAAATTTATTGAGGTGACAAACATTTCCTCAATACAGTAACAAACATAAAAAACAAGCACCAAGTAATCAAACTATAGTTGAGTTGTCATAAAACAACAACCAAACACTTAAACTTCTTCCAAAGTAACTTAAACAAGTTAAATAAGCTGTAGTAGGACTAGTTACTCGTTGTGAGCTACTCTCCGAGCTTTCCACCCATCAGACACGTCACCATTGAAATGCAAGATTGCCAATCTCTAGAGTTCAGTGAGTGTCCTTGTTTCTCACGTGGCTTTCGGACATTATGAGGTCACTGCATGTATTTTTACGTTTCCAGTCAACGGAGGGTTGACAGAATCTGCAGAACAACAGTTCACCTGACACATAGAAGTCGCTCGGGAACTGCTCGGCGCTGTACTGAGCCGCTTCGCCATGCTTACATTGTTTGGAAAGGGGAGGGGCTCAGTCTGTGGAAGGGGCTTGTTGTGCCACTCAGATTTACTTACCTCCATGCTGTATTCCCCTGGCATACGTTCCTCCTCCACACGATAACAGCACTGCGGTCAAATTATGTCAAATTCCGGCAAATCGGCCAATTCCGTGATTACATGATGGTGGAAATTATAGGCCCTAAGAGTGCACCCAACAATTCAAGAAAATCAAAGCTACACAGCTTTCTGGCAAAAAATATTTCAATGTTTGAGTTCGAGTAGATAATTCCCATAAAAAAAGATCAAACAAATCTTTACGAGGGCAACCTGACAGAATCAGCTCAGCCTCATGATCCATTTTACAGGTTGACATGTTTTGGTTCATTCGCATCAGCGAAGCACAATTTTCTGCTTTATCAAAGTAAGTTTAAAAATAAAAGATTTTAAACATTTCATGAACCCCATTTTGATTCACAATAATTTCAATAACCATCCATGTGTCTATGGATAATGGTGAATAAGAAATCTAACATTAAAACCAGGTGCTGGGTCTTGTTTAAATGTATTCCACTTTGCACATCTGTAGCTCTTGGTGCATTTGTTATTGTTAAAGGCCTACAATTAACCTTTTAAGTTTTTGTTTTGTAATCTTTGTTTTGATACACGATTATGGTGCAGGCCAATAAAAAAATAGTTATATCTTTCAGCAGCTGCTGCTTTTCACCTACAGTGAAAATGGTATTTTATTCTTAATTTTAATTTGTTTTATCGTTGTGCATTGTTGGAATGTGCAAAATAAAAATTTTCAGAATTTTTTTATTCTTTGAAACAGTGATATTAATTTATACAATTGCAATGCTTTGATTTTAATTAGGTTAGTACACATTCATAGCCATGAATACAATTGTTCTAATAATTGGCATAATAATTTCTTTTGTGTTGTGGTTTTCGGCCAAGAATTTTCATTTTGGTGCATCCCTAGTGCCGATCTTAGTTTCACACATCTTTGGTACTTCATGTTTGCAAAGGTGGTGCAACAAACCGCTTAACTTCATTGTCAGAAACCAGTAGTTTGGTCCATGTCCGACTTTTATAAACCAAAGTATCTCTATAAGAAGTCCTACTGTTGTGCATGTTAGGGTAATTCTTTACACTTGTGACCTGCAACTCTGAAACCTTTTAGAAATGTTCTGATGGGCTTGGATGAGCTCACTTTTATAAAGCAGAATATTGCGCTGTGGGTGCATGCTTGTTATCTAGCATGTAATGATTTGGCTCTGCAGGGTGAATGCAGACCGAACAGACTGTGGAAACTTCTTGCTTAACCCAGTGGTTCCCAAACTGGGGGGCACAGCAAGGCTAAATAAAACTTATAGTTTTACACTGCTAGGAAAACATGGACAAATTTGTAAAAGTAACAAT
>JBAMHW010000009.1:27522099-27533447 GCA_037177495.1 Rhadinocentrus ornatus | reverse complement strand
TGTAAAGTCCTCTGAGACAACTTTGTTGTGATATAGGGCTATACAAATAAACTTGATTTGATTTGATTTGATTAACTTAGACAGGATCACTTTCTTGGGAAAGATCATTTCCATCATCTGGAATTACAGTAGCTGTTTACAGTGATTTATTTCTGACAGTCTGGCTGTGATCTGGAACCCCCTTTCATGTGCTTCATGTGTTTGATGCCTGAGGCAAAGGCAGCACAGACTCCCTGGAAAACAGAACTGAGCAACATCGCTGACAGACACCACACTGATTAAATCAGACTCGTTTGAGGCAGCGAAGGGAGGCAGATTAGCGCAGATTAAATGACAGCACTGTCCGATGGAAATCTAGTTTTGTTAACAAATCCATCCAGACAGGGAAAAAGTTCAGAAGTTTTCCTAAATTTGAAGCTTAGAGTCTGAAATTAAAGGAAGGGGGAAGAAAGGTTCTAGCTAAGTATTTGTTGATGTGAGATAAGAATGGCAGGTAAGAAAGGGAAAACAGGAATGCGTGGAGGAATGAGGAAGAGGGTCGATTCAGTAATCCCTTCACACTCTGTGTGCTCCCAGTGAAGCACAAAAACCCACACAAAGGCCCATTGAGACGGCTATTTTTGCAGTGTAATTGGCAACAGTGGTGTCTGCAGATGTGTGAGTGTGTGTGTGTAAGTGTGCAAAGCAGATTTAAGAATACAAACAGAGAAGGAAGCAGGGACATGTTGAGGTCTTTGTCCTAATCTTAATCTCAGCAAAGGACAGAAGAAACCTCAAAAGCCTTCCAGATGGAAACAAACACATACACACACATACACAGTACAATAAACACACACCTACACACACAGCTGGATTTTAATTTAAGTATTTTTATGTGAATTCCACCGTAGTGAATAGAAATTCATGCTACACATTTCTGCACGGCCTGGAAGACTTCATTGTTCACACAGCTGCATGCTGCCTGTCTTCCTGATATGGACTCCACCTTGCTGACGTGCTGCAGGTTGTTTTAGAGGTGAAATAGGTGGGCGGGTCACAGTGATGGTGCACAGTAACAGCTGGAGAGCAGGCTGCAGGACAGACGCGCCTATACACATCACCTGGCACCGATAACATGGACTTGAGCTGGGAAGAATGCATGCACTATGTGTGTTTTGTGTCAGTCATGCCTGTTTAAACAGCTAACTGAACTTTATGTACAGTATCTTCCTCATCTCTAACTGACAGACAGGTGAGGAAATGCTATTATGATTTCAAAGAGCAGCATGTTAAAAAAAAAAGTGCCACGAACCTAATGAGGGCCATGAATGTGCACACGCATGTTTTATCACAATATTTCCTGATGTGTGATGCACTGCAGTGTGTTAAGCTGACAGCAGGGGATCCACAGAGACGAACAAAAACAAAGGTAGCCTTGTGCTGTTATCTGCTCTGACCACATGATTTCACAAGAGATAAAATTCCACCGTTGTATCCACCACATAGTTCGGTAATTATAGATACAGGAGGAGCAACTATTTGCATAATGTGAGCATGTACCTTCATGTGGTTTAAATATTTCTGGGAGCAGTATTTGATATTTTCGGCTGTTTGAATGTACAGGATGAAAAACAGCTGTAGATTCACTGAGTAAGAGACATTGCTGTTATCTAGTTCTTAATAGAAATTATTTTACCTGAAAACCAAAGAAGGTGAAGCAGCTTTCAGGTTTTAGGTCTCCCAACTGTGGGATAAATTTCCTGAGACCCTGATGCAAAACTAAGCAGTTAACAGCAGACGTGTAGTTTTCTGCATCCACTACATACACGGTGTCTATTAAACACGGTGTCCTGTGCAATACAAATACAGGGAAAAAACCTGTGGCAGGTACACAGATTTTCCAACATTTTCTGATGATTTATGGCACAAGGAACTTACCTGACTCTCATGAAGTGGAAGACATGTTAAATTTAATGTGTGCAACTGTTCGAGTGTCTGAAACCAGCTTACAAAAACATTTTATGAAAATGCCTTCCTTTTAAGCTATTTATTAGTTTTGGGAATGTGTTTGGGGTTGCAATGCTTCACATCTGCAAAGAGCTTCTTATCCTGAAAGGATTTATCTAGTGTGCATTAAACAAGCCTTGAGTATCTTTTTATTTCATCTCACTTGCTCTAATAGTGTTGTCAAGACCCCTAATGCAAAAATTACCCAGCTGGCTTTCTGTGTCATTATTAGATCAGCCAGCCGGCTGTTTAAGTGAAACTGGATCATGTAGCTCTAGCTTAGTCACTGCTAAGAGCGTGGATACTGAGATACTCTTTAAGAATCTTTATAGTTTATTTTCAACTCCAATATGAAAATCTTGATGAACTGAGTTGATGTTTAGTTCAACCATGCTTCAACAGAATTATTTAAAAAAATAAACTCGTGAAACAGGCCCGGACAAAAATGATGGTACCCTTAACCTAATATTTTGTTGCACAACCTTTTGAGGCATTCACTGCAATCAAACGATTCCTGTACCTGTCAATGAGACTTGTGCACCTCTCAGCAGGTGTTCTGGCCCACTCCTCATAAGCAAACTGCTCCAGTTATCTCAGGTTTGAAGGCTGCCTCTTCCAGACGCCATGTTTCAGCTCCTTCCAAAGATGATCAATAGGATTTAGGTCAGGGCTCATAGAAGGCCACTTTAGACTGGTCCAATGTTTTCCTCTTAGCCTTTCTTGGGTGTTTTTACCTGTGTTTTGGGTCATTGTCCTGTTGCAAGACCCACGATCTGCGACTGAGGCCAAGCTTTCTGACACTAGCACATTTCTCTCTAGAATCCCTTGATAGTCTTGAGATTTCATTGTACCCTGCACAGATTCAAAACACCCTGTTCCAGATGCAGCAAAGCTGCCCCAAAACATAACAGACCTCCTCCATGTTTCACAGTAGGGACGGTCTTCTCTTCTTGATACGCTTCATTTCTCCATCTGTCAACATAGAGCTGATGTGTTGCCTTGGCAACAAGTTCCATTTTGTCTCATCTGTCCATCGGACATTCTCCCAGAAGCTTTGTGGCTTGTCAACATGCAGTTTGGCAAATTCCAATCTGGCTTTTTAATGATTTGGTTTCAACGATGGCATCCTCCTTGGCCGTCTCCCACTAAGTCCACTTCGGCTCAAACGACGACGAATGGTGCGATCTAACGCTGATGTTCCTTGAGCTGGAAGTTCACCTTTAATCTCTTTGATTTGTCATCAATTTTCCTCCTGCGGCCACGTTCAGGGATGTCGGCTACAGTCCCTTGGATCTTAAATTTCTGAATAATATGTGCAACTGCAGTCACAGGAACATCAAGGTGCTTGGAGATGGTCTTATAGACTTTACCTTTACCATGCTTGTCTATAATTTTATTTCTAATCTCCTGAGACTAGGGATGTTATGATCGAGCAGTCTGCTCAATCACGTGTCGAGCATGTGACACGAAAGTGTTGCGAGCAATGTCTCTGAGCATTGATTCAGCATGCCAAAAGTCACGTGATAGACCAAACGAGGCCTGGTTACATCATCAGCGCGTGTCGAACAGCCCGTGGGAAGTTCCAAGGAACTTTTTAATCTGTCAATGAATTAAAAGGGGTTCCAAACGCTTAGGAGATTGTGGGTTTTTGAGAGGAGGAGCTTCTGCTAGCGATTGTGCTACATTACATTTGGAGAACAGATTTAGGGAAAGCATCACATTAGCATTAGCTCATATTAGCTCACATTTAGCTGACAAACATTTATATAGACAAACACAGAGGAGAAACTTACATACATACTCACATACATACAGACAGCACACATACAATATACGTATAAATATAGTTAGGTTACTATATATAGATGTAAACACTGATACGTTTAGAGTGTTTGAGAGGCTGAAAGAGATTGTCTAGACTGTGTCTGAGTGAAAGATGAGTGAGTGAGACAGAGAGGAAGGGCGATAGAGGGAGAGCCAGTGCCACCCAAGCGTGTACGTTCCTACGCATGGGAACACTTTGACTTAATTTCACCCAAAAAAGTAAAGTGTTTGACATGTGCTCAGGAGATAACGTACACGGTAACACGTCGGCGATGCTGCGGCATTTGCACTCCAAACACAATTTCCTCCTGAAATAGGTTTATTATCACCTATTTTATTCCTTGTTTAGGTGCAAGCCAGAGCACTCAGAGTGCAACGGCAGATGCCACGGTGGAGGTCCAACGTTACCTAGCCGAACCCTACCGCTCCAGAGGAGAAGAGCCGCTGGAGGACATGCAAATCTGTGTACCCCAGCCTATTAAGTATTTGCACATGCCAGCCACATCTGTACCTTGCGAGTGGGTCCAAAGCTGGAGAGGTAGTTTGCCACAAGAGGAGCAGAATAAAACTAAAGACACATCACAAAGTTGCACAAGCATTTTTCTCATCATATGTTTTGAAAGAACTGTATAAAATCAGTAACATAATCTCTATCATCGTTGCGCAAGCACCCCTTCCCTCATATGTCCCCGTTCCCGCTGTGAGCAGACCACTACTGTCATTACAGATGGGTTTACTTTAAATTGCACCATAATTCTGTTTCCTAAACAAATGTTACCTAATAACCCCTCTTTATGTTTTATATAAACCACAGAAAATAAATATTCACTCGTGGTAGAATACGTATAGTTTATTTTACACTTATTACAAGATGAGACAGGGATGACAGATGAGAAGTGTCAACGCTGTCCTTCTGATGCATCAGACGCCCACAGCCAGCATATGAAGCTCTTTGAGTTGGTCAAATGGTTCAGAACACTGAGCCATTTTCATGCATTTGGTTCAAAGCTGGCTCGATGATTCATGAGTTCTCGGTTTCACCATCCCTACCCGAGACAACTCTTTCCTTTGCTTCCTCTGGTCTATGTTGAGTGTGGTACAGACCATGTCACCAAACAGCACAGTGACACCTGTAGCCCTAAATATAGGCCCACTGACTGATAACAAGATTGTAGACACCTGTGATGCTAAATAGTGGACACACCATGGATTAACACGTCCCTTTGGTCACATTATTTTCAGTCTTTTCTAGGGGTTTTTCATTATTTTTGTCCGGGCCTGTTTCATGAGTTTGTTTTTTTTTATTCTGTTGAAGCGTGGTTCAAAAGCAATGTCTGACTTTCATTGGTTAAATTTCATAGAATTTTTATTTATTGTTACTTATGTCAGATTCAAGTTATTTCTGTGACCATTGTGAGTTTTTCTTTCATTAACCGAAAGGTACAAACATTTTTGTCCACGTCTGTATTTGTTTTGTTTAGTTGTTTTTTTTCTGTGAGGGTGGATGTAAAATAACTCCACAGAAGAACACATTGTCCTTACATTTAGTGAAATTATGATAAAAAAAAAAACCATTCCATTACATTTAAGAGGCAACAAAATCCAAATTTGAAAGTTCATTTGAAGCCAAGCAACCCAAGAAATGAACTAAAATAAACATCTGACACAGGAAAGAACCCAGGATGAAATCAAGTCAAAGGACTGTTTACATCCACATGCTGCTCACAAATTATCCCAAAGTGACAGCACAGTATTCCTGGCTGTAAGTCTGAAACCACGGAGCAGTAAAACTAACTCAAACTGTGCGTCCATGGCAGATAAAGTGATAAACTGTAATGTAACTCAGACTAAAATGGGTAATAAAAATCTGTGTTGAAAACTTCCTCTGTCTCAGGAGGTGGGTGAAGAGTTTACAATTTCTCTGGACCAGAAGTTGGAATTTCTTCCAATTTACCGTTACCATGTAACCACTCAGGTAGAGCTAATACACCAAATCCTCCACACTGGATCTGCATGGTTTAAGCAGGACAAAAGCAGCACTGACTAATCAGAGCACAATGTTGACTTCACAGATTTAGTTCAGGTCGGACAAACCACACAGCCACTCTAACTCACGTCCCAGGAGTCTGCTCCACACATATTACTGTACTTCATAAATCTGTAAGCATCCTGGCTGAGGGATGTTGTGCAACACAGTCAGTCTCTGAGCAGCCAGAGGGCTCTAGTCAAGCTCACAATCTTTTTAAATTCAAATTTACTAAAACACCCAATGAAAATACAGGATAAGCTGTTTTTCTGATGTATATTACATTTCCATCCATGATGCAAAACATTTGGGCATGACTTCAGTTTTCCTGACGTGTAAACCAGTGACTGTTAACATGGAAGTCTAAACAAAGAAATATATGAACTCTGAGCTAAAAACAATGAACAGCCAAACCTTAGCTGAAGGGTTGGAAGCAGGCAACTAAATATAAAAGTTAAACCCTTGACACAGACTGTCGCAAATGTCTGACAAACTGCTTCCGGTCCTTTTTCATTTTTATTTCATTTATTTATTTTTATGTCACTGATTTTTCTTAATTTACTTAATATTTAATTGTTTTGGTTTTTCTTTTATTGCAGTTTTTTTTTATTTTACTTCTTATCTTTTCATTCAGACATAGGCGAACCAAATGGCCGCTTGGAGCCCCCACACCAACAGCGCTTCATCCTAGGTGTGCTTAAAATGTTAAAATATGATAAATTCAATAAAGAAATAACACACAAAATTCTTACTGAAGAATTTAAAGAAAAATGGTGATACACTCAAAAATACAATTTTACATTATTTTAATCATTGGTTATGTGCCAACCATGAACATTTCATGGTTGCTATGCAAATACTACTAGTTCAGCAAATTTCCGCTGCCTCTGTTGGTGCATGCACAGTTTTTTTTGCAGCAGGGCGCTCCAGAAACCTGCAAAATTACTAATGTAAAGTTTAAACAGGTTTGCTGCAGTTTGAGGGTATTTTGTAGTGAAATGTTGCATGTTTTGCACACTTTTGTGCCTCTGTTCCAAATTTTAAAAAACAAAAGAAATTCAACTGGTTAACTTGTTTACTCTAAATGTGTTACTGTCAAAAATTCAATATGCCACACACATATACACCACAAAAGTTCTAAATAATTCTACACCATTTTTATAAATTTATTACCCCATAAAAACCTCAGCCAAAGTGAAACCAGTATGATGTAATTAATCTACATTATATGCAAATGAACGGGCGTGCCATATTTACTGTGTATAAAATGATCAAGCATCAGTTAAGCACTGGTGGTGCTGAGGTGGTCTAGAGGGGGCCCCAAATCAATTCTGTTTAGGGCCCTACAAAGGTTTGGGCCAGCCTTGACTGTAAGTATTTTGTTATTATATTATTGTAGATAATGTCAAGCGTTAAGGGGTTAATGGTTGGCATTAAAAAGAAAAAGCTTTTATTTATTTATTTAAAAATTTGGTTGTGGAGTTTGTGGACGATACCACCATGGTGGGTCTTATATACAACAATGATGAGAACCTAAAAAAGAATTCCTAAAAAAACCAACCAAAACAACCCTCCAACTTCGCTCCTCCACCCACCCATCCTTACCCCCCCCTCTATCCACCCCGTAACCCCTCAATTACAGCCGCCCCTGCGACGTAACCACGAACACTCACTCTCACAGGAAAAGTATTGATAAATGATCAGGTAGGTAAGTGTTGGATATTTGCTCCCAATAGCTAAAGTTATTGTTTAGATATGTGATTCAGTAGTGATCAAGAAATCATAAATTTCATTTACTTTACTAAAGATGAGTGGGTGTAATAATTAGCTAGTAAATTATTTATTTGAAAAAATAGCTAAAGTCAAAAGACAAGTTTATTCAAAAGTGGAAAAATTGGTCACTGCTGATAATCTTCTGAATAAATAGTGAATATTTAGTTGAAGATGAGCTTAAAATCATTTGCTAAATAAATTTGTGAATTTCCAGCTTCCATAAGTCCAAGTGGTGAAAACTCAACGGATTTTTAGATTTTTCAAAATCAAACTAAACCAAGAGTTTGCTTTAATATAATTAAATGATTAAATACAGTACTCACGTTGGCTTTGCTGGACAGAGCGAAGGTGGCTCGACTGGAGAAGCGGGTGATGGAGGGGCTGCTGCTGGACCCTGGACTCATCACCAGAGAGGAACCTCTGGAGCCAGCAGGAGGACTGCTGGAGCTGGAGGAGAACGGAAAGATGGCTGAGGGTGATGAAGGGCTGGACTGGTTGCTGAGGCTGCTGCCCGTCTGTGTTTGGTTTGTCTGGACATGGAGATGAGCCTGGCTCTGTGTGTGAGCCTCCCCCTTCCCGTAGATCACCTCCCTCACACCCTGATGGTTCTCCTGTATGTCATGGAGGTCATTCTTGTGGTTACTGTTCATGAACAGGCTCCTGTCACATTGGATGCCGCTCAAGAGCTCCACTTGTTGGGTGAGAGCCTCCAGCTGATTCCTGAGCTGCCGGTTCTCCTGCTGAAGCTGACTCACAGCTTGTCCGAGGGGGCCGCTCATGTTGGCCGTCTCCTCCAAACGACGTTCCATACCAAACTTAAAAGTGCTGACATCCGCATGGATCTTCCTGATGGCCTCTCGAAGGGTGTTCTCATAACGGGCTAAAGCCGCACACACCGTCTCACCCTCTGGAGAGGGCGATCGTGGGTGACACAAGTCCCCCATCTGAGCCAGGGTTGAGGCTTCCATCGGCACAGCTGCTGCCACTGGTGACCTGCAATGTTTAACTAATGTCCGTGAAGGGGACCCACTGGAGACAGGAGAATAGCTCTGGTCAGTGTGCTGAGGGTTTGGCTGTAGGGGGTGGGGGTTGATGGACAAGGGCAAAGAGTCGAAAGGTTGCAGGGTGAAGAGGGAGTGGGAAAACAGTCTGGTCTGCGTTATACCCACCCCTTCAGCTCTGTCCTGAGAAAAAGCGTTCTCTTTAGTAAGCTCTGCTTTTCGTGTGTCAACATCTCAGAAGGACTTCTGCTTGAACATACAAAGGAGACGAAACCCTGAAAATATTCACTGATGTCCAGACAGAATCTGGAAAAAAATGCAGGAACACTGAAACATTAAGCTCGACTAAACATGAAGCCCCAGAAGTGTTTCAGTCACAGCTGCAGCAGACCTACCTCAGCTTTGCTCTCCGCTACAGCTCAGTAGGGTTTCCTCAGCACTGAACAGCTGTTGTAGTGTGTGTCTGCCGGCTCTCTGCTGGGTTTCAACTCTCAGGTTGATCACTCCTCTTGTCTGGACTGGAGGAGGGAGGAGAAAGGGAGGTATCAAGGAGGAGGGTGTGGTGGAGTGAAGAATTACTATGGAAAGAGTTATAAATGTTGAGGGGGAGGGGGTTTAGTTGTGTAAACCAGCTTGCTGGGCCTTTTCTCTTTCGTTTTCTTTATTAATTGGAGTCTAATCACAGAACTACATCATGACCACTTCTAGAGAAAGTAAAGATGACAAAAACATTGCTGTCAGTTTTAAAGCAGTAAAACAAAAGGAAACTTACGTTTTAGCATCTTTTAGCTCATTTTGTGTAGTTTTATTGTCTCACAATGAATGTTTAAGTAAACACAAAAATTCAGACGTGTTTGAAAAAACACAGTTCCTGCATCAGAAGAAGAACCAAACAAAAATAGATCTAAAAAGAATCTGACTTCTCACAAAGAGGCAATCCCAGGGTCTCTCGGGGCCCCAGGCAAAATTTCACACGGGACCCTACCAACCAGCGTTCGTTGCCCCCCGCTTTAAATTTAAAAAAATTATTTTTTACAGTTATAACAATGACAATAACGTAAATTTTAAAAAAAAGAAGCTATATTGCAGCATTGTGTTCTGTGACATCTTTCATTTTTTTAACTTCTATATCATTATTTTCTATTTTCACTTCATTAAACAGTAATTTAATTTAATATGGTTCTAATAAAGAAGATTAAACTATGTGCTAAAACCTGCAATATGCCTTTTAAGAATTACATTTACAGCTAACATAAATAAATACAGTTTTCAGTAGCATAAAGCCTAGTGGGCACATAAAAATGTAAATATAAATTCTACTTGGACACGACAGATAAGCAGATTTCTGACCTTAAATGCTTTGTTTTAACATTCTTCGCTCTACAGTTCAGCTAAACTGGACACAGCTTTAATTGAAAATGATCCAAGTTATCCATTTTATATTCAATTGGACAAACCAGGCTGTTCTGAACTAAAGGAGCTTCTGTATGATCTCCACTACTTACTACTATCATCAAAACGTCTCCGGCAACCAACCTCAATGACTACCACCCCGTCATCCTCACACCTGGGATTATGAGGTACTTGGAGAGACTGGTCCTCCAGTCCATTAAGGACTGTCAGATGCATCAAAGCAAAGACAAGCAGACTTCTCTCAGAGAGCCATCTCCGTCCTGCAATCTCATTTTAACAAACATATCCAACAGTATAACGTACATGTGCGATATAAACATTACTGCTACTGCTGTTATTGTTCGATTGTTTATGATTGATTGTTTTTGTTTTTTTATTGTTGCCATTTATATTGTGTACATTTTTCTGGTGTCTTTTTATTGTGACATCACAAAGGGAAAAACCACTTCCTTGGGCAGTAGATACTGCCATTGACTCCCCTAACACTAAACCATCTGCTGTTTCCACTGATGCTCTCGTTTGGTTTTATTTAGGTCCCTGGAGACTGATAGTCAGGATGAGACGACTTTACCTGAGTAACTGGACCCCAAGAGAGCAAACATTCCACACCAGATAGTGATAGTCTGTGTGTGTCTATGCAAAACACAGACTCATGCAAATATTCTGACACTACGCCCTCCTATTTACTGTCAATAGTGTGTGTGTTCGTGTGGTATGTGTGTGTGTGTATTGCAAAGTGAGTGAGTACTGAGTTGTGACGAGGGGGGTGCTCTTTACTGGAAGACAGTCTCCCTATGTGTCCACTTATCTCTGTCCTTAAAGCATTCAGAGACACACTGAATATAACACACACCAGCACCTCCTGCTGTTTGTTGTCAGTCTATTGGGGGTTGCATCATACACAGGTCAGCAGTTTTTTATTTCATCTGAGGTTCCTAAAAACGGAGAGTGCAGCTGTGTCTTCCCTTCTTATGCTCCTTTCTGTAAATCTGCCTTGTCTTATGTCAAAGTAAGCTCTTATAAAAATGTTCATTTCTAAAAATATATATATATACATATTCTGATGTTAATTGCCAAATTCATAAAGGAAGCAACAGAAAGTACAAAAACCCCAAAACTGATCAAAGTTGTTTGATTTGTTAGACTGGTAGAAATAAAGTGGTATCTTACAGCAGAACATGCAACCAGCCTCGACTTTCAGGATCTCAGTCATTGTGCTTTAAAACTCGCGACGCAGTGGCTTCCCTGACTTATCCATCCATCCATTTTCTGTACCGCTTGTTCCCATTAGGGGTCGCGGGGTGAGCTGGAGCCTATCCCAGCAG
>JBAMHW010000009.1:27453287-27464052 GCA_037177495.1 Rhadinocentrus ornatus | reverse complement strand
AGGCTCCAGCTCACCCCGCGACCCCTAATGGGAACAAGCGGTACAGATAATGACTGACTGACTGACTGACTGATTTTTGATTTTGTTACACACTGCGCCACAAATGTGCTTGGCATTTGAAGTAATTTCTACGCCCATCTTTACCACTAGATGTCCATAATTCTTACGCACTGCAACTTTAATTGGGAAATTCACTGATTATTATAAACTCATAGGTTTTATATCAGTAAGAAATATTTGGCAGCTTAATGACATCAAACGGGACCATAAAACCAACCTGGAGTCATTAAACGTGTACCATTCTCCCGAGCTGGGATTGCGACAGTAGGCTGTGTAGTGACCACCCATGGTGGTGCCTGAGTGGTTGGACACTGCATACAAGTTATACACTGCATTTGCTGCAAAGGGACAGAAACAGAAACACAAGATAAGTCAAAAGTTAATGCTTTAAATTTACACTGCAGCACATTGTAATTAACTGGGATCCTAAAAACTTCATTTGTAGTCCAACCTCAGGTCTTTTTATCCTGTCAGGATGAAGCTGTGCATAAGGAAACATGAGGAGGATGTTAAACTGTTCTCTGTTTACCAGGATCTGTACTTACTGCTGTTTTCAGAGGCAAACTCCCGCAGGTCGAGATCCTTCATGGGGAAATTAACAAAGGTGGACAATTTGCTGGTTCTTCGTGCCTCAGAAAAGCGTTTCAGGTCTGGATGGGGGAGTTGAGTCAAGGAGCAACAGCTTTGTGTGCAGTTCAGTGATAGCATAAAATGGGCCTTCTTTTGCCTCTGGTTCGGTGAATCTTGGTCAAATGTACAGTTTCGGAATCTGTGAGATGTGAGCTTTCCGTAGAGGAGTCATTTGTCCCGTGTTCATGCCGTCGGCTGGACATGGGGAGATTTAATTTGTTTCCGTATTTTTTTGGACTTTGTGTACTTGGTCTTTTAATTGTTTGTTGTCTTAGTTGTGTTTGGTGGTCATAGAAATGGTTTTACTGAGCTGCTAGCTGAGATTCTGGACTTTCTGTGGATACCACACGTTTATAGTTACATTTACAAACCTGACTTACACCCATAAACCCAGATGTTAACCAGAAGTTAAATTAGGGTGTTTGTCAGGTGGAAAATTCAAAATCATCAGAATAAGCACTGTTTAATTAAAAACTCAACAAGATACAGTTTTTAAATACTGTATCAGGAGGACACATGAACAGCCACCGACAAAACAAATCAAGAGCCCATAAGATAGCAGCCTTAAAGGAGTCATCACCAGTAAATTGCATTTTTTTAAGTTAAAACATGCGTATTGGTAAACTCTCTCAAATGCATGATTTTAATTTGCTCCAGGGATCACAGGAATAAGCCAGCCCCTCTTCTGATATAATGATATAGTCATGCTTTACGGCTGACGCAGCTAATGCTAACGCTAATGCTAAAGACACTTAGAGGACAGTGGATACATGAAAAGACCAGGTGAAGACACCTTTAAGTAAAAAAATGTGTGCAATGCTGCTTCTGAGATAGTGTGCTAGGTAAAACATAACCAGCATTCTAAAGACACACATCAACATAACATGAATTTAGGAGACAATTCACAGTCCTTGGCAGCCAAGAGTCTAAAGGAGCTTGATCTAGCTAATCAAGAACAACCTTAAAACCCAACAAACTCTAGACTAGAGGTTTAATTCACTCAAATGAAACAACTCCCAATTAACTACATAAAACAATTGCACTAGAGGTGCAGCAACTTCGGTGCAGCTGATTAACAGTACAGTATCTCACATGATATAGCTGCTAACATCCATAGTTACAACGATATAATCATGTTGCCTGGCTTACACAACTCAGTTGTTTGTAGTCCCAGGCTGATACTGAGAGAAAGAGACCAGCAGCCAGACTTGTACAACTATAAACACACTGCCAGCAACAACACCAAATCACCAGACACACAAAGCCTAATAGGACTGTTGCTGAGTACATTTTAATAGTCCAGGGGCCTCATTTATAAAACTGTAAGTAGCAAAGCAAACTACAGGTAGCATCTGCGGCGCAAAAAAGAAATGCTGCGCACTTCTACTTTCATATTGGCAGGAGGTGGCAGATGCGATCATCGCAGTGTCAGAACACAAGACGTGCGGCTGCGTCCGGTTCTGCAGGAATTAATGACCAAAGCTACTTTTCGTACTGACTGCTATAGGCTGGCAGCAGACTGTCCACATAAATGTATTTTATACTATGTAAGTTTTGTTTCATAATAACAGAGCATATTTTAGTGGTTGAGGTTCTTATTAATATCATCTACCTTTTTCCAGAAAATCCTGTCTCACATTTCACAGCATTTCCTTGATTTTATTCTGTACCGGTGGTGTCGCCATTTCCCGTTTCTCTAGATTATGTGCGAACGGCTGGGTCAGACTTGCCGTATGGTAGGAACATCCATCCATCCATTTTCTGTACCGCTTGTTCCCAGTAGGGGTCGCGGGGTGAGCTGGAGCTTATCCCAGCAGTGTTTCAGGTGAAGGCAGGGTACACCCTGGACAGGTCACCAGTTGGTAGGAACATTTTCGCGTCAAATTTGTTTTTTATAAATTGCAAAAGTTGACTATATTTGGTGTACGCTGGTCTTTGTTCCTACGCCAGCTTTTTAAATAAGGCCCCTGGTCCCTGTCTAATTTTATGTGGACTTTATTCTCAGGCTTCAAACATGAATTGAAAACACTGTTTTAATAAGATATTGACGATCTTAACTAGTTTGTTTATTTACTTGATCTGTTCTCAAGTATTGTGAAGACAAGGACGTTTATGTTAACAAGTAAGCTAACTAGTGGCTGAGGTTTCTTTTTGTTTTGCATTTTTTACTGTTTGAGAAGACTAACTGCACAAGCTAACAGAGCTTTAAAATAATGTATTTATTTTACAATGTTAATGTCTTTCCTTCTATTAATAATTTTTATTGCATTGTATTGGTTGTGATGTTATTTTTGTGTTATTCTGACTTTGATTCAGTGGGGAAAAAAAGCATCGAAAATGGTATTGAGCACCATCCTTAGTATCGGTGTTGAGTAGGCATCATCACTTTGATGTCTGATCCTTAGAACCACATTATCTGGATCAAAGGATACGCAGCACTAAAATCTTGGGAAACTTCTGGACTGTGAACTTCTTCGTGCACCTCCTCCTGGCTTTACACCTGTAGCACGTCTGTGGAGACCAAACACAAAGTTCATGAACAGCTTCAGAATGGAAGTATAAGAGTATTAAAGTATAGGAGAGTATAGACGAGATTTTAAAAGAGACCAACTCCAACCAGACTATATGACATTTATCTGTTCCATAAAACACAGTCTGCTGTGAAATGTGAAGCATTTTAATGTGTGGTGAGCAGAGACTTAACTCCTACAGTAAGTATGAGTCAAACAGAAGTTTGTTTATTCAAGCCAACTACTTAAAATGAATTAGAATGCTGAGTGGCTATGTTGCTTGTAGATTAAATAAAAAAAGTCCAATAGTTCCATCCAGCTTTATATCTACTGGAGTTCTTCTGCTATGCCTTCGTGGGTGCTGTGTCTCCTTTGTGAGTTTAAAAGTCCTCCCTTGCATGAAGATAGCGACTATAGAAGCAGACTGAATCATCTTGACGCTTTCATATCAGACGTCTATGTATAAATAAACCTGTTTCTATAACTTGTTCCTCATGTTTTGTAGAGAAAACCAAAGAGGTCAAAGCAGCTGATCATGAAAAGCTATTTTTCAGCAAACAGCAGGAGAGTAAAGTGACCACAGACAAGATTATTGCAACAGTGAGTTGTTGCTATGGATACCTACCGGCTTCTCATCGCCGTCGAGGACATCCTCTTTGGTGAAGAGTCGCATGCAGTCCATCAGACTCACCTCACCGTAGCTCTTCTGAGCACAAACATAGATGCATTCACATTAGCATGCACCCAAACACACACATGCACACAGAAAACACACATACAGAGAAAACACACCAAACACAGAACACACAGAGAAACAGGAAAGAAAGCAAAGAGCTTGTGTTAAGATCAGTGAGCACGGAAAACACAGAAACAAAAGCCTGCATGTGTTTCTTCTGTAATCATTGTGAGGACTACCATAAGTTTTGACCAACGTTTGGAGTGAGGACAGTCCTTAATTTTCTTAAAAATATTTTTTAAGAGTGTTTACAAGTTATTTATAGGCTTGTCTCAAAGAGGTGGGAAAATGAGAAAAAAAAATCAGCAGCTGAACATCAAATGTGCCTGTTATATCCAAACAACAACTATGTGCAGTGTGCGGTTTGTGAAAAAAATGGGAGGGGGGTACTTTGTTGACATTTCATAGCTACTGTACAGACTGTCTCAGACTAGCTGACTACCGCGCGCCCTTTCAAACAGACCTAGTAGCCAGTTGTTTGTCAACTTGCACCATCTTCTGTCGGTTCTATTGTGTAGCTTACTTTGACCACTTCGATCAGAAAACGAAATAATAGCTACTCTGTCGGACCAAAGTGTGACAGTGACAAAACACATCCCCCCAGAGATAAAAAATGTATTACCAAAAGAGGGACATATAAAGCAAATCCCCCCTATCTCCCCCCTGCAAACCGCACCCTGACTATGTGTTAACAATGGCTGCTCCGCAGGTTACAATTTCTACTGAATTTTGCCTTCGTTTATTTTTAAGAATCTGTGTTTAAATGTAGCTTAGATTCTCTTAAGTGTAGCAGAAATGATGGCCCTCATTCCAAAGGTTAATTTACCCGGAATGTGTGTGTGTGTGTTGTCTAACCTTGGTGATTGGCAGAGAAAGATCCCAAAAGGGGTCAAAGACGGTGGAGCAGAAACCACAGTGGCTGCAGGTCAGTGAGCTCTTCAGCTGACCAACAAACAGATCTGGAAGAGCAGCAAAGATTTTAACAAAAATCGGAATGATCATTAAATTAACACAAGACAACCACGATGTTCAGCAGATTTATTTCTGATTAAATTTCTTTAACTTCACAGTATTCCTTCAAGAAAAAAATCAATGCAAGTGAAGCTCCAGTCTCCTCGAACTAGATAACCCCTCAACACCTGAATTTATTTATGAATGAAAAAAAACAAAATAAATACACAAAAAAAAATAAGGAAAAAAAAAAGACTGGAATGAAATAAAATATAACTAGACAATAATATTAAATAAATGATTAAAATGAATAAAAAGAAATATATAAAAAAACATAAATACATAAATAATAGTGTATAATAAAAATAAATCAATGAAATAAATAGCATTTATTTAAAAAAAGTTATAAATGTGCAACAATAGGCATGAAGCAGTTAAGCCAGTTTCTATTTGTTTCTACTCACCAACTATCTTACTGTCTTCTCTCTCCAGGTATTTACTCCACATCTTCTTCCCTTTCTCCTCATCTCTGGATGGATATAAAAGGTGAGAAGTTATTTGCACAACTTTGTGTTTGTAACAACAAACCCTAGAGTAGGTCACTGCTCTGTAATCCAGAACCTGGTCGCCACAAAGGCACCATTCACACGAACGCTAAGGTGCTCTGATACAGTTAAAAGCTCCAAAACCTCACTTAACACACCTAAACTACTAATTTTGACGACCAGGTGGCACACTTCTACATTTAGAAATTAAAGAGCCACGTTACTAAAACACCACCTGCCCTGGAACACTTTTTAAAGCTTGAAATGAAGATGTCTCTGCATCACATTTTCTGTTTGGGGCAGAGATTAACTCCGACCCTTAAACAAATTAGATAACGAAGGATTTTATCCAAGAAGAGTTGGAGCATGAAGCTCTGTGGGTCCACAGCGAGGCCACAAATGAACATGCGCAGCTGTAAATTAAAGGTTAATGATGAAGCTTCAATCATTCATGATTTCTTGGTATGGGCCTGATTTACACTCTGTGTTACATCTTCGGGCATCAACACGCGGTGAGGACTTACGGTAGGTGGTCAAAGTCCTCCACGGTGCCTCTCGGCCTGACGGTGACCCTGTTGACCTCGTTGTGCAGGCCGTCCAGGAGGAAACGCAGGAACTCCTGAGCGTCCTGTTGGCTGCAGAAGAACGACCACAGACCTCAGTTGCATGTCTTTCTGAACTTAGCGGCTGAATAATCCGCTCAGAATGAAAAATAACAAAACTTACTTGTACCCCACGAATCTGGGAGCATATCTCTGGATCTGAGTTTTAAATTCGGACGGGCTGACCGCCTCGCTGCTGGATGACGTCCACATGGTCTGTATCAGCTTGGCAAATTCTGTCCACAAAATTATTATATTACTGACCAGAAATTTTCATGTTTCATATTTTCTTGCAAACAGAAAAACGGAAGTTTTCTAAATGCTTCTCTGAGTGGATGCACATCGAATTAAGAGGAGCTGAGATCTTTTAGGTCTCCGAGGCTGGGGTGACTCATACCCAAGCATGGACTGGCCATCTGGCATACCAGGCATTATCCCGGCGGGTCGACGTGTTTTTTGAGGCGACACAACTATGACTGGTCTATAAAAGTTGCTAGATCTGCAACCCTACTAAACACTGGCCCAGCCCACTCAAATGTTTAAACACCACCCTCTCTCGCAGTAGTCCCTGTACCTGCTACCGTGGATGATGATGATGATGGTAGAAGCTGTGGTAAATTGCACTGCTTTCACATCACTGAGGTTCTGTTCTGAGTGAAGAGACCCAGCAAGTCTGATCTATGCAAGCCAGTTAGCGGTGAAACGCTAGCTGTTCACAAAGTTGCGATGACGTGATGAAAAGACGCCAGCTGTTTTATTACCTAGTTACCTGGTTGTGTTTACTGGTTAAAACAGCAGATCTTAAATTTATCTTTTTAATGTCTTTCTGAAATAAATCATCTTTTTGAAAGTGAAAACATTTTTAACCATTAACAGGGCTTAAAGCAAAAAAAAAAAAAAAATCCCAAGCCTGATCTTTTTTCCGGGAAGCGGGGGTGCAGCCAGCAACTTTTTGGCATTGTGCTTGGCAGGGTACAAGACGACCTACAGTTTAAATGCGAATTTTAGAAAGGTAATAATGTTATAAGGACATGTGAAACTCAGTCAGGCTAATTAATTTGAATTATTCATTTAGCAACCATTTAATCAGTCATCATCTGTACCGCTTAGTCCATAACGGGTCACGGGGTGAGCTGGAGCCCATCCCAGCACTGTTTCAGGTGAGAGGCAGTTACACCTGGACAGGTCACCAGTCCATCACAGGGCCCCATTTAATTCAGTGAAGGGCAATTTATACAAAAAAAAAACCCAAACAAACAAAAAAAAAACATACCTTACAGAGCAACAGTTAACTGGAGATAACATTGTAATTTTAAATTGCAACATTTCCATCCAAAACAAACTATATCAAACTAGGTTATAGGAAATTAAAAAAAAGAAATGCAAGTTATGACACTAAACTACAAGTCAGTTCAATTAACAATAACAGCAACGAAAAGGTTAAAGTGCTCCAAGAACTGATTAAACTGTATAGGAAATCAACAGAAAATAGGAAATAGACACTGAGAACTGCTAAACTGAAGCTTCCAGTGCAATCATCACAGTTCACTGGCACCTTTTTTCCCCTGCTCTATTTCTTGTTTCTTTTTTTAGTTGGGGTTTGACTCCTCTCCTTTTTAACATCGATCATTGTTCAGAGCCGCTACGTCAGATGTGGCTGTTGCTCCCGGCAAACGACGTGTAAGCTTGATATCTGGGGGTTGGGAAGGGCTCTGATTGGAGAGGAGGCAGACGTGAGGTGTTTATATCTACAGGCAGAAAACCAAATCCAGTTCCTGCTTCTTTTCTTTTCATCTAAAACATGGAAGACCACATAAAAAGAACCATTTTTGGGTTGATTTTGATTCTAGTTTTGAGACAGCGGCTCGACACCAGCATACTACTTTACTTTGGTCAGCCGGGGAGCCGCGAGGTAGAGACCGTAGCGTCATCGCGACAGGACAGAGGAACGCGCATACGCAGAACGACCGGAGTTAATTTATAGCAGAATTTAAGTATACATGAGGAATTACTCAATTTGGATTTTAAATCAGAATAAACCAGCCATTTACTTCGGATTTAAGTTTATTTAGGCGATTACAAGGTGATTTTAATTTTATTCTGAATTATAGGGGAATTAAAGCTGTCATGTAAACATGGCTGATGTGTTCGAGGCAGCTTTTGTGTAGGTTTTTATCCCATCCATCATTTCTCATTTCTGTTCTTTCTGTTTTCTTTCTTTTCTTAAAACACAAAGTGGGATGCGTTACATCCTGTCCTGCCATTCCCCAGTCAATGCTCCATGGTTCCCAAGGACAGTAAGACTCTTTATCTTGGTTTCCTCCGAATATAATAAAGTGTGTTGAGCTGTCGTATGTCTCCGAGGGGTCCTTCCATAACAGGGTGAAGGCCGCTTTAATATTTATCTCTGTGCTGAGTATAGATTTTCAATTTATTAACAAATGACACTTCTCTCTCCAATTACTGCTAACTGCATAGTTTTAGTAGCTTTAAGGTGGAGCATTTAAGGAAGCTCAAAGATTTGTTGCGTGCTTGACCGTATTTGGGCAGATTTTTTTGTCCTAGTCATAGTCATTCATATCCCACCTTCCATGAGGGCTGTGTTGGTGCGGCTGTTGTTGTTAAGGTCTCTGCGGTGGGAGTTGTGCAGGCAGTAGTCTCGCAGGCTGTGTGTGTTGCTGAGACACTGCAGGATGCTGTTCATGAAACACTATGAGGAAATACACATCAATCACATGATCTAACTCCTTAATGTCAGAATATATTTACAGGTATATAAAAACAGTAAAAAAAAAAAAAAAAAAAGTACATATAAAAAACTAAGAAATAGTAGAAAAATAAAAACATAATAGTAAATATATAAAATAATACCAATACTTTTACTACTACTAGTACATCTACTAGTATTACTACCACTGCTACTACTACTACTGCTGCTACTACTAATAATAATAACAACAGGAAACAGTTTGTCATGTGAAAAACGGATATTTTCTGTCAAATTATTTTCTATAAACTTAAGAAATACTTCCTGAGAAAAAGTGATGGGAAGGACAAATATCATCAGATTACAGATGAGAAGTTTACTTACTGTGTTTCCCAAGTTCTTCAGTCCAACCAGACCTTGGGCACTCTTTGAGTTCTGGGAAACAAAACACAGCCGAGCATTAACCCTCAGGGCACCATCGGGTACCAAACGTGTACTTTCAGAATATTCAGTTAAATATCTCATTCAATTTAAATGCTAATTGTATCAAACTTGGCAAGGATATTTCCTATATTATGTTTATAATTCCATGATCACTCTTTTTTTTTTAAAAGATGTATAGAACAGAAGATATGTACAAGACAAACATTCTTTGCTTGCGGTGCCGATTTGGTCCCATTGACTCCCATTATAACCCCATATACTGTGACCCTGACGTAATGATGTTTTTCTCAAAAATACCTAATAAATCTACACCTTTAACTTCAAAATACACAGTGTTTTAATGGAGGCCTGCTTTTTTTTTACCTTTCAAAATGCATGGCAATAAAAAACTGAAAATCATAAAAATGGCCCGATGTGTTTGAATACTCTTAAAAGTGGTTTTATTGTGGTTGAGAATATATTTTGTGTGCGTGAGTGTGCATGCATGTGTGAAATTAGAATAACAAAATGGTAAACGGTCTGTACTTATAAAGCGCTTTTATCCAAAGCGCTGTACATCATACATCACCTTCACCCATTCACACACACATTCACACACTGATGGCGGAAGCTGCCATGCAAGGCGCTCACCACGACCCATCAGGAGCAATTAGGGGTTCGGTGTCTTGCCCAAGGACACCTGGACCGGACTTGGCTGAGGATCGAACCAGCAACCCTCGGGTTACAAGACGACCACTCTACCTTGCTGAGCAATGCCGCCCCCTACTTAATGCATAGCATGCTGTTCTTTAACAAGAAACACAAAACAAGTGACACGTTATTAGGACATGTTGTGGTATGCCCACCATTGTTGGTAGAATTAGTTTTAATACATTTCCACAATAAATCCTTCATATCTAACATCTTTCTAGCCACGCCGCCCCGTAAAATGAACTTTGTTAATGTTTTGTTTTTTTGTTACAAAAGAGCCTCCTCTCCTATTGGATGCACATATGGCATGTTCATGCAGGTGCACGTTGTTTGCAGCCTTGTCTGGCTGGTCTTTTCTTCAGCAGACATCATGAAGAGAACACTAAATACAGAGGAAGCTCTTGTTGCAGTTTTGCAATCATGGGAAGAAAGTGAGATGGACCAGCGAGGATTCTTCTGAGAGTGATCAAGAGGAACTCCTGCAAGAGACAGAGGTGGAGGGGGGAAAAGAGGAAGAAGCAGAGGGAGAAGAAGAAGAAGAACAGGGAGAAGAGAAGGCAATGGACACCTCTCCATGGAGGTCAGGAAATGGTAAAATCATATGGTCTCCCAGTCAGGAACAAACCCTCCCATTTTTCCCTCCACCTGTCTTGACCCCTGGACCCACTCACTATGCGCTTGCCAGGATCAGAAGTCCTGAGACTGCCTTTGACCTGCTTCTGAATGAGGACATCCTGCAGCTGATCTTGCATTTTACAAACCTGCAGGGAACGAGGTCACCCCCTCACCATCTGCGTCACCCCCACTAACCTTCTGCATCACCCATTCACCTGGACGCTCCCCATCACCTTGTGTGTGCCCCCTTCTAACCTGGTGCATCACCTCATTCC
>JBAMHW010000009.1:27419111-27430427 GCA_037177495.1 Rhadinocentrus ornatus | reverse complement strand
AGCCACGTTCAAATAATAAAATACATCCATTTACGTCCCGATCTTTGTGTGCTGCGGTCTGAAGTTTAGCATTTATGCACTTGCTAATGCGCTGATAAAGGCAGTGTTATATATCCAACATTTTCCTTTATAAGGTGCAATTTTGTTCATTTGGACTCGATAACAATCACCTAACATTACATTTATCTACCTGATATAAAGTGTGCTCTGCAAACACAAGAATTGCTGATTATCGTCTCTGTCCAGTCCTTTCGTCTTATTGCATTCAGCTATAATTGTCTTTGTTTTTTTTCTGGTTTCCTAAAAACGTTTATTTACTGTCAGGAATGTTTTTCCTCTTATTCTAGCACCCAAACACACAACAAGATGACATTTTTAAGACGTAATAACACTTGAGAGCTCGTTTCTACAGTGTTTTTTTGCCTCCGGATACAGTAGTGACGTCACTGATTATGTTCACCCGAAGCAAAGACGGGGAAGCAGCAAGAAGAGATGAGAAAGAGGGAGGTAAGAAATCAGTTTTAGGTTGGATATTCCACAGATATATGTACTGGAGATACCAGCATCTCGTTTAGGGACCATCAACAAATGACAGGCTTTCCGTGAAACGGAAATTCTCATAAAGGACATAAAACAATATTTTCATTCTAAAGAAAAGCGGACTTCTGAGTAAACAGAGAAAAATAAGAAGTTTTTTGGGTTGTTTTTTTTTATACAGGGTACTAAAGCTTTTGAATTGGGAGAGTTGGAAAGTCGTGCCTGTTCCTGCTACTCCCGTGTTCTCCTCCTTCAAGTACTCATGTGCTCCCTTACACTAACCATATACTCATTACTTTCAATGTCTGCCTCCTTCTGTCCAGAATCCTTCTCCCCCATACCATCTCACTCCGCAATGTTAAGGACATCAACATTGAGACTTTTTCTTCTGAATTCATCAATTTACCCAGTCCTAATGCCAACTGCTAACCCGATGACATAGTTTTCCACTATCACAACAATCTCCATACTCATGCTCCACTGAAAACCAGATCCATCTCTTTCACCTGCCCTTCACCCTGGTTCACTCCTGTCCTACGTCAGCTCAAATCCCAAGGACGACAACTGGAACGACTCTACAACAAAACTGGACTCACTATACACAAAGAAATGTACAATAATCATGAATTTATTTTTTTTAGTATATATTCACCTTTCCTGAAAGGCCTCGGAGTCTGAGGCACCATAAAAAAAGTCACCAGGAAAGAAAGATCAACCAAAGGCAGCAAAGAGACCAAAGGTAACCCCAAAGGAACAAGAAGATTTGTTAGAAAAAGGTGTCGTCATCATCCCCACAGTGAAGCATGGTGGTGGTAGCATCATGCTGTGGGAATGCTTTTCATCAGCAGGGACTGGGAAACTGATCAGAACTGAGGGAATAATGTATAGAGCTAAGTCCAAGAAATTTTATGAAGAAAGTCAGTTTGAGCATTCCAGAGATTTGAGTCTATGAAAAAGATGAACTTTCCAGCACAACAGTGACCCTCAGCATTCTGATTTTGCACAAGTTTTTTACATTGCTGAAAACTTTGGGTCTTACATCTGGTGCGGGTGTTGAGGGCGCTATTGAGCTCCGCCGAGCAGCACATGTGGTGGTTTTAGGCACAAATTCTTTCGCCTGTGGGTTTAACCTCTGTTCTTTAAGCCCTTTACTGATGTACTAATTCCACTTGTTTCCTTACTTTATCCGCTTCCAGTCTGTGTCTCTGCTCTTGTTCCTCCAACTCATGTTTCATTTTCAGAGCTGCAGCTTTTACCATCAGAGCTGCTTGATCAGCCATAGCTAGTTTACGAACCGAGGTCGTGCTTGACCCGGACATGCGACTGCGTTTACTTTAACGCTAAGAAATGCTTGAAATACTGTCCCCAGGATTGACACAGTCTTCAGCAACACCACAATGTTAATCCACTTCAACATAGCCATCCACAACGTCCCATTTTCATTCAGCCAAATGCACACGTTATTCACAAATTCATCATAAGCAACCTTCTTAAGCTGAAACCAGGCCTTTTGCCTTCATTGCTCCTCCTCAGGCAAATCAAAATCATTCAACAAGTTGTTGTGAAGAGCGGATGCGTTTTCATACAAAGCTGTTAACCCTTTAAGATGTTGCTTGACCACAAAAGCATTTGTATTTAAAGTCCAAAGCTCTGTTATTTTCACTTTGAAGTTGCTTGCACGTTTAAATACATCACTCATTTCCTTCTGTATTCTTTCTATAGCAAAAGCAGCACCCTTTAATGAAACTTTTCTTTCGCGGGCTCAGTATTAGAATGATCACAGCTTATATCGCTCATTTTCAACTGTAATCAGCGTGGCGTGCTGCGTGGTGCCTTTCAATCTTGCGATCAAAACGCTCCAAAAATGCCACAAACGCCAACATATTCACTGTGTACCAAACAGACATCATTTCCTGGACGAGGCTCGCGGCCGCTCCACAGCATCATATAAATAAATTAAATAAGGATGACTGCACTCACTGGAGATGTCCCACACATTAGTTGTGCCTTGTATTCTATTTATCCATAATCTCACGTGAGATGACGGAGATGGATGGATGAATGAGTGTAGCTCTGCATCAGGAGAGCAGGACGCGGCGTCTCTTTTCCAGGTGAGCTGTCCTTTGCAACAGGTGGCTTGTCTTTAATCCGAAAAGGTTGCGGTTTTTACTTTTTGTAGCAACTATCCAGCTCTATCCTTTTAGTCACTTTGGGTGCGGGGGATCCTAGTCATTACGCGCTTCAATCAAGCAATGTTCAGACTGAAAGGTAAGTTTGGGGTGTGTTCCCATTTATTGAATGACTGCCATACATAAATGAAACGTAAACAAACACCACCACCACAATAAACCTGAACCAAACAATAAAACAGAAATAATGGCTCCTACAACCACATTGCTCCTCTTCAATCCGAGGTTCGACTACCCGATGGACCCTCCTCTCCAGGAACCCTGAATAAAACTTACCAGGTAGGCTGAGGAGTGTGATCCCCCTGTAGTTGGAGCTAGAGCTGGGTATCGATTCAAATTGCAAGAATTGATTCGATCCGTTCTGATCCGATATTGATTTGGGTCAGTGTTATTACAACAGTTTTTTAGCTATTTTCGGAATTATATTACTTAGTAGTTCTACAACATATAAATACTAGTATTATATTGACATTCAACCGCAATTTAATGAAGTATTTGTAGTTATAGATGGCTGTAAGGACCAATCTCCTCCTAGAGTGTTGACACAATTGCCTTCACAAACCTGCTGTGGGGCAGAATTACGGAACAGATCCAGGGCAGAACAGAGGACACCAGAGGTGTCTCCACCTGCAGCAACAGCTGCTATTGGGACACTAACCTGGTGCATTATTAAAAATTTTATATTAAGAATACAAATGCAGTTTTATTTTAACATAGGGCTGGGTATTGTCACTAATTTCCTGAATTGATTTGATATTGATTAATTTACAGCTAATTATGTAACACCACATATTTTTCTTGAATCTTAAAAACACTTTTTTTTAAATATATAAAACACTGTGTACATTTACTTGACTATTAAAATGTAATAATCTGATCAGACACATCTACATTTTTAATTTCTGAAGTACCATAACAATACAGTGTTTCCCAGATTCCGAGCCAGAAATGCTGCTATGGGGGAAAAAAAGGGAAAAAAACAAAACAGGAAAAGGTTACACTTTTTAAAAGTCCTGATGAAACTGTTTTGAGTCGGTCTAAATATTCTTTAAGTTCAGATCTCAGATAACGTGTTGATGTTAATACAGCTTACAAAGAATACTGGATCCATTTAAACTCGTAATACGACCTAGAAATTCCTTCAATGACGGTGGATTCAGCTTGATCAGCTGTGTGCGTTCCCGTGACGAGCGTGTCGATATCGGTGTAACACCAGAGCAGGAGAAACACTCTATCTGCTCCACCCTGGAGCAAGATGCTTCCATCTCCACCAGCCTGAGAGAAAACTCTCTTATTTCTGTCTGATTTCCAGCTGGTCGATGTGTTTACCGACGTGTGCACTCTGTCAGAATCTGTCGGAAACTCGTGTGTGCGCATGTCTCTCTGTGTGTGTGAGTGCTGACTGCCGTGAACACAGAGAGCAGGTGGCTTCACACACTCTCACACCACACCTTACGCTCTCACGCTGAAAGACACATCAAGAGCAATGCTGACTAATCAGGAGGTTCGGGAGGATTCCCAATGGGCCGCATTACTCTTGGGCCGGTGTCCCAGTGAAACAAATAAATGAATAAGTGGGTGAGTAAAAACGGGCCTACGATTTGATCTAAGTATCTATAAAATAAATAGTGATGTGCAGATCAATGCTGAAATATCTTTTCCTCCTATACGAACATTTACATAACTTTCAGGATAGGTAGGAACTAGGGCTGGGTATCGTCACAATATCCTGAATCCATCCGATTTGATTCACGGCAGCCGATTTCGATTCGATTTTTATTCATTTACAGCTAGTTTTGTAACAGCACCTATTTTTCTTGAATATTAAAGAGGTTCACAGATGTTCAGCTGTGCGCGTTCCCATGACGACCGTGACGCTATCAGCGTAACACCAGAGCAGGAGAAATACTTCCTCTGCTCCTCACTGGAGCAAGATGCTTTCACCTCCACCTGCCTGAGAGAATCTAGAAAACTCATCTTTCTGTCTGATTTCCAGCGATGCGCTGTCCTGACGGAAACCTGTGTGTGCGTGCATGTGTCTCTGCGTGCGTGTGTGCTCACAGCCGTGGACACAGAGAGCAGGCGCAGCTATGCCATGCCGTCATGTAAACCAGATAAACAGCATCAGACCGTTTACTGTTTAGTAAAAGGACAAAGTGTAAATCTTTTCTAGAGGAAATATGACTTTAAATGACCATATCAAATTTATTTTGACGTGCGTGGTGACATCACTTCCTGTTGTTGAAGCGACGGCCTCCATTAGCATTAGCTGCTAATATGAGTACTGCAGTCTTAGCGTTAGCTGCTTATGTGAGCGGTAATACACTGCAAAAAGGGTTGTTTCCTGTTTTATTTTGAAGTTGTTGTTGGTACTTTTAATAAAATATTTGTAAACCTCTTTTTTTACATTTTGGTACTTTGCTATATTCTACAATTAAACCTGCACAAAATGAGAAATGTTTCTTATGTCTTGCTGCCGTGTATGCCACAAAATTTTGGTTGGTTGCACCAAGCCTTACTCCAAGGATTAATGAAAACTTGGCAGCCCTGTGATGTAATGTTAAATGTTGATGTCTTTGTGAACTGGATTTCTCATCTGAAGTTAAACTCACATTATGATATTAATCTGAGAGTGTGGGTTTATTTTTTGATCATTACATCTTGAGACTGAATCAATATTTGAAGATTATATTAATAACAAATGTCCACTGATAGTTCTAACAACTTGAAATGCACTAAGAGCTTTGTTCCAACCCAGATTTGTCTGAAAAACTCTCGTCTTCTTTCCGCCCTACCTCTTCCACTAATGTTAGTGGTTGCTGGTAATAATCCAGAACGGGAAATGGATCAGCTGATCTTTCTGACCTGCATGGAGGAAACTCAAGTCATTAACACTGAACTTAGAGGTGAGACTAATGGCCAACAGACCTAGATCATCAGCGCCAAAAGGTTCTGTCAGAAAGGGTTAGGGAGGGTCAGTTGTCCAAGCTATGGTAAAAGCTCATGTATCACACAAAAAGGTGTTGGAACAAGGTGATGATCTCTTGCTTTTATGTTATAGTGGTGATAGTTTCCAGCCTATTTCCATTGAAGACACTTCCTCAGTAGTAATGATCAGACTTCCCTACCAGCTACCCTGGACCCACTACAGTTTGCGTACAGTCCCAACCAATCTACTGAGGACGCCATCGCACACCTGTATCATGCAGCCCTGAACCATCTAGACAGCAGAAGGGGAAATTATGTCAAATTGCTGTTTGTCGACTACAGTTCAGCGTTTAACACAACAATTCCCTCTATACTCACCACTAAGCTGGAGATCCTGGGCTTCATCCTACCCCTGTGTCACTGGTCTTCCAACTTCCTGACAGACAGATCACAAGCGGTATGGCTGGGCAACCATGTCTCACTCTTGCTCAGCGTCAGCACTGGAGCCCCCCCAGAGATGTGTTCTGAGCCCCCACTGTACTCTTTATCTACTTACGACTGTGTGGCCACTTCCAGTTTGCGGACGACACTGTGGTGGTGGGCCTGATTTCCAACAACGACGAGACAGCCTACCTAGAGGAAACCTGGAATCATGGTGCCAGGTCAACAATCATCTCCTGAACATCAGCAAGACTAAGGAGCTGATAGCGGACTTCAGCACAAAGCAGTAGAGAGATTACCGGCCCCTGGCCATCGGTGGGGACCCCAGTGGAGAGAGTGGACAGTTTCAGGTATCTAGGTGTTCACATCAAGCAGGACCTGACATAGTCCTGTCATGTTAACACCCTGGTGAAGAAGGCCAGGCAGCGTCTTTATCATCTTAGATGACTGAAGGACTTCAAACTGCCCTCCAGGGTGCTAAAGAGCTGCACCATTGACAGGAAATATCACAGCCTAGTTAGGAAACAGCACCAAACAGGACAGCAAGCTCTCCAGAGGGTGGTGCAATTAGCAGTGTACCATCCATACTGAGCTTCCTCACCTGGACACTATATACAGCCAGCAGTGCTGGACCAAGGCCAGGAAGATAATGCAGGACCTCAACCATCCCAAAAATGGACTCTTTCAGGGGCGCAGATGGGATTTTTTAACTGGGGGGGACTAAGCTCTCACCAAATGATTTCAACTCAATGGGCCAGCTGCTCTAAAAATTTAATCTGGACAAAAGTTGTCCAGATTTATGATTCCCATCGTTTGGGACAGTGGATCACATAATCCTGCTTACTTTTACCCCGGTTGTTCAAAGTAAAATAGGATTGGATCACCCTGATCCAGAATCGCGTTTTCCAGCATGTAGATCGGTGTGCGCTGACGGCCATGTGAAGAACAACAGGTGGAAGAGACGATCTGCATACCTTAACTATTTGCGAGTGAAACCACCAAGAGCATGTAACATAATACATGTATGTACTGTCCTGCATAACATACCTGGCGGACTGTCCCTCTCTGTCACGATGTTAATGACACACCTGAGCCCCATGTGGAGGTACCGGCCCAACCTCTGGCAGTTTGTCATAATGAGGGACAAACGGGACATGTAACAAGGGATGCAATTGTTAGAAATCTTTTTCCTCTGATTATGCGGTGATGAAAACCAGGAAAATTGAATATTGTATTTGTGTTTGTTACTGGATTTTTGGGGGGTTTATTTTGTGGGGACAATGTCACGTTTTTATTTTTGCTTTACTATGCTGCAAGGGTATATAGGTAGCCTATTCCCCGTTAACCACTTTATCCCTGTAACAGTTAAACAAGTCAGGTGCAAAATACAAATATAAGCATACACATCGAATAAAAAGCTCCACAGTTTCATCTACAAATCCGCCTTGTAATCCTACCCTCTGTTGGGATCAGGATAATCCTGTTTTTTTGGATCAAAATTATCCAGATTCTACTTAAAAGGTTTGAACAACCCAAAATGAGAGTTTTATCCAGATAACAACCAAGACTGGATTACGTGATCCAAGCTAATTTTGAAATCCAGATTTCTCTTTTGAACAACCAATTTTCAAGATTTGATGCTATCCAATAACCAAAATTCGATCAGATTACGTTTGAACAACCGGCCCAATAAGATATTTTTGAGCAAACAGACTTCTGGGAGAATTTCCTTTAAAGCATGCACAGCTTGTGTTGACCTTGTTCTTGTTTTTAAACATGGCCAGCTGGACTCTCAACTCCTATTTCAGTTCAGGATATTTGCAAACTGCTGCGTCAGTATCCACTACTAGATCTCAGACACGTTCACTAAAAAGTGGCGCAACCAAGTGAGAGAGGTGACAGAATTTTCTCATTTTGGGGCCTTATACACAGGCTATGTGGACACATATGACCTTATAACCTTTAGAAAGTGAATTTTGCACAATATGAGACATTTAAGGTAACCATCAACATATAGCCTTACTTCTTCTTTCTTTTAAAAAGTAAATTGATCATTTTTACAGTGGTGTTTCTCACACACGTTTTAATAAAGATATGTTGCAGGAAAAATCAAGGTTGCCATATGTAACCTTATAGACATGAACTACTCCACTACTGTAGCTCCACAAGTTCACTGACCTCCCTAATCATATGATTGGATGCTTAAAGTGTGCCTAAGTACCTTTTTTATTTTTAACTAAGGACGGACAGATTTTGATGACCCCCATTTATTAACTGTGGGTCCTGGTTTCAAATGTTTTCGGGCTCCCAAAATGCGGGTTCACTGTGAGGAAACGTCCGAATGATAAAAGAATTTAGTAGATACACCTCAACTGGACAAGGCCTTAATTTTCACACAGGCTCTGTACAGTCAAGGCTTCGAGGACCTGCTGTGCTGTATGGAGACCCCCTTTTTGGGAAACACAGTGTTATAGGACTGATTCTTGTTATAGCATGCATTTTGATACCCTTATTTTAACAGAAAAGACCGAACAGGGAATAAGAAGGAAGGTTGAACAAGTGGAGTCTTTTACTAGAAGTGTACTAATTGGACCAACAGTGCCCCCATTTGGTCAAAATCAGTGTTACCAGAATTATAAAAGCATTTCAAAGCTTCACTATGAGTGGGCTTAATGAAATGAAACCATTTGATAACGACTGCAGCTTTCAGGCTTACTCAGCTCCTGGCTATTGATTCTCTCTGGAGGAAAACAACTGCAAAAACACAATAAGAAGATACGCCGCCTTACCGTGGCGTCTCTGTTTGGAGAGTCAGATAGACTGTTGCTGCTCGGCTCCCATGCTGAAGAGCTGAATGCTCTGCTGCTGCTGAAGGCCTCCTGGGTGGAGCTCCGTGACAGGCCTGAGTAGACCGGCCGGGAGCCCGCATTATAAGAGTCAGTTACATCCGCAGTTCGACTCCGGTACACACTTCGCAGGGCACTGGTGGAAGAGGACGGGGTAGAGGAAGAGGAGGAAGCTTCGCTGAGGCCCACAGAGGCCAGGTCCCTGCTCAGGTCGCTCTGCGATACGGATTTCCGTCGATTGAGCGAGATGCTGGAGGCCACCGGTGAAGAGGAAAGGTAGCTGGACTTGGCTGGGGACGAATAGTAGCTGTAGCCAGAATAGACAGACCCCCCACTCAACCCTGACCCTCCATAGCTCTTGACAGGGGTTCTGCTGAGGCTCTCACTTCGACGGCTGCTGCTGCTTCCAAGTATGTTGGTACGTGGGATGGTTCGTCCCCGGTCGGGGTCAGAAGAGGTGCTGTAGTTACGGCTGCGGGCAGCAGAGCTGCTCAGATAGCTAGAGGAGTAACCTGAAGAAGAGGTGGAGGAAGGGGACTTGTATGTAGACAGCTTGTCCCGCTCGCTGTAGGAGCTAAGGCCCGGGGTCAAGGAGGAGCTGTAGGAGCTGTAGTGGCTGGTGTAGGAGGAGCCAGCATAGCGCTTGGCGGTGGAGGAGACGCGAGACATGCTGCTGCTTTCTCAGCCACAGAGACAGAGAGCCTCGGGAAGACTGCATCGGCTGCAGACACAGCAAAGAGACACAAGCTCTGTATTAGTTCATCAGCAACAATCAGATCAATACTTACAGCAGTTAGGCCATCATTCATTCCTCTCTCACTGAGCATTAATCTGCTTTAGAAAAGACAAATTGACTGGAGAATGAGCAGTGCATCATGAAAACATAAAATCCATTAGCTATAGTCAGCTCTCAGTGTAACACATTATCACATACCAAGAAGTGACTCATAATATTAATTTTACCAACATCATGTTCCTTTAGCATTACTGTAATCCAGCTACAAAGCACACTCTCACACTTGAGATTTTCTGCTGTGTTTTTGTCCAGCATAGTCTCTGCCAGTACATCAGCAGCAGGAGGTCCTGAGCTTAGCTAATTTTCTCCTGAAAAACTGTCATGTTGGTAAGACATCTTTCTGGTAAGATGCTACAAAAGATCTTCTGGCATCATGCTGCTGTTAGCTAGTTTCTACCCACATAACATGTCTTGTCATAGACGTAAATCCCATTAAAACATGTTCACCTAAACCCTGACACAACTTTTCTATCTCCACTTTTCACCTTATTTGGTTCTTGACTCTGTGTTTACAATAAAACAAATAAATGAGTGATAATACAAATTAAACTAAACTCAATCTGCCGGGCAGCACACAATGTTCCTGTGTTGGCTGAGGCTCAGCGAGAGCCTCTGAATAGATAAAAGTATCTAGTGTTGCTGATCCGTGTTGAGCTCAGAGAGAAAGGCTCCTATTTCTTCAATCTGTCTGCCTGTTTCTCTCTCTCTCTCTTTGCTTCCTATCCTCTATCACTCTCTGTAGAAATGAAAATATACACTATCGCCATTTCCTCCATTGTCACCATGTTTCCTCTTAAGCCTATCCTTTTAGTGCCCCCCCCTGTGTAATTTCCCATCCTTCTGGGTCATGTAGCTTTCTCCTTGCGTGGCTCTCTCTGGATCTTTGTGTGACCACAGATTTATCAATAATTCAGCATATGGATCTGGAGTAGGCACATGAGCGTGGTGCTGGACACCAGCCAACGTATGCTGCTGACCAAAACACAGAGATGCAGCTGTGGCCACGCTAAGCCCACAAAGCTAGCATCAGCAACTGCTCGGCCCTGCTTATAAACAGCCGTCTAAACAAACGTTTCGCATATATATTCTGGCAGTAGGTGTGTATTTTAGTTTACACACACCTAACTTGCTTCAGCTGGCATCGACTTATTAAACCCAAACCGATGCAGAGAGCAAAGGTTCCTGTTTCAGAGGGATTGAATTGTTAATCTCCAAATAAAAAAGCTGGTCAGATTACTGAAACTACTAAAACTGGGTGAAGAAACATCCAGAAGATTACAAAACTGCAAAGGACAGCAGTGAGCCATAGTCTTGGAGCTGGAAATGAGGTCAGAAGAAAATCCCACATCACTTTAAATTTGATTAACCCTTGACAGCTTGTCAGAAATTTGTGACAAATCGCCTCTGGTCTTTTTAAAAAAATGTAAACTTTCATTTGAATTAATTAATCAGTTTTATTAGTACAATTCAATATCTTTTTATTGCTATTAATTAATTTAATATTTATCCATCCATCCATCCATTTTCTGTACCGCTTGTTCCCATTAGGGGTCGCGGGGTGAGCTGGAGCCTATCCCAG
>JBAMHW010000009.1:27369410-27394035 GCA_037177495.1 Rhadinocentrus ornatus | reverse complement strand
TCAGGAGGTAGTCTGTCAGTCGCCTGGCGACAATGCTAAAGAAGATCTTCCCTTCAACACTCAGCAGCGAGATGGTTTGGAACTGACTGATGTTCTGAGACCTTTCCTCCTTTGGGATCCAGACACCTTCTGCCTGTTTCCACTGGTCTGCTACCTTGCCCCTCCTCCAGATCACCTTCAGGATTTTCCAGAGGCTTTGGAGTAGCCTGGGACAATTCTTGTATACCTTGTAAGGTACTCCACTAGGCCCAGGAGCAGAGCTTGCTCTTTTCTTCTTGACTACCTCCTGGATCTCTCTCCAACTGGGCTCCTGGTGGATCAGCAGGCCATGTCGGTTTTTACATATCTTACCACATATAAATTCCATAGTTTTCGTCGTATTTCCATTTCCATGTGTTGTCATCCTTTGGTCCGTCCGGTGGGATTCTCTACCACCCCCCCCTCTCGGGAGTCCCTGGGGGGATTGCTCCTGTAGGTTGATCTGTAGCTTTTTATGGGTTTCTCCCTCTCGGAAGATGCAGCTTGGGATGCTACCCCTCACTGCCCCAGTGCCGTCTTTCCAAGCTGTCAGCTGTCTCACCAGCCATCACCAATCTGTACTTGGTTGTCAACCAGACTGTTCCTGGTAGTCACTGGTTGCTTCAGCAAAAACAGTTCTTAGATACACCTTATGGTGCCCCTGGACACATCATCAGTAACATCACTGACCGCAGTTTACTCTTGTGCTATCAGTTGCAAATCGAGCACCACTGCCCTTGCAGCGCTGCGCTGTGTTGCAGACCCCTCCCACAGGTGATTTATTTTAATTTCCCAGTTATTTAATACTTTGTTGCATGTTTTTGGAGATTCTTCTGTTTTAAAGTAGTGGTGTAAGCAATAATGAACCAAAAATGTTATTATACATATTTTTTTAAATCGGCCGATTAATCAGTAATCGTCATTTTTTTCTGCCAAATATTGGAATCTGCCTCAAAAAATCCATTTCAGTCAGGCCCTAGTTTGCAACTTTTATGTGTGTATTGTTTGTGAAAACATTGCTGATGTGATGCAAAACCATTTCAGACATGTTTCTGAAATAAAAGTATTGAATTACTTTATTTCTTGCGATTTTCAGAGACAGTTGGATATAACAGATTCAAGACAGAACTGAGATACAAACAATAATTTAAATCTTTTACTCAAGACACTTAAAAAACCCTGCAAGTATGACAAGAGAAGAAACTAAATGAAGGAAGGGTGCATGAAAACAACTAAAGGCCTGATTCTTAAATTATTCTGAACAAAAACTTATTAAAGGCCAAACTTACCTGCTCTACTTTCTCCTCACAATGAATTTCCACCTGGGCCCGGAAACGAGGTCTTAGGTCAATCTCTGCAAGGGGCTCCAGCTTCCCATACTTAGTTACCAAGGAATGGTATCTGAAGAGGAAAAGCAGAGTCTGTTTAAATAACACATATAACAGAAACATTAAACTCCTGTTAGAATTCTGTACAGACAGGAAGTACATTGTACCTATTAGGAAGTTCGTTCTCAGGACAGTCTACATAGTAACGGATGAAGAACCTCTCTGCGTCCTCTCGTTCACTATCAGTCACAACGCTGCCGTTTAGCAGTGATATGGAGGGAAGCCTTTTGGGGGAATCAGCAGATATTTTGAATGGGATACATGTCTAAAATTAACTTAATCAGCCCTTCATAGTTATCCTTTATAGAAATTAATGGAGAAAGTCATTTCAAACACAACACAGCTGGTGGTACTTACTGCGCTATTATGAGGCTACGTCGTTCTGCGTTGGTGTAGGTCTGCAGTAAGGGAATGCCTTGCAGTCGTACTTCCTCCAACTTGGGGAAAAAGTTTAGCTTCTCAATGTCTTCCCATTGGTTGAGACCTGACAACATGCAACACAAGAAGGGAAGCCAACACTGAACTGCTGGATAGTGGCATAAAAGACTGGGCTTCACTTTGCATGTTTCCTGTTGTGCTGCTGGAAAATACTCAGCAGAGCTGCAAATGTGTGTTAATATGTTGCTGAATGAGGTTGGTTTTAGCGTTCTCTAGCAACAAGAGACTGCCATGTAAAATGTCTTGTGGAAGAAATGGTAGCTTCAATCTAAATGAACTAAACTAGACTAAATGGCTTAAATGAAATATCTGGTTTTAGGCCTCAGGCATGCCAGATGGAATCCGTAGTCAATCTGAACACATATTTGGATTTTCTTTTTTTTCCTGATTAATGCAAAAGAACACTAAAACTAGAATAATATATTTTCCACAAATAGAAATGATTTCTGAGATAAAAGCTGAGGTGACATATTTTCTGTACTTATTTTACAAGCCGTCATTATTCTTTTGAATACTATTCACAAAATGCCCTTAAAAACCAGAAGCTAATCTTTTTTTTCACCAGATCTGAAAGCAGTATAGCAGCTAAGCATGTCTAAAACCATCAAGCAGCCACGCAAACGCTTTGATTCCTGACCTGAGTTGTGCAGGTTGATGCTGCGAAGGTTGGGGAAGAGTCGCTGCAGGATATCCTTGTTGTCCTGAATGGAGGCCAAGTTATTGTTAGCCATAACTAGAGTATCCAGGCTGGGGAACATGGAGCCAAACTTGCGAACTTCGGTCCAGTCGTGGAGGTTGTTGTCGGTGATGTGCAGCAGGCGCAGTGTAGGGCAGGCCACACGGGAGTCACTCACACTACTGTACTCATTAAGGCACAGGAACAACTCTTCCAGCCTGAAGAACAGCAGAGCGGAGGCTGAAGAAAACCTATTGATCTGTTCTGACTGCCGACAAAGCAGTCCTCAATCTCTTTAATAAAAGTTAATTAATGTCATCTTATTGATTCTCAAGAGGACCGCTATAATGTAGCTCTTCTTACTCAGGAATCTGCTGAGTCAACAGCACTACCATGTCCCAGGATATCTGAGTGTTGTTCAGTACGAGACGCCGAACCCGGAAAAAGGCTTCAGCACATCGTGGTTCCAGAGATGTTCCTGCCAGCGGGTTGGAGCTCAGGTTCAGAAACTCCAGGTTGGGGATGCTGGACACAATTTTACTGATCTGAAAAATGGACAAACATGTGTTTCATATTCTATTTTCTTTTTTCTTTTCGTTTTTTGTGCAGTTCTGGAAATTGTAATAAACAACAGTGTGTGTATCGATGATCTGCTGTGCTTTAACCTCTTCTTGATGAGCGTTACCTTTACAGGCGACAGCATACAGCACAACTATTTTGGAACACAGTAGAAAGCAGCAATCCTAACATGTAGCATAGCAAAATGACAGGGAGAAACTCAGAAGAGTCTACCAAGCATTTGCATCCAAACCAAACACTATTCAAAAACCAAACAGCTGTATGGAATTGTAACAAAAACAAGAGAATGGCAATGTTCACTTTAGAGCTTCTGCTAATTTCTCCACTTCAAGCAAACCACACAAACAAGGTGTCATATGAAAGCAGACTGCTGATTACAAAGACGTCTGTTTCATCGCAGTGGGACAAACGCTCACTGTGAGCTAGCTGCCACTGAGTAGCAAACAAAAAATGCCAAAAACCAAAATATAACAAACACTGATGTGTTATCCAATGACTCTGTCTTTGTTTGAAGTTAATAGTGAAGGTCCTGCTTGTTTCCATGGAGGGTTGAAGGATGAAGGAGGTCAAGGTGAATTTGGGGTCTATCCCTTGTTTCTCCTGACTGACCATTTATTATCAATATTGGCTGATAGCTTCCTGAAAGTTACCTGCATAACATTGCTATTTAACCACCTAGAAAACTGCTCAGATTTCTACTTCAACACAGTTCCTCATCAGAATTTACATTACTAAATCCTAGGAATACTTTACTAAATTGCAGAAATATACTTTACTAATTCCAAAGATTATTTTACTACTTCCAAGACTATACCTTACTAATATCTAGGACTATTTTACAAATTCCTTGAATTATAGGTACTTTACTAATTACTAGTACTATTTTACCAATTCCTTGGACAATAAAGAGGTTAATCTAAGTGCTGCTTTATGACACAAACATGTCATGTCACTATGAAAAATGCAGAGCACACAGCTGTAATAAAAGCCCAGAGATGACACCTCATGCCAATCCTGCAGCTTGTTGTGTGACAGGTCCAGCTCCATGACATGTGCACAGAAGGCAGCGATCTCAGCTTGGTCTCCTGCCCTGCTGATTCCACAACTGTTCAAAACAAGCACGCTGGGCAGGTTCAGGCGGTCTGAGATCACAAAGGGAGAGAAGAGACAGAGGAAACAGCAAGGATTACTTAAACAGGATCTTTGGATTAAAAGAAACACACTAGGCTGGTTTAAGTCATATGACAGTGTAACCGGGGCCTCAATGTAGCCTCTGGTGGACCAACTCTGGATAGCTAAAAAAAAAACAGCCTGCATGACAATAAATTCCCTTATTGCAAACAGCTTCGACATTCAGCACTTACACACTCACATGTGAATATGTCTACGTACAAATATGGCCATATCTTCGTTCTGATTTCACAATTTTCCCTTTCACAGTGCCTTAAATGGAATGTTTTAAAGCATGACTTGTGAATTATAATCAATTAACCAGAAAAGTTACCTTCCAAGTCTTGTTGAATCATGAATTAAATTCAGTTACAATCAAATTCAATCAATGTTTGATCAAATGAATGACTGTTTTTACTAAAAAAAAAAATCACATTTTTAACATTTTTAAATCAACATACAAAACTATTTTTAACAAAACGTTTTAAAGTACACTTTTAGCAGCAACACAATGTTTTTTTGTTTTTTTTTTACAGTGTGCTGGCAGCAGCAAGCGGCACTTCACAGGAAAACAAATTGAGTGATAAAAAAAATTAAAAGCTTTTGCTTAAGTTGTAACATTACACTATTGGGGTAAACATGAAAGATACTCTTTAACCTAAATTAAATAACAGTTAAATCATCCAAAACATCACGTTTTGGCAACTTCTTCCGTGCATGCGTAACACGTGCACATAACAGGGGAAATGAAACGTGGCTACCATGCTTGCTACTTGCAGCGCTAACTTTCTCTTAACTCACCAGGACGGTCAGATTTAAGAAAACTAAGAACTTAACGATCCCTGGACTTCTTGTGCATTCCCTTTTTCTCCTCCTGAACCAAATCCTCAGTTACAGGACACACTATTTGCCTCTGGACAACTTTTTTTTCATTATTTGACGTGTATAATAATCTATGCACAACCGCGCCTCATTGTTTCTTTTTCGCACCACTACAATCGCAGAAGAGTAGAGGGAGTGAGATTTTCTTATTACACCTGCAGCAAGGCTGAAGGTGTTTCCTCTCTGCATCTATATCATGCGGGTTTATGGGCCGGGCCCGATGTTTAAAAGGGGTCCCATCGTGAAGTTTGATGTTGTGCTTCACTTTGTTAGTACACCCAAAATCTAGGTTAATGATGCGCAAAGACCTCTGGGATTTCTTGCAACTGCTCTTTCCAGTCTGTTGGCATGGGGGAATCTCCATAGCAAAAACTCAACTCTTTGGATGCAGATTTTTCCGGGTCAGTTTCAATGGTCACATTGTGCTGTGAGAGAACACAATGGAAAACTGCCAGATCTGCAATGACACAGGTATGTGGAATGGTGACATCCTGATCAGACTCATTGGAAATGACAACAGGGACTTTGTATGGAGCATGAGCAGGAAGAGTAATCAAGCAGCTCTTAACACAGAGGTCACCAGGTAAGGAGGAGTGTTTAGGGCACTCAATTGGCTGATCCCTCTAGAATAACCACAGCTTTTTTCTTTTTTTTGACAGGGTAAGAAATCCACGTTGTCATCTTGTATCTGTTTACGTCTTAGCTTGAGTGTGTTTAAGACTACCCTATATCCACAGGGACCAGGGTAGGAGCTAGGGGACTTGTCATCCAGATATTTCTCGTAGAGTACATCAAGCGTGTTGGTACCTTTTAAGACTGGCGTCTCATTCTTATGGCGAACATCAGGAATGACAAGTGCCAGAGTTGGTATCTCAAAGTCATCCCCAAGAAAGTCTTTGGGGAATGTGAAAGACATCTCTATCTAACCCAGATAAGGAACTGACTGTCCAGCTGCTCCTTCTACCTCTAATAAGTCATGAAGGGGTTTTATGGCCTGATCTGGAAAGTTCTGTCTGTAAAAAGTCTCGTTACCTGAGACCCAGTATCTAGAAGACAACTACAGTCAATGCCAGCTACTTTTACTGGCGCTGTGCATTTGGTGCCAACCAACCCTTTGGGTAGCTGATCAGTCTTCTTACCAGCAAAAGATAGTTTAAGGTTAGCACATTTCTTAAACTTCTTTTCAGTGGAACATTTTTTGTCTGCTTCAGTCCCCATTTGCCCCCTAACAGAGACTGCCTCTAGTTTAAATGATCTGGAGGAACTGGAGCAGGAGGGTTCTCAAGTTCCCATTTTCTTTGTTTTTCTCTCAGCATTTTTCTTCTGTCTCCAACTAGAGTGGGGTTGGGATCATTTTCGCAATCTGGTTTAATGTGTTTGTTTTCCCCGCACTGGAAGCAATACCACGGTTTTGGTTTTGTGATTTCAGTTTTTGTCATTTGATTTACAAGTTCTGTGGTCAATGTTTCAGATTTGGGTTTCTGGTAGGCTTTGTTGGGATAGGCCTCTTTGGTACTTTGGGGTTTCTTTTTCTGCTGGTTCCTAGTTAGTGTTGCCAACTGAGTTTGGATTTCTGCTATTTGCCTCGTTAAGTCTTTTTTGATTGTACATAAGGAAGCATAACTATCATTTGCTCCTTCGTTAATTTGAGCAAGCTGCACATGTGAAGTCAGTCTCTGCTTTGGGGGACCAAAACGTTGTCTTCTGCGCGTTTCTATAGCAGCATAGTGATCCTCTTCTGTTGGAAGTAACAATAACAGTTCTGGGAATGAAAGGGGGTTGGACTTCTTTTGCTTCAGCTGCAGATCAGTAATTAGGGAATTATCCCAGCATCCTCGGTAGAACTGTGTGAGAAGATGTTTGTCGAAGTCTCCGCGTGATGCTCCCCCTCTTTTCACAGCTAAACTGAGTGACGTTTGGAGACGCTGCAAATATGCAGAAGGTTCTTCCCCTGCGTTTTGAAATGTGACAAGAAACTTTGCATACAGTTCACTACCATCTTCAACTGTTCCATAGGCAGAATCTAGCAGGTGAAGATAACTGCTAGGCGAGCAACACAAAGATGCTTGATGACATGAGCTGCGAGTGGTAAGAGACTTTCAAGAACCTTTCTGGATTGTTGAAGATCAGATAATTAAGGATCATTCAAGACAAGCTCAACACTTGAGCGCCAGTTGTCATAGTTCGGTTCATGGGCAGGTCGTGGGACCTTTCCTGAAAAAGCTCTAAGCCTCACTGGAGACTGCATTTGGGGAGCAATGGCATCTCTTTTCACAATGTGTTCCACTACAACACGCTGCACTGCTGGTGGATTGAGATCATGTTCAGTAAGAGTGGGGGCACCTGCCAGCCCACTGACTGAAACTGTACCTGATGGGGTAGTAGCCTTTATAGATGAAGGTTCAACAGAAACCACAGGCAGTTCAGCCTGAGCTACAAGTGACTTATGCTGTGTTTCTGTAAAGTTTGATTCATCTGCTTCAGTGGGGACAATTTCTGTGATTGACTCAACAATCTGTGACATCGCTTCATTTAGAACATCGGCAAAATCCCTTCCACTTGTCTTATCTAGGTTTGTCAGATCAAAAAAGTCGTTTTTAGCAGCAATCTATCCGAATGCCTGGGAATACACACTAGCAAGAGCTCGTATGTTATAACTCCCCCCAGCTGTAGATTCATGAGTGTAAGGCAGCATTGATTCTTCGTTCTCATTCAAAGTTTAACACACTTTTGAACTTATGCAGCATTATAAATCTGCATAGAAGGCATTTAACTCAGTGGTCTGGTAAAATTTCCCTTTCACAGTGCCTTAAATGGAATGTTTGTAAACCATGACTTGTGAATTATAATCAATTAACCAGAAAAGTTAAGTTGTTGAATCATGAATTAAATTCAGTTACAATCAAATTCAATCATTTTTTGATCAACTGAATCCCTGTTTTTACTAAAAAATCACATTTTTAACATTTTCAAAACAACATACAAACAAAACGTTTTACAGTACACTTTTAGCAGCACCACACAAATAATGCTTTTGCCTATTTGACAACTTTTTTCTCATTAAACGGCGTGTTGACCAGTGGCGTCGCCTGGCCTGGGCATTCCCGGCTCTAGCCCTGAACATTTCACATCAAGCCCCGAATGATTTTTTACCCCAGAAGGAATAAGTTTAAATAAACTGAGCCACCTTATGACATTAAAGAAGATGGTGGTTTCGTAATTCCCTGGCTTCTGTGAATGCAACACAGGTACAACAATATGACCAATTACAGAGGAATTTTATGGAAGCGGGAAATCCTCCGTGTTTTATTGGCTGCCAGCCTGGCGTTTTATCCATAATCTGAACTCTTAAAAAGATTATTTCGAACGGTCAAAAATGGACATCAGATGATTTTTTATTTAAAGAAGAGAGACAACTCTTTAGTTGTGGTGGCTACCAATGGGCAGAAAGACTCTGGACCAACATGAAACAGGTAAACAGACAATTTAAACTGTCTTAAAAATTTATTGAACATTAGGCAGATCATTCGTGACAGTACTGGATACTTCGAAGGTTAAGCTAGCTACACTAAACCGTTAGCCTTGCCCTTTTCTGTTATACACACTTGCTTTAAATTCAGCGGTGAAGTCCACGTGATTTGCTGATATAACTGCTGGAAAAGGTCCCGAATTTCCCAGAACCACTAAGGAGGAGGTGCTACTGTGAGTGTGTGCGGGCGCGCGTGTATGAGTTTGTGTTGTAGTAGATGAAAACTTTCCCATTAGTGTTGGATGTTTAGTTTCTAGATGCTGTTTAGTTCAGAACAGCTTCATTGTTATTTACTGATGTTTTTATTTACCTCCAGGCCACTGGCTGGTCAGTAGTTAAAGTCCAGTTGTTAAAGATGTTTTACATCTTATGTTGCAACTCTAGACTTAACTAGGCTGTACTACTGATTAAATCTACAGTTTTACTGTTTCATGTTTGCAGGTATTCATGTAGATTATTGCGACTACTGTTATTTAGCAGCCGCTTTTTCCAAAGCGACGTACATCTGAGAGGACAGGAGGGGACATCATGGAAAGTGCTGCTCAGACTGCTGTGAGTCCAGTTGGACACAGGTGCTGCCTTGCAGTGCTGGAGGATTTAGTTTTTGTTTATTGACTTAGATGAGGCTACTTGATATAAATTTAGCGATATTTGATTTAATAACTTGATTTACTTTGAATGCCATGGATTTACTCAGGAAAATAAAGTTTTTTATTATGTTTGCTTTCTAAATTTATCATTTACACAAATATTTGCATGCAGGCATAATTTCCAACTATCCAGATAGGAGAAATTAAATACATTTAAACCTTGAGTAGCATATTTCATAATTAAAACTATATAATTGAGTCAATTTTCCCCCAATTTATTGCATTTCCATAGGAAATGAATGGAGAAGGAGCGACGTTGCCTCCCGTGTATTGCCTCCCATAAGTTTGAAAATAAATACATATTGAAGCGCATATTGCAGTATTTGGCTTTAAACAAGGTACGACAATGCTCAAGAAAGCTTAAATAAAAAGCCTTTTTTACTGTCTTGGTTCAACAAGATTCCTCTACGAGGTTGTGGGCTCCGCCCCTAATGTTCCCAGGTCCAGGAAAGGCCCCTGTGCTTGACTCAAGCTCACTCGATCTGCTGCGGCCTCGTCCATGCGGATGAGAGTACCCGTAGTTCCTAACCAATAAGTGAAAGAATGGCAAACCATACTTGACAGACAGGTAAATAAGCAAATACGAAAAATGGCTTTGTAAAACAGAGCAAATAAATAATAATGGAATATACAAAAATAAATTCTGCAGAAAGGAAGAAAGAAAATAATTAAATTAGGAAGCTTAGTTTCACTGGGCTACAATAGACTCCAGTTTGTTAATGTAGTAGGAGTCTTCCTCACACACTACAGAAAGTCATGGAGTTCCTCAGGATTCTGTACTTGGACCGATACTTTTCACATTGTACATGCTTCCATTAGGTAATATCATCAGACAGCAGTGTATAAATGTTCATTTCTACACAGATGACACTCAGATAAACTTATCCATTAAAGCCTGATGAAACCAATCAGTTGATCAGATTACAAAGGTGACTTAAAGTCATAAAAAATAGGATTAATTAATTAATTTTCTCTTAAATTCAGACATACTGAGGTTGTTTTCTTTAGACATGAGAACCTCAGAAGGATTTATGTCTATCTATTAAATGACTCTGGATGGTTACTTTGGATTCCAGTACTATAGTGAGGAACCTTGGAGTTATTTTGGACCTAGATCTGTCCTTTGACTCGCGTATAAAGAAAGTTTATAGGCCCGCCTTTTTTTGCTTACCTAATTTTCCTAAAATTAGAGACGTCTTGTCTTAGAGTGATGCAGAAAAACTAGTCCGTGATGGATTTGTTACTTCCAGATTGGACTACTGCAATTACTGATTATTGGTTTGTCCCAAAATTGTTCTCAAAAGTCTTAATCTGATACAAAATGCTTCAACAAAGATTTTGATGAGAATAACCAGCAGAGATCATATTTCTCTGGTTTTAGTTTATCTTCATAGGCTCCCTGTTAAATTGAGAATAGAATTTAAAATTCTTCTCACATTTAAAGCTCTTAGTGACCAAACTCCATTATGTATCAAAAAGCTCATTGCACCATATTTTCCAACAGCGCATTTCGCCCTCAGACTGCAAGTTTACTTGTGGTTCTCAGTTATTAGACCCCTTAGTGGACCCAGCTCCCAGTCTGGCTTCATGAAGCAAACACCCTCTCTATCTTTAAGATCAGGCTTAAATTTTTTTCTTAAAGTAAATTTTATAGTTAAATCCAGCTTGGTGATCCTCAACCACCCTTTATTCATTTAAATTTAAATATAACTGGACTAAAGTGAATTGTATTAGATCTTTAAACTGGCGATATACACATAAAGCTGAATGGAGTAGACAATAAGCTTATCAAAGCTAAATACAAAATCTTGGTAAGGTAGTAAGGTTCACTGTAAAACCAGTTTTTGAAAACTGAAAAGAGAAGACATGAAACAAGTCTTTTATTTAGAGGTGACCACCTGCAGAAAGCCTGGTAAGAAATTAAAGCAGTGAAGCTACTTCTCACGATTCAGCAGAATGGACCCAGTAACGATCAGAGACCCAAGTATTGGAAAAGAAGTCTTTATTGTAACCACGTTAATGTAATTCAGGAGTGAAGTGTCCAATATCTCTCTGTCAGCTCGTCTGTGAATGTACGGAAACAGGAGTGAGTAGCAAGAATGATCAGGGGTAAAAACACTGGTTTGCTGAACGTGATCATGTACCAGCTGGTTGTGAGGGCTCCACACTACGGAGATCACCGAGAGATGGAGCGAGTGCGGCCAGAGGAAATACCGCTGGGTGACTGAAAAATGGACAGAGATGTCGTTACAATGGGGCAAACCGTCTGCTGTTTGGAATACAGTTTCTAGTCGAGCCTTTCAACGGGGCTTCCGTGAAACCTCCTGGTGTGGGTGGTTAAGTCCGAGATCCAAAATCCATATCCTTTAAACAGTCCAGAGGCCAGAGATCCAGAAAATCCAAGCAATCAGAAAATAACAGGGTAACCAGACTGGGGGCGGGCAGGGTCGAAGAATCCAGGTCAGAGAGGTAGGAGGTCATAAACAGGTCGGCAGGCAGAAGAAACAGGCTGGATGCATGCAGGGATAAACCTAGATGATCTGGCACTGAGGAGTCACACACTGATTTTATACCGCCCGGTACAGGTGGAACGTATTACCAATCAAAAGCCAGCGGAGCGAGGATGCTTTCAGGGACAGCTGGGAAATCCCGACTCCATCTTGCGGACCGTGACAGTAACCTCCCCCAAGGGTCGACTCACGGCGACCCACCAGGCTGAGTATGACAACAATGATGGAAGTGGGACAGCAGATCGGGATCCACCACAAAGCGGGCCGGGACCCAGGAGCACTCCTAAGGACCGGACCCCTACCAATCCACAAGGTACTGGAGGGACCAACCGGAGCGGCGCCACCACAGGATGCGGCGCATCGTATAGACCGGCCACCAGCAATGAACCGGGCGGGCAGAGGGGGTCTGGAGGCAGGAACCAGTGGGCAGGAGAGGACGGGCTTGATCCGGGATACGTGGAATGTAGGGTGTACTCGCAGGGTCCTAGGAAGACGAAGGCGCCCCGCCGCAGGATTCACTACCTTCGTGATGGGAAACGGCCCCACAAATCGAGGGGCCAATTTACGGCATTCCAAATGCAACGGCAGATCCCTGGTGGTACAGCCACCATCGCTGACCTACCTGGTAGGATGGGGCTGATCTCCTCCAACGGTTGGCCACCGCCTGGTATCGCTGGGAAGTGTGCAGCCCGTGCGTGTCACCAAACTCTGTGACAGCAGCAAACCGCCGCATGTGCAGACGGAGCCCGGACCTCTTCCGCTTGCGGAGCAAACAACGGGGGCTGAAACCCATTCACCACCTGGAAGGGAGTGAGACCATTGGCCAAAGAGGGCAAAAAGTTATGGGCATATTCCACCGAGGTCAGATTCCGGGCCCAGGAGGAGGGAGTCTCCGAACACAGACACCGGAGACTAGTCTCCAGTGCCTGGTTAGCCCTTTCCGACTGACCGTCAGAATGAGGATGGAAGCCTGAAGATAGACTAACTTCCACCCCCAAGAGGCACCAAAACTCGTTCCAAAACCTGGAGGTGAACTGGGGTTCCCGATCGGACACTACATCCCGGGGAAGCCTGTGTAGCCGGAACACATGAATCGCTAAGCGGTTAGCCATTTCTTTAGCCGTGGGTAATCTATCAATGACAGTCATGATGACGGTCTTGCCGTCAGAGGGAGGAAGCCCTGTCACAAATCCATTGCACGACCAGGGTCGCCAAGGTATGGACAGTGGGGGCAGAAGACCGGCAGTTGTGAAGTTTTGGACCGGGCACAGACTGGACAGGCTGCGTCGAAGCTCCGGACATCCCATCAACAGGAGGGCCACCAGAATCTTTGGGACAGGAGGCAAAACGCATGTGTGACAGGCCAGGCGGGAGGAGTGACAGTGAACCAGAGCTCTGGAACGCAGGTGAAGAGGATCAAAGAGGTGCCCGACGGGAAAGCCACTGGGTACGACGGAGCCAGACTGGGCCCGGCTGATCTCCTCTTCCAGCTGAACCCGATTGACCCCCAGACGGAATCGAGCGGGAAGGATGAAGTCCCCAACACCTCCTGAATCCTCCTCCAGATGAGTCGCCTGTCGGGAGAGAGCATCAGGTTTTAAGTTCTTTGAACCAGGACGGTAAGCCAGAGAGAAGTTGAACCGATTGAAAAATAGAGCCCAGCGAGCGTGTCGAGGCGATAAGTCTTTTGGCGGATTTCATATATTCCAAATTCTTATGGTCGGTCCGGACAGTGAAAGGTAATGTAGCACCCTCAAGCCAGTGGCGCCATTCCTACATCCAAAGCTTTACCGCCAAGAGTTCTTGGTCCCCTATGTCATAGTTACGTTCAGCAGAGAACAGGTTCTTGAAAAAAAATAAGCACAAGGGTGTACCTTTGAATCATCCTACGCCGTAGGCGCGGGGCATTCCCTTCCACTATGAACTGTCTGGTAGGATAAGGCATGTGCAGAATAGGAGCAGTGGTGAACCGCTGTTTAAGCTGGTTGAAGGCGGATTCGGCGTCATCTGTCCAAACGTAGGGCTTTTTCCCAGATGTTATCTGATGGAGCAGGGAGTCTAGGACACTATAGTTCTTTATAAACTTACGATAAAAATTGGCAAAACCCAGAAACCTTTGGAGCTAATTACGGTTTTTGGGTGTGGGCCAATCCTGGACAGCTGAAACCTTGGAAGGGTCCATTTCAACACCTCCGGCAGAGATCACATTACCCAGAAAGGAGACGGATGAGCTGTGAAAGTCACATTTCTCTGCTTTAACGTAGAGCTGATGCTGTAACAGACGCTACAACACAGCACGGACATGAAGAATGTGTTCATCAAGATTTTGGGAAAAATGAGGAAATCATCCAAATAGACAAAAACAAAGTTATTCAACATGTCTCGTAAGATGTCATTCACTAGTTCCTGGAACACGGCAGGAGCATTTGTCAGCCGGAAGGGCATTACCAGATACTCATAATGTCCATTAGGCGTGTTAAAAGCCGTCTTCCACTCGTCCCCCTCTCTGATGCGGACTAGGTGGTAGGCGTTCCGTAGATCCAACTTAGTGAAGATGGTGGCCTTCTGTACGAGATCTAAAGCGGTAGACATTAGAGGCAGGGGATAGCGGTTCTTAATAGTGATATCGTTGAGGCTCCGGTAGTCTATGTGCGGCTGAAGCGTGCCATCTTTTTTCTCCACAAAAATAATCCTGCCCCAGCTGGAGAGCAGGAAGGCTGGATGAGTTTAGCTGCAAGGGATTCAGAAATATACTGTTCCATAGCTTTCTCTTCGGGAGCTGACAGTGAAAACAGGCGGCCCCTCGGGGGTGTAGTGCCAGGAAGGAGATCGATAGCAAATCGTAGGGACGATGTGGGGGCAAGGAGGTGGCTCTAGTCTTGTTAAAAACCTCCTTCAGGTTGTGATACTGGAACGGCACCTGCGTGAGACAGGGGTAGTTAGTTTCCGTATCCTCCGGTGCCATGTTGCCTGTCAAGGGGAAAGAGCGAAGACAAGTGGTCAGACAGTTGACGCCCAAATTAATTATTCTGCCAACCCACCAGTCGAGATGAGGATTATAAAGCTGGAGCCAGGTGATGCCAAAAATGACCGTGATCTGTGGTGAATTGATTATAAGGAAACTGATGTTCTCGTGATGACAGTTGTCGAAAACGACCGGTACTAGCTCTGTTCTCATGGTTACTCTTAAGAGCTCGAACCTGCACTAGCTGAGGCAGAGGGGAAAAACTGAGACCCAGCTGTTCAGCCACATTTCTGTCCATGAATTCTGAGTCAGACCTGGAATCAATGAAAACTGATAAGGTGTTTTTCTGACCTGCTGCCGGACCAGAATGTGAAAAACTGGGCGGGAGACGGATGGATCCAGAAGAGTTCAGATCAACAGGGTCCGTCCGGCCTCTGCTGAGCCTGTCCTATTACTGGACTGAACCGGACTATATGGCCTGGTTGGCCACAGTATAAATAGTGGATATCCTCCGATCCTCCGATCCCAAGGCAGATCCCTTTCTGCCTTGGAAAACTTTGACCAACCAATCTGCATGGGTTCCAGGTCACTCGGAGAAGCAAGTACAGGTTTCTCAGGGGCAGACTGTAATCTGGGCCTAACAACAGATCTGTGTTTACTCAGCCCATACTCATTCCCTCTTTCTCTCCGCCTCTCTCTGAGACACTGGTCAATGCGAACGGTAACATCAATGAGGGAATTAAGGTAGTTCGGAGGGTCCCTCTCCAGTCTGGGAGAGGGAAAACAGATTTCTTGACGCTTCCCGTTTGGGTCGGATTGGGTCGAAAACCCGGCGTAGTTTCTCCGAGAAGCTCCTAAAGTTAGTGATCACAGGCGAGACCCTCTCCCACTCTGCTGTTCCCCACAGCTTTGGTCTCCCCAAAAGCAGGGAAATCACATAGGCAACTTTAGCTCTCTCTGTGGGGAATGAGGATGGTTGTAGCTCAAAATGCAAAGAGCACTGTGTCAGGAATGCCCTGCACTGACCTGGCTCTCCAGCATATCTCTCTCGGGGTGCCATCCGTGGTTCATGACCCATGTTTACAATCAGAGGAAATATTGGCGGGCGGGTCTCTGTGGAGTCAGACATGGTCAACATATCGATCTGTTTAAAAGGATCCTTTACGTCTGAGACCAATTTTGCTCAATCCTGCTTCTTGCTGAAAAATGGCATTTTCAACTCTGTCCTACCAATCATTAGGTTCTGATGGGTCCATTGTGGTGGCCAAATCGTACTGTCACGATTCAGCAGGCTGGACCCAGTAACGATCAGAGACCCAAGTATTGGAAAAGAAGTTTTTATTGTAACCACGTTAATGTAAATCAGGAGTGAAGTGTCCAATATCTCTCTGTCAGCTCGTCTGTGAATGTACGGAAACAGGAGTGAGTAGCAAGAATGATCAGGGGTAAAAACACTGGTTTGCTGAACGTGATCATGTACCAGCTGGTTGTGAGGGCTCCACACTACGGAGATCACCGAGAGATGGAGCGAGTGCGGCCAGAGGAAATACCGCTGGGTGACTGAAAAATGGACAGAGATGACGTTACAATGGGGCAAACCGTCTGCTGTTTGGAATACAGTTTCTAGTCGAGCCTTTCAACGGGGCTTCTGTGAAACCTCCTGGTGTGGGTGGTTAAGTCCGAGATCCAAAATCTAAATCCTTTAAACAGTCCAGAGGTCAGAGATCCAGAAAATCCAAGCACTCAGAAAATAACAGGGTAACCAGACTGGGGGCGGGCAGGGTCGAAGAATCCAGGTCAGACAGGTAGGAGGTCATAAACAGGTCGGCAGGCAGAAGAAACAGGCTGGATGCATGCAGGGATAAACCTAGATGATCTGACACTGAGGAGTGGCTACACACTGATTTTATACCGCCCGGTACAGGTGGAACGTATTAGCAATCAAAAGCCAGCGGAGCGAGGATGCCTTCAGGGACAGCTGGGAAATCCTGACTCCATCTGGCGGACCGTGACACTACTGGATAAGAGCTGAATTGCAATCCACAGCTCATAAACAAACAGAGCTGAAATCAGAGCTCATGTGGAAGCGAGCTGAGAATCCGAATCTCCCAGACCTGCCTGGTAGACTCAGGGATTTAAACTTTCTAATAGGATGAAAAAAAGAGAATATGATTCTCAGTCTTCAAGTCCACGTGTGCACATTTAGATTCGCCCATCAAACAGCTGAAGGCAGGAAGACGTGTATTGATCCCACAGACCTCACAGTGAGACATGTTTTAGATATGCATGACCTTGGGTCACATACACAGTAATTACAAGTTACAGACTTTTTAATACAGTAACAATCTGGCCACAGTTTCTAACACTACAGTAACACTGAAAGAGAATAACTTGCTAATTTTTTATTAATGTAGCTGATTTACTTTTTGTGACAGTAAACATTTTTGACATAAAAAGTTTTCAGTTATACTGACATCACAAATCACCCCTGGAATCTGTCTGTCCCACCCCCAGCATCTATACATCATCTCACCAACTGCCTACATATGTCTATCCAAACTATGTACATTTTATAAAGAGGATGTAAGTCGTAAAAAACACCAGATGTAGCAACTGTGTGAAGTTAATTGCCGGACAGATTTAATTGCTCAGCGTTCCTTGTTATCAGTGACACATAATTTATGCAGGAGTGATTAGACATATCATTTAGGATCATCCTAAGTAACTAACTGTTATCAAAATATATCATTCACTTTCTACTTCCTTTTTCTAAATTTATTTTTACTTAGATACAACATTTTAAGTGGACATTTTTCACTCTCCCATTTATATAAATGTACCACATCAACATCTGTCCTTCGCAGATTAATCCCTTAAAATACTCTTGCTCTTCGTATAGGCACACAGTCTCATCCATTTACCTCAAATCAGGAGCAAATTTCAGTTATATCACATTTTCATGCGTTAACTATTTACAACAGAACAAAGGTAGCTTACATTTCTTCATCCAGAATAAATAAAAGAAGAACACTTGACATTTCAGGAGCAAGTCTGCCCTAATTGTGGTTATGTATGCGATCCAATTTTGCCTGAGTCTGCCTGAGTTTATCCTTCTATTTCTATAATATTGTGTTGTGCCACTCTTCTATTGTTAGGGGCGCTGCCTGCAGCAACTTTATATCACTCCTCCGTGTCAAGGCCTGCAAATTTCTTAGGTAGATAGAATTGAAAGACTGGGGCATTTCAATCTTAAAAACTGTGTTGAATGTTTTATGAATATCTCTCAAGTATTGGGTGAGTTTAGGGCAGTCCCAGAAAATATGGGAGTGGTTTGTCTCATCCATACCACATTGTTTCCAGCAGTTCTGAGCCAAGCCCCAGGTTATATTTTTCCAGCAGTGTTCTCTGGAATAAGTTGAAGACCACTGAAAACAGCAAATCTGCCCCCATGCTTTCTCAGAAATTTCCTGATACCCCTTTTCACTTACGTTTAGCGTGTATGGTGTTCTCATTTGAGGTGAGTAAAAGAATCTTATGTAATTTTGAGATAGGTTTTGTGAGTTTGTGAGTTTTGGTAGGCTCAGATTAGAATGTTATAGAATCTATGATCACTAGAGGTCTAATCAGAGCTCTGATAGAGACGTGTTCTTGATACCTGGTTTTTCACAGTAGAACTAAACTACAAGAAGTTTCATTGTCTTAACTGGCCCAATTTAACCCCTGTGTATGACATCATTTCTCTCCAGTTCACCTTTCATGGGGGAACCTTGGACACCTGCAGTGGGCACCACCACCACCCCCATCCCGGGTCCTCTGCGGTAGGGGAAGTTCTCTGGGCTATACTTTTCACTGATCACCTCCACAAAGGAGCGGCCCTCCTGGTCCTCTGGTGGCTCCATGGTTCCTTCGTGCTGAGCAGCCTCCTCTTCAGCTGTGGAGTAGACAGAACAATCTGTAACACTCACTTCTTGGGACAGTTTTAAAAGCACAAGTTAACCCAACATGTATGTCTTAGGACTGTTAGGGGAAGCTGGAGAGAACCATCGCATGCATGGGGAGAACTTGGAAACTCTAGACCAAAACTAGACTGAGCCATCTATCTGCTGCAGCTGTGGGCAGCCGATTGTGTATAATGGGTTAACGACTATACACGATCGAGTTGTAGGTGGTCAACTGGTCGCTAACAGCTTGCCCAAACTGTTCTGGCCAGCAGACGCTAGCAGCTGGGGTGAGGTGTTAGATAACCCCTCATGTGAGTTAGGCAAGGCAGGTTTATTTGTATAACAATTTAAAGTGCTTTGCATACAGTAAAACATTCTAAGCATTATAGCGGGATGCAGGAAGCAATAGCAAGGACATTAAAAACAAACTTTAAAAGAAAGAAAAGAAATAAAAAAAGAAAAGAAAAAAAAAGCTAAAATAAAATAGATAAAATGCAAGAAATAAGTTTCAATGTGAGGAATTAACAGTTGTTTTTATAAAAGGCAACAAATAGAAAATATTTTAACCCTGATTTAAAACTGCTGAGAGGTTTAGTAGAACTGAAGTTTTTTGGGAGTTCGTTCCACATGTGAGGAGCATAAAAGCTGAACGTTGCCTCTCCTCGTGTAGTTCTGACTCCTGGAACAGAAAGTAGATTTGATCCTGTTGACCTGAGGGATCCGGTTGGTTCATGACGAACCAGAAGATCCTGAATGTATTTTGGTCCTAAACCATTCAGGTCTTTGTGAACTAACAGCAGGATTTTGAAGTCAGTTCTTCAGACAGGAAGCCAGTGTAAAGATCTGATGACTGGAGTTATACGATCTACTTTCTTTGTCTTAGTGAGGACTCGAGCAGCAGTGTTCTGGACTAACTGCAGCTGTCTGATAGACTTTTTATTGAGACCTGTGAGGACAGTAGTCCAGTCTACTAAACATAAACGCATGGACAATTTTTTCTAAATCCTGCTGAGTCATCAGTCCTTTAATCCTCGATGTGTTCTTTAAGTGATAATAGGCTGACTTCACAACTGTCTTAATATAACTGCTAAAATTCAGGTCTGAGTCCATGACAACTCCAGGATTTCTGGCTTCGTTGTTAATTTTGAACTGACGTTTGGATCGGACTGTAGTCTCCTGGTGAGATGGTTATGTAGATTTGTGTGCCATTAGCATAACTGTGGTAACATATTTTGTTGTTTTTCATAATTTGAGCGAGTGGCAACATGTAGATGTTGAACAGCAGTGGCCCCAGGATGGAGCCTTGGGGAACTCCACAGGTTACTTTGGTTCACTCAGTTTTCTGGTCACCTACAGACACAAAGTAGTCCCTGTCTTTTAAATAGGACTCAAACCAATTAATTGCAGAAAGTCCTATTCATCTTTTCAGCTGGTCTTGTAAGATGTTCTGGCCGACTGTCAAATGCAGTACTGAGATCCGGTAGCACCAGGACTGAAATGTTTCCACTGTCTGTCTCAAGCGGATGTCATTAAAGATCTTAAATAGAGCAGTCTCAGTGCTGTGGTGTCAAAAACCTGACTGGTAGACATCAAAACCGTTCTTTAGTGTCAGGAAATTGCGTAGCTGTTGAAATACAGCTTTTTCTACAATCTTACTAAGAAAGGGGAGGTTTGATATCAGCGTGTAGCTGCTCATGAGGGACGAATCTAAGTTTTGCTTTTCAGTAGTGGCTTGTTTCTAGGGTCTGAGGGAAGACACCTGAAAGCAGAGACGTGTTTACAAACTGTAAGATATCTAAGGCCATGCATCCTGAAACAAAATCTTAAAAAAAACCCGGTTGGCAGTGCGTCAAGACAGCAAGTGGTGTTTTTCAGACGGCCAATGATCTCATCCAGGTTTTATCGACTGATTGGAGAAAAGTGTGCCATGGTGTTCATGTCTCTGAGTGGACACAGGGACATATGTCCTGCCCCTGACATGGAAGCATTGACTGACTGCCTGATTTTCTGAATTTTGTAAGTAAAGAAAGAAGCAAACTGATTCCAGGCCCGGTTGGATAGAAGTTCTGGGGTTACTGACACAGGAGGATGAGTTATCCTGTCAACAGTAATGAACAAGACACGAGCTTTATTGCAATGATGTCAGAAAAGAAAGATTGTCTTGCATTTCTCAGCTCCAGATTATAAATGCTTTGTCTCTCTTTATAGATCTCATAGTGAACCTGCAACTTTGTTTACAGCCACATGCGTCCAGCTTTTCGACATTCTCGTTTTTCGGCTCTTACCAGCGTGGCATTATTCCATGGAGCTTTCTTTTTGGCAGTGATCACTTTCATATGTGAGTTAGTCAAGTTTTTTTTTCATCAAACTGGTTAAAGTACTGGTTCAGAGCCAAAAAGTTAACTTTGAACCAGTCCAAAGCATAGAAAAACTGGGGCAAAGCTGAAATCAACTCTCTGCTAGTGGTCCACTGCAAATAAAAATGTCCATCAGGAGGCTGGGCTATATAGATTAGTTTACACAGTCTTTCATTTATTTATCATGTTATCAAGGACAGTGCAGCCTCTTTGGCGCCCTCTGCTGTCCTTTTCCTTTCCTTACAGTTTTGCATTAAACGATCCTGTTACAATATCTTATCTGGCTAAAATGGACTGTTTTAATCCATAGAAATGGATTTTGGTTTGCAAGTCACAGTGAATTAAACCAGCTGTTGTTCCAACCGTGTGACAGGGAATGTCTTACCTGAAGATATGTTTCCTTTGATTTGACGACTATCACTGCCCTCTGTCTTCTTTTGTTTCTGTACTGGTGGCGTGTCAGAAACCCCAAATGTTGCTTGATTTATTTTGCATCTATTGCTTCATTTACTTTATTCTATGTAAATGCAACTATATAAACGGTCAACTCCTTACTCCAGAGTAGCTGTTACAGGAGGTGTGACAGAGAACATGCTGCTTCCTTTTTAGATGCTTGGCAGGATTTGCTTTTGACAGGGCCAGACAACAGAGAACTTTCACCACATGATGCTGGAGAACAAACAAGGTCAAAGATCAGTTTCTGCACACCACCATCACAGCAAAACCACATGAGTTGCACAACAATAAATACAAAAAAATCATACATTTCTAAATATAGGTTTATAAACATCATAATGATAAGACATGATAATCTGTTTGGGAAATTTTTTTTAGCCCAGTACTTTTTCTATTATTACCTCTTTTATAGCAAATAACTGCAATTTATTATGAAGAATTCACATTTAATAATGCAAGTGCTTTCTTGTCTTTATGATTTATGCCAATATGAAAAAATCTCAATGATTAGTAAATCACTTGAAATGTTGTTACTAAATAATTAATCAATCAATAAGACACAACTCCATATAAAATAATATATTATATTTGAGAATATTGGGACATTTTGTGTGATGTGCACGAATTATTGAAAAGCCTTGAAAAACCGCAATTTTTAAAAAAATGATTTGCTTGTTGATGGATGCACATGTCAGTTTGGAGAAACACATGGAAATGTTGTTTACTAAAAAGATCCTACTCATTCGGCATAAACAATTTTGTCAAATTAAAACTCGTTCTTGCAAAGTTCTAACATTAGCACGCTAAATGTCCATAGCGGCAGTTTGTCTCTAAGCAGTAATGAACGCAGCTGACAACTTTAAAACCAAAGATAAAAGTTGTTACCTTTTAATTACACGCCTTTCTTCTTCTATGAAATCTACGCCGATCTGGTCGTTACATCTTGGTGAATAAGGAAATTTGTAATATCATTGTTTTTATGTCAAACATGGCACGAAAAGGCCCGTAACCCTCAAAATTGCTATAATTTTTATTTGAATTTGGCGTTGTCACCAAAGAGCATCTCTGACCCAATACAGACAATAACAAGAATATTTTTTCATTGTAAAATCCACAGAAGGAAACCAGATTTTAGTGCTAACCGGGATGCAGGCTCTGTCTGTGATTGAGTTTCGGGTCGCGGCAGTGTCCAGTGTTTCCCAGTCTGACCCCAGCAGCAGCTTGGTGGAGCCGGACGTGGATAACAGATGACAGCAATTTAAACCGCCATCGATCATCTCCAGATGATGACACTACAACCAGAAATCATCTCACACACCGACACCAGAGCAGCTGCCCGTTAAACGTACCTTTAATGACTACTTGAATTCTCCTTGTTGATGAACACAAACCAGCTGTCATTTGGTCTCCCCTACATCCCGGAAGTGATGTAAAGTGACGTAATATGATAGACCGACATAGATTGTTTTTAAATAACAAAACTTTATTTAAACCACAAATAAGTACATAAAATAGAGATACAACAAATGAACAAGATTAAGGACAACAACGACAAAACAAACAAGAGCATATTTAAAAATTAATCCACATTCAATTTAATTAAAAAACAAAGACATGAGAGGATACAACTGAAACTGACGTTAATGGACGAGGGAAATATTATGAAAGAAGTTAATCAGTGTTATTAAAAATATTTTCATAAAAATTAAGAAGCCTGAAATTTCTCTTATCATTTCTAATGAGTTTAAGAGATTTAAAAAGTGAGTTTACTTCTATCTGGAATAAGGGAAACAGCGGTTGTTGTTTAATGTATCTTTGTTTATGAATGACGTATTTTGCATTTAGGGGGGTCAGTACAGATTCCACCATCAATACTGAGAGATGATGAGGTTTTTGTCTGTGTATTGTGCTTTTTTAGTGAAAAAAACATATTTTGTGTTTTTCCCCCCTTCCTCCAGCCACTTGGCTTTAATAAATGCTGGTGTTCATCAATTTGTCGACTGATATCTTTTATTTTTAGGCTTTCTTCTTTTGTAGCAACAGTTTTAGCTTTTAAGCTCTACATAAGAGGTTTTCATTTGTGTGTGTGCTTTGATTTCTTTAGATCTATTATTGCAGCATTTCTGACTTTGTATTTAAAAAATTCACCTGCGTGAAGCTGGCCCCCCACCCCACGCAAAACACAGTGGAAATAGTCTCAATCGTTTGTGCTGCGTTAGTTTTTAAAATATAACAAGTTTATTATGGGACAATCATTGCATTAAATTATTAATGAATTAAATTACGAGTGTGTTATGAAGGGGCCTTCTTGTGGGTAAATGGCCGCTCGGTAATTAGTCGGGGGGATTCATTCAGTGGCAGCTGCCGGACACTGTTCAGGTACACGGTGAACTGCCTTTTTTTGTTAAGATAAAGTGTGACCTCAGCCCTCTGTGAGTATGTTTGTTGGGTCACACCTTCTGTGCCCATGGCTTTTACCAGCTGCAGGACTTGGTTGTCAGAGACTTCACTGCTAACAACATTTCTGAAGGAACTGTCACAGTAAGCACAGCATAAGCACTCACAAAAAGCATCAAATGCACACGTGTTAAGCACAGAGAGGCTTGATTTGCCGAGTTTCACAGGTTGTAAGTTGTTTCCATTTCTTTCTACACTTTGTGTAGTTGTGGGTGCTGGTTGAGCTGCTGGTTCACTCACTGTTTCCCTCGTTGCATCCTCGTCTCCAGTGGATTTTGCAGTATAAATCCGCATGTTGCCTTCAATGAAGGAAAGATGGCAAGCGATGAACCGATCCACCCGTATGGGTCATTTTTCATGCTTGAAAAGGCCGTGCTTGATATTTTTTAATTCTGCTTCTACCGAGGCTGAGCTTGAGGTGACATCAGTGGTTTGGAAGAAAGGGACCATCACTCCTGTCCACAGTGGGAAGTAGCTGACTAATCTTATTATCTGAGAAACAATCTCAGACTGTCTTAGGTCAGTCTGGATCGCATCACATGGATCCACTTGTTCCAGTTGTTTTCCCTCTGCATCTGAAATGATAACAGACTCCTCTGCAATCTGGCC
>JBAMHW010000009.1:27352217-27365195 GCA_037177495.1 Rhadinocentrus ornatus | reverse complement strand
ACACAAAGTTAATGAAATGTCTGCTGAAGAATTTCCTGAAATAACTAGGAGCAGATATAAAGATGATTGCAGTGATTGCCTCAAAGGTTTGATCAACAAAACATTAGCTTACAGGTCCCATGATGCTTGTGTGCTTGCTTTTTAAAAATATTCTCTGATTTTCATAAAATTTTTATTTATGATTACTTTTTGTCAATTTAAACTTATTTCAGCAACAGCTGTTTTTTCCTTCTTTAATGGGAGGATATGCATACATCTGAATACATACACACACACATTATACATCATCAGTTGTGCCATCACAGCTTGTGTTTTCATTGTGCCGCTGCAGCACTTTTTGTTATAAAAAAACTTTCTGATGTCCATGATGTCTATCAGTCTGCATCAGTCCTCCTGTCCGTGCCGCTCAGGCAGATACAGTAAGCAGGCTGCTAAGTGCTTCTTCTTCTGGGAAAGCTCATGCAGGATGTATGCAGGCTACTTTCAGCAGCTGCGGCCTATCTGTTGGACTCCGGTACTGCACGTTACAGCCGAGATTGTTTTGTTGTTTTTTTTTTTTAAATTCAGATTCGGGGCACTTCACAAAACATCTGGAGCTTGAGCCCAAGTAGCCCCGCCTAACCCCACCCCTGATACTGTCTACTTTCATCTTATGTGCAAAGACAAGCTTCCACTTTATGGCTGCAGAAAAAGCAGATCTGATTTCTGCACCAGGGAAACTATTTCTGCTTGTAGATGTACCAAAATGCACATCTACACTCTGCACCTGTTTTTCACAAACACTGAGCTTGAGGACAGAAGTTTTCAATCTTCCCCTCTTCTCTTCTGGAAACTCCTCCCTTTTCCCAGTCCCTGTAGATAAAAGATGGAAACATTCTCTGTTTAGTTAGAGCTCATTGTGACATTTGTGACACTGTGTGATATTTCCTTATGCATATGATTTTTTAAAATAAAACTCATGAGTTACGCCTTCTCACTGAGACTCTTGGTACATTCTCTAATTAAACTCTTGGTTTAATGTGAACAACATATTTAGGGTCACATCGTCTGCCTCCCGCTCCACGGCCACATGCAGTGTTACATTACAGACATGTAGGAGACAGTCTGTCTGCAATCAGGCAGGGTGGAGCAACTTTCTCCAGGTGAACCAACAAAAGCATCTGGCTCTCCTCGCTCCTGGTCCTTATAAGATTAAGGCCCCCAAGACTCTAGTTAAAATCTTTGTTTACCTTACCCGTTGTGTTTTATAAGTGTTACATTAAGAGGAAAAACACTCCCTTTTTAACCAGATGTTTTTCTCCCTTTACCTCACTCTGTGTGTGAGAGAGGAACCTTTGATTTGTGAGTAATGTTGTGGACAAAGGCCCACTTAAAAAATCTAGGCTTCTTATCTTCGGAAACCTTGAGAAGCTATCTCAAGTTGATTAAGTCCAGAGCTAAGTGTTAGCTTATACTGTTGGATATTTAAAACAATCCTGTTGATTAATCACACACATGTATATCAGAGGAGGAGAAAACTCAAATTCAACAGCAAAAGATAACATTCTTAAAATATTTGGACTTTAAGTTGTCAAATAAATAACCTGTTTTCTTTTGCAGGATTCCATGAATAGAACACTTAAACTGTATGAGAAATGTTTGATTTTTGTTGTTGATAATTGGTTTAAAGTAATTCCATATGTTGTAGATAAATTTATTGGGAATACCTAATCAAGAAATTATTTAGGTGGGCTACTTAGTTTTATTCATATTTTCACTCTAATAATCCTATTTAATATTTCTTATGTATAAGCTTATATACTTATCAACAATGTGCTATTGTGTTTAAATAACAATAAGATTCTTCAAGTGGTAGAGGAACAAGTGGGGAGGTTGATTAATTGTGTCTGCCAATAAACAATATGTGAGAAGTTATACTTAAGGAAAGTCCCAGAGTCCAGGAGAAATTCCTTGTTCGTCTGTGTATGGTCTGTTCTTCTTTCAGGACACAAGCGATGGGGGTCGCAGGACCAGTGACTGCAGCTGGAATGACTCCTACAACTTCAGCATTAGTCAGACACAATTTATCTATAGATGGGGAAGAAGCTATGAGATTTAAGGGTCCAGTGGAGAGTTAGAAGAGAGTCTTGGCTGTTGTAGGGGAGCAGACTCGTATTTATTCAGGGAGTGGAAATCGGAACCAGAGCTCTGTGTGCACATTTCTAATATTGTGAAATTGAATAATTAATTGCAATAGGAGAGAAGTAGTTTGTTTTCACTGGCCAGTCCACTCGGAAAGGAGAAGAGAAGACCCACGGAGTTAGAAAGTAGTAAATTAGTACCCATTCGATTTAAGTGTGTGGGAAATTAGTACCCGCTTGTCTAGGGTGTGTGGGAAACTAGTATGCATTCTTAATGTTGGAAAAAAATATTTTTAAGGGTTTTAATTCTTCAGATGATGACCCCGGACGTGATTTTTTGGGAACAAAGAACTGGACATCCAGTGGTAATTTGGATACTAATTAAATTTTTTATGACAAAATTTAATTGTAAATTCTCTTCTCTCCTACAAGAAGATTTTGAAGTTGGTTGAACGTCATCCAAAACCAACTCGGGCACTATCTGGTCAACTAAACTGAAAGGTAGGACAAACCTTTTCTATAAATTGTTCACATTGATTACTCGAAATTACAAAATTGAGAGTATTAGAAATGGGGCAAATGTAGAATAAAGTAAGAGAATAAAGAAATGAAAAGGGTATAGAGTCCCCAGAAGTGAAAAGGGTCCTAAAATGGTAAAAATGGAGTTAAAGTCTCCTTAAGTAACAATGAGGTTTCAGTGCTCGGAAATAAGAGAAGCATCAGTTGCAAGTGTAAGGTAAATTAAGTGAACAATCTTGAGTGGTGTGTGTATGCTATTGACTGGATGTAGTATTTGGAAGTAATAAAAGTCTTATATGGGACTGGAGAGAACCCACAGAAATTGACCGCAGAAGATATTAGATTTTCTGTAGAAGCTTGTCAATTTGGTCTCAAATTTTCGGCATTGTGTAAAAATACTTCAGAATCAGTACATCATTCGTACCTAAGAACAAAATAATAGTATTACAACATTCTTCCCTTTGAGGGAAAAAGTAAAAAACCTGGTAAAAGAAGAAACACCTGTGGACATCCGAGATTCCATAATAAGGAAAGTAAAAAAAACCTCAGAATCATGGCAGGAAAGTAATTTTTTTTTACCAAAAAATTACGAGATGACTAAATGGTTTGATGTCAGCAAACAGATGTTCTAAATTTACAAATCAAAACAAGAGCAGTCAGGGATGCAGGGAGAGAAAGGGCAGAGTAAGTCATGAGAAGGGGGAGAAACAAGGGTCATTTATCTCCAATTACCCTCGAGCAACCTTTCTCCTTCACTAACTATTAGCCAGTTTTACAGACACTAGTTATGAAGATTGACGGTCAGTGAAGGTGTCAGAAGTAGCAGAAAGTAAACTGAAAGATGAATTACACAGATGAGCCAGAAGTACAGTAGAAGACAAAGGTGGAGATATTATATAGACTCTGAAAACAGTTGATGAAGAACCACACTGCCTTCACTTCTCACCTAGTTCATGGGTAAAACTGAACTGGGTCTCACATTTCCCTGATGTGGATCAATTTGATAATCATAGATTGTTTTATACATGGCCATGAGAGAACGCTGGCCTGCTGTCACTATAGGAGCGATGGTGTTCAATGTTAAAGATGGTGAAAAACCTGAACAGTTTTATTTTAAAGATCCAAAACCACATGGATTGACCACACATGCATGAACTCCTCTGGAAATAATCAGGGCAAGTTTACCTTATTTATGTAGTAAATAACTAGCGGCCTCCCCGGGAAGTGCAACCCAAGTTATCTGCCACTCCTGGTCTTTATTCCAAACAGTGGGTTGAATGGTTAGATCATGTGCAATAACACATATTTTTAAAAAAAACCAACAACAACAGGAGGGTGGGGAGTCTCAGAAGGACATGGAATTGAGACTGCTTAAGATGCAGCTCAAGGAAGCAGCCAGTTATAACCCAGACTCCACCCATGATAATGGTTTAAATGCCACAGAAACAACCTTATCAGAGTTAGGCTCCTCCACAGCAGTCTGTATGTTCAATACAACAGGGTGTGTGGCTGATTTGGCCCTAGAAAGGGGACAGGGAGGTTTCAGAGGGGGAAGAGGTGGAAAAATGGAAGTTCTCAGTAGTCAGGTGACGACCAGTGCTGTTGCAACTGTGGCAAGCATGGACTTTGGGCACATGACTGCCCTAACCCCCCTCTACAAACCCAGTGGTCAGCAGACTAATGACTGGAGCAAGGCCTGGCAGAATCTATGCTCCAAATGACTGTGGAAAAATATAATTTGCTCTTCATGGTGAACACAGGAGCCAGATTCTCCACCCATTTTCTCTGGACTGCCTGGGAAGAGACATTATGTGTAAAACAGGAATGGCTGTCTCCTGTTTACCGGAAGGAACTGAGGTTACTTTCCGTGATGGTCAGGTGCCTAAATGTGGAGCACCCATTTTCTCCCAGCCTGGTCAGATGGTGCTGCAATCCTCCGCATACAACATCTCTGGAGATATGTTTGGGCATTAGTACAACCTGGGACTGTTGAAAAAGCTGGCATTTTGTCCCTGTTTCAGAGCTGGATGCCCCGGCTATTGTCCGTTTATCCTAAACTCCTCCCTCTCCACTTACCCTTTAATTATACTAGAGAAATGGATTTCATTTATCATGATGCTTTTGACACTGAGATAGCAGGGACATCCTGGCCCGTTAGTTCGCCCTACCTCTTAGTAGGAAAAGAGGGAGTTGTTGCTGCTGTGGATCTGACCTCTGATCAATTAGCTTTGTATAAACTACAATCTTATGTCCCTTGCCCTTAACTCTGGACACCAAGCTAATAGGAGAAAAAGAAAAAAATACTTAGGTCCATGACAAAGCGCCTCTTAGAGGCACAGGACCGGCGACAGCCTACTACACCACAGATATGTATTCCCTAATCAAAGTGCATGTTAAATCATACATAACACCACAGACAAGGTTATTCTAGAACAACAAGAGCTAGATTGTTTCCATGGGAGAGAATGGCAGATAATTTTGACCCTGAAAAAAATGCTTAGCTCCCTTCCTTCCTCTCTGTGGTCAGAGGGACCCACAAAAGTTAGTTTCTGTTATAATTTCCCTTCAGTGAAGTTTCAGTTTCCTGCAGAGAATCCGATCTGGAGCTGTCAGTATACCCTTAAGTAGCAGGTATTTATGATACCATAGCAGACTTGGAAAGATCAGGGCTCCCAGAACCAACTCAAACTGCTGTTTGGAACGCTCTCATTATACCTGTACTTAAGATCTACAGTGATAAAAATATAATGGTTTATAATCTTGGGTCATACACCAATTCTAAATCCCTTAACTGCCCTTTTTAGAGGGTAACTAGAGGCTGAAGTTTAGTTCATAATATTTACACAACTTTTCCTCTGTGCCACCACCTTTCTTTTAAGGAGTTTTTGAAAAATGCCATGATATATATACTGCCTTTTTTTTTTTCAGACAACGGGGTGGTGGTGGTGGTGGGGGGGGGGGTTAGGTTTGTAATGTATTTTAACTCAAAATTGGACTCAATGGAGGAAGCCCAAACTCCATGCATTAAGGTTGAATAAGGTTTCTATCCACTTTTAGGAGCAAACTAAACGTGTAAGAAACATTTCCGCCTTTAGTTCAACTCTTCTATTTGTCTGAGTTAGAGAGATTTGTCCAGCTCTTTGGCTCAACTCAGTACTGAATAAGCTGCATGCAATTATCACCAGTATCAGTATTTAAATAAAGGAGTAAAATAGAATAGAATCAGCAGTGGCAGAAACAGTTCAGAAGACAGCCCATATCATCATGCGACCAGTTTAAATGATGATGATGAAACTGCTCTAATTTCACATAACTCACATAATTATAATTTATATTTAATCTGAAACAGCTTTTAAACTATACAAACCAAAGGCCTGATTTATATTTCAGTCAAGCCAGCTATAGATCTGAAATCTGTTTGAAAATGGATGAGTCAATAAATAAAATGCTGATGAAAAAATAAATTAAGTTAAAGGAGCTCCTGTTTTAAGTCAGCAGACGTAACTACGCAAATTAAGTAAAACCTTAAACACTGTAACAACAAACTTATGTTGATGCAGATTAAATTATTTTTGGTTGTTATCTACAATAACACAGGAAAGTGCACTATAAAATGAATACAGAGAGGTACCACGAGAAAGTAAAACTTATTTCATATCCATGGATATTTAAAAAAAAAGATTCTTTTAAAAAAAGAGGGGGATTTGTGAAAAATGCTTGAGCAAAATTTGGCTGATGACAAGAAATCTGCAAAACAATTCATGTTTTTTAAACGAAGTCAAAATGAACTTAAAGGATCCTCATGAATGCAGGACAAATTTACCTGCTCTGATTTGGTCTTTCTGCGCAGAACGAGTGACGTGACTTTGACCAAAGTTTTCTGACTTGAACGAACAGACGCTGATGTTTGCTGTAACATTTTCCTTCCAGCAGGTTTGTCTCCTGGATTCTGTTTAAATTACTTTCACACAGCTAATCGCTGTTTAATAATCATGTCATTAACAGTAACACACATGTTTTTTAAAAAGCAGGATGAAGACGTAGTTTTGTTTACAGGAGAAGACATCTACACTAAATTGTTTTTTGTTTTTTTTATGTGTATGTACATTTTCAAATCAAACATGATATTGACCCTTCTAACATTGTGGGATAAACTTTTACAGGTAGACTGGTCCATTTGGAGTGACTAAAGTAACATTACATTCAGTATTTAGGTGATATTTGCTATAATTTAACCAGTTTTCCCCAGCAGACTGCCACAGAGACATTCAAAGGAAGTGAGAGCACAGCTGCAGACCCAGTAATTTATGGCAGAATAACCATTGTGAAGTCTTCTTCTCCCTCAGGATGTCAGCTGGAACACTGCAACCCTTTACTAATAACTATTAAAACACTGGATTATATGTCCTGGGAGCTTATGTGACTGGTGATGACCTATAGGATTACACCATCAGAATCAGGTATGCATCAGGTAAATATTTGGTTGATTACCATGATTGATCACACTCATTCTGTTACATCATCTTCCTGTGTAGCTTGCTCTACTGCACGTCTCTCTTTGTGGATTGTTAATTCTGTCGCCTCTACTAACTCTTCACATATAGCATGCATCCTGGAAATTCATATGAGCCAGAACCTGTCTGAGTCTTGTAAGTTCTTGAAAACATATTTTTCTTAGCACTTGTGAATGCTATCCTTCCAATCTTTACTCCCATTAAAGGTACTTATTTCTGTTTTGTTAGGACAAGTGAGTTGGTAATATCGCTTTTTCGTTGTGTTTAACTAATATTAATGTTTTTGACTGGTATGATATGACTTGAGTATTTGTTCCCAGGGCTGACCTTTGGTGGTACTGTGGGGGCCACCGCCTGAGGGATACACTGCCTGGAAACTGGCATGGTAGATGTATAGTGCTCTCCTTAATTATGCCTTCATTTTAATTGAACATGCCCATATTGATAGTCTTCTTTCCAGCCATAAGAGATCCACATCAAATAATTTCTCCATAACCCATAATTCTCCTGACTACATAGATGCTGTCGGAGTCCCACAAAGTCTTTCAGATGGGTATAAATTAGTGAACCAGGTTGCAGCTGGTTTTGAATCTATTTTCTTGTTTATTACTGTAAATAAGAATATGGATAGTATTAATAATATTCATTATAATGTTAAATGATTTACCAACCTCAGTAGACGCTGTCTTTGGACTTTCACAGTAATTCGGTGCTACTTCCCTACTGCCTTTTCAGAATAGAAGGCTTTGGACCTCCTCGTAGCAGAAAAAGGGGGTGTATGCCCAATGTTTGGTGACTCCTGCTGTACTTTAATCCCCATAAATATTACCTTGACGGTTCAGTTTTCCGTGCTCTTGCTGGTTTGCAGTTTCTTTCCAATAAGCTTGAAGAACATTCCGGTGTAAATGACCCGTTTAATGATATGACTCTTTGGTTTGGGAAGTGGACAGGTGTTTTCCTTTCTGTCTTTACTTCCCTTGTGGCAGCAGCAGTTGTAGTTACTCTGTGTGGATGCTGTTGCATCCCCTGTCTTCGCTCTCTGCTAAACAGAGCTATAAATTCAGCTTTTGATGATAAATCTGCTCCATCTGCTTATCAAATGCCTCTCCAGGTAAGTGAATCTGTCGGCCTTTTGACTTCTACTTATGACGCCAGAGAGGATGATGAAAGTCAGTGTGATTTTGTGGTTTAAAATTTGCATTAAGTAAAGTTGACCTTTTTTTTAAAAGGTCAAACGGGGAATATTGTAAAATTAAGGCCCCCAAGACTCTAGTTAAAATCTTTGTTTACCTTACCCGCTAGCTAATTTTTTAAACTCATAGAAAATGTTTATCACTTTATATCCCCAAAAATATTTTAAACAAGAAAAAGTAACTGTCATTTTAAAGGATGTGAAATATTTATTAAACCAAGTTTCGGATCAAAACAATTGGGAGAGAAAATTATTAAAGCTCCTATGATAAGAAAATGTAATAAAAATGTTAATTTGTTTTGGTCTGTTTTGCTCTGTGAAGATGTGTACATAGTAAATTACGCATGAAACATGAAAAATCTGTTGGAAATATACAGCATGTTGGTCCACAACAATTTTTAGTTCAGTTTTATTAAATATTTGGTGTAATTTATTATTGTCACGCCTACTCCTCGTCCACCAGTACGCTCCTCTTCACCAGCCTACTGATCACCGGTCCTACAACTACAATTCCCAGGATTCATTTGGTCCCTCATCAGACTTCACCTGTACCTTCTTCTCATTGGCCTGACAAGACACACCTGTTCCTCCCGCTACTTAAACCTCCAGTTCACCTCTATCCATCGTCTAATCTTATGGATATTCTTTCTGGAAAGCTATTAAAACCCCTGGTTATTGATCACCTGCTTTTGTGTCCGCCTTTCAGCCGATCCAAGATTACAATTATTTGTGTGTGTGGGGCATGTTATTACGATTTTCTTCTTTAGTGTTTGTGTAATTGTAGTAGACAAGTTAAATGTAATAATATTTATTTTGTTATCTTATTCTGTATAACATAATTCTTATAGAGACATATGCTTGTTTTTATTTTATTTGATAACGACAATATCAAACGTGGTCTTCAACCATATCTTGAGCTCCCAAGCGTGTCAGATGAACTGTTGCACTGCCTATGCATGTGAGCTCAAGAGACAGGATAAGAGGAGGATGTCAACTCCACAGACTGCTGTCATCCATTCTGTCCAAACTGGTCCTCATATTGTTAAGAAGAATAAATTATCCAGCCAGAAAACAATAAATAGCAACCAGATATTTTGCCTGAGCTGAAAGCGATGTGTTCTAACATGACTCTTCTGCATGACCTGAAAGCAGAAGTTTCATCAAAATAAAGAGTAACAGTCCTAGACTTCACTTGTTCAGTACTCCAGTCAAGCAGATGGACTTCCAAGCATCACCCCAGCAGTAACACTCCTGCTGCCACTACAGGGACCACCACAAGGCAGTGGTTTGTGCCAGGTTATGGTTGGCAGGGCAACCACAATCCGTACAACAACATGCCTCACACTCAATATTAATTTTTCAAACCTGTTCCTCGACGTAAGAGACAGTGCCTTACCTGTCAGGAAAATAATATTGAGGTTTGCGTTGTTATGGCCGTTGTTATGCATTGTTATGGGCGTGGCAGTAGTGAAGTAGTGAACACTACCTGGCTAGCTGCTGTTTCAGAGGAGAAAGACAGTTTAGAGGCAATCCTTTAAACAGGCAGGGGTCGCTCCAGTGGGGCAGAACAAAGCTCAGACAGTGTGCACTGTGTAAAAATGTACTGGACTGCTCTAAGTCATGTCAAACTGTACACTGGATTGTTCACAAAAGTCATTTCACTCAGTCCCTGCACAAAACAAGCCAAAATCATTTATCCAAACAAAAGAAATGCCAAGCAAAAGTGGCCCCACTGGTTGGGAAAAAGTATCTAATTGACAGTTGTCTTAGCTGAAAGAAACTAGACTTGACCACAGAGCTTACTTGTGAGTCAAGTCTAAGGTTACCATCCAAGCGCACCCCAAGGTTTGTTACTGTCGGCTTCAAATAATCTGTCAACAACCCTATCTAATACCACCACCAAGCACCAGCTAATACAAGATGTCATGACAGCCTTCCCTAGTTATGAGACAAATGGTGTTAAGGCAACAACATGGAACCAATTAGTACTAACCAAGTATGTAAGTACACAGTTAAGACCACAAAAGAAAGACTGAGTGTACCCAAACATAGTTCTGTAAAAGTAGAATGCCGTGTAAAGACATCCCCTTTCCAAAAAGACACCACTGTTATCTTTGAGCCAGATGTCAACCCAGGGTGGCCTGAGGGCTTGGAATTCTGTGACACATTTTCAAGTGAGGAAAGGAGTAAAACCATTTATTGTCATTGACATGCAGAATGCCATCGATTATGATATTGTGCTGGCCGGGAGGACTTTTATAGGTACAGTGCAAACAATCCAAACTGTCTACCTTGCTTGTGCCTTTCAGCAACCCCACTTTACATCCTCTTCAACAGTTGGTGGCATGGTGGTAAAAACGGATGAAAACTCTCGTGATGTTTTGACCTCATCGCACAGGGCTGATGAAGAAATCTAACTGCCCCTATGCATCACCAGTCGTCTGCATCAGAAAAAAATGTGGAGCTTTACGCCTGTGTATTGATTATCGTGAGCTGAACAAACCATCCCTGACCACCAGCCAATCCCCAGAATACAAGGCATCATAGATGGCTTGGGAGGCAATTCTCGATTTTCTCTCCTAGACCAAGGGAAAGCCTATCATCCAGGGTTCATGGCTGACGAAAGCAGACACTTGACCGCTTTTGTGATACCATGGGGCCTGTATGAATGGGTTAGGATTCCGTTTGGTTTGATGAAAGCTCCAGCTGCCTTTCAGCTTTGTATGGAAGACTGTCTGGAAGGCTTAAGAGATGAGATTTGCATCCCCTACCTGGACGACACCATTGTGTCAGTAAGTCATTCACAGCACACATGGAACATGTGTACTGTGCTTAGACAACTGAGGCATCATGGCATAAAACATAGCCCAGCAAATGTGAGTTGTTTAAGCAGGAGGTTCGCTATCTGCATTGTATCAGAGGAGAGTAATAAATGGCCCAGCTGATACCTTTACAATAAGTGCCTTAAAGGAGAAGAGATAAAAAACTGTTAGGGAGCTTAGAGCTATCATGGGGCTCCTTAGCTAATATAGGCAATACATTAGAGATTTCTCCCACATTGCTGGCCCGCTCTATACATTATCACATTAGACAATCATGACACAAAGTCAAGACGGACAGAAGGAAAATACAGGGGTGTCTCCTTCCACCAACCCATCACCTGGACTGAAGGACATCAGCAAATACTTAAGAAGCTGATTAATTGCCTGGTTGAGCTGCCCATCCTTGCTTTTCCAGACTTTAGTAAACCTTTCATCCTCCACACTGATGCTTTCAACCAGGGCCTGGGCGCAGTGCTGTATCAGAAACAGTCTGGAAAAATGCGAGTGATTGCTTATACATCACGCACACTCACAGAGTGTTATCCACAGCTAAGCTAAACGCAGGACAGGACACCGGTGGGTGGCAGAACTAGCTGACTTCCATCTTACCATCAAATAGCTGTTACTCTTTCTATTTCTATTTTGTTTATTCTCATTTTTTTTAGTTGATTTGGCGATTTCCAAAAATTATATAGTTTGTTTTATTTAAATCTTGAGATTAAATATTGAGAGTTCCCTTTCCACTGTATCCAGGAGCAGTTACAGATTCTCCCCACTACAAAATAAATTTGTGTTGTCTGCAAATTATATGAGTTTCAGGTTTTTACCTGATTAATTTAAATTATTTACATACAAAATAAACATAAAAAGGGCCCAGCATTGACCCCTGGGGGACCCCACAGGTAAGCTTCTGTGTTTTATGTCCTGTAAACAACTTCTAATCCAGATCTGTTCTAATTCCATATTTTTGTAATTTTTTAAGTAGTTGTTCATGGTCACCAGTGTTGACAGCTTTGTTCAAATCTAAAAATACCCCTATTGCATATTCTTTCTTTTCCATAGAAATCTATCTTATCTGTAAAGTCTACAAGTGCATGTGTAGTTGCACTTCGTAGTTTTCTTTGCACATAGTTATTTTTACTTCTATAGTCATATACAGTGATGTTTTATAGTTTAAATCAATGTTTACTTTTTTTATTTTATTTTAATCTATTCTATACATTTTACATACAAACATTTAAACAAAAAGTAGCAGAGAGAAGAAAAATATTGTATAATCTGCCCCCCGCATACAAATGTTTAATTACATCAAACATTTAAGAAAATTTAACCAGAAAATTGTTGTAGATCAACATGCTATATATTTCCAACAGATTTTAAAATGTTTTACACGTCATTTATTATCTACAGATCACCACAAATGAAAACAAATTAACACTTAATACATTTTCTTATCGAAGCAGCTTTAATAACTTCTTTTTAACACAATATTTGATTGATTTCTTTAGTTTCTTTATTTAGATTGTTCTATAATCTGTTTGATGCTGGACCTTAACTAAGTTTTTGAGGGCCCTAAAATTAAGTAAAAATTATTATGTTTTGTGAATCTTTTTGACAGTTGACATTATGCCCACTGTAGATTCGCCCTGCTCTGTTACATTGTTATTGGTGAGACTAACACAACTCCACAGTCTCTCTACACTACAGTATATTGATCTCTCGGGATCCAGGCTGCAGGATCTGCAGAGTGACGATGAGTTTAATCGCTTTTCTGAACCAGGGGTAAAACAGAGCATAGATCAGTGGGTTTA
>JBAMHW010000009.1:27319610-27342143 GCA_037177495.1 Rhadinocentrus ornatus | reverse complement strand
GTGAGGTGTTCCGAGCACATCCCACCGGAAAGAGGCCCCGAGGAAGACCCAGGACACGCTGGATGGACTACATCTCTCGACTGGCCTGGGAACCCCTCGGGATCCCTCCGGATGAGCTGGTGAATGTGGCCGGAGAGAGGGAAGTCTGGGTTTCCCTTCTTAAGCAGCTGCCCCCGCGACCCGACTCCGGATAAGCGGCAGCTAATGGATGGATGGATGAACTTGCACTCACCAGACTTTGCAGAGGCCTGTCCTGCCTCCACCAAAGCAGTGGGCTGGTGGGCACTTTTCAAGTTCAAAAACACAAACATACAGTTAATAAAGTTATTTTTGTTGCTTGTGGCAAACAAACACAGCAAACACATCACCACTCTAATTACCATGGCCTGTTTCTGATCAGTGTTGAGGTACTGAGGGGCTCCAGTGAACAACTGGACTCTACTTTAGAGACTGGACAAGGAGAGGACACTGGCAGAAAAGGACAGACTGTCGGGAACCAGAGAGGCTGGAACTGAGGTCACCTGGACACTGACATTTTCACTACCTGTAAACAACATAGGAGACAACCAGAAGAAATTTGGTTTATTGAAAGGTGGTGGCTTCAAATCTCATATTTACAAACACAACTGCATGTTAGTCTCAACTTCCACCAGTATAAGGTCCAGATGATCTTTAATAAAACTCTTTATATGAGCATGTTTGGTGAGATAAAAAAGATAAAACATGTTAGCTGGATATTATACCCTGAGGTTGGTATCAAAAGAAGGCCTGCTGACCAGAGCTCAAAGCATCATCATACTCCTCGCGAGCCTGCGGAACACATGAAACATGTCAGTAACATTAACTTCACTGTGTTTCAGCTCCTTTTTAGTCGCTAAATCTTTCTGTTCAGCTCACCTGCTGTTTCTCCTTCACTTCAGCTACAATATGTGTCTGTCCAATCCTTGCACTAAAATGACACACAGCAGCATCTCCAGGCAGAGGGAAGACAAAAACAGCTTCTACTGGTTTGTCCTCCCTTTCTCGTAGTCCAGAGTGGAAACCACTGTAGCTACATGGTCCCTCACCTGCAGCTCCACCTCGATGCTCTTTAGAGGAACTGACAGAGGAATACCATGAAAAGAAATTCACACACTATTAAGACTTTCCAAATGTTTCAATACACTGATTAAATTGTCTTTGACCAATCAAGACAACACTTTGCCTTCATCTACCTTGGATTGCCCTCATTCATGGCAGCTGTGTACGATCGGGACACAGTTCGCCAGTTTGGGTGTGATCTCTGGAATGTTAGTTGCTTGTTATCCTTTGTGGGTTTTTGATTATCGGTGGTAGTCATTCAGAGCATATTGGCTCTTTGTTTCTTTTTTGTTGTCTGTGTTGGGTTTGATATCCTCCCTGAGCTGAGTGGACTTTGAGTTTGAGTTAACTGAGTGCTTTTGAGTTACAGTTGTCAATTATTTATTATTGTTAACCACCAATGTGGGCATGTATACCTGTTAAAAAGGACACTTTGAGTTATATTTTGTATTTTTGTTTTAGTGAGCTTTAAGTTTGTCGAACTTTGTTTTGTTTTATTTTGGGAATGTTTCTCAGGAATAGTTTTGGTTGACCCGTTTTTGTTTATTGTGTACATAGATTGGTTTGCATTTAGTGTATTTACATTGGGTTTTATTATATATTCCCCAGTCCGACTTGTGTGTTACTTTCCTTTATACCCCTAGACAAAAAGGGTACGTTACAGTCTTTAAAACTAAGTTGCTCCTTTTAGTTACCGACAGCAAAGCTGATGTGTTAAATTTGCCCCTGTCTAACCATAAGAAGCAGGAAGCATTTGGAAAGGACAAGTTGGTGTTTCATCTATTTTTGTAATATCTCTATACCTGGGTTCCTTTTGGTAGTTAGCAGACCACTGTGGTTCATCTTTGCACCTGTGCAGCAAGGAAATTGAAATTTGTTGAAATAAATCACAATCACAGTTAATTGCACAGTCTGAGCAATACTCAACAAAGTAATCAGATTTCTCTATTTTAAAAGTATAAGGAATGTCACTCATTAAATTTATAAAATTTATACCAAAAATGTTTTACCTCAAAATGTACCTTTTTTTTTGCTATTGATTCTGTTGTAACTAAATCTTTGTTACAGCAGAGGAAATACATTCATTGACCACTTTGTTAGTTGCTATACTACTAGTTGCTAGATTGAAGCCCTTTTACCTTTAGATCTGCCTTAATTCTTCTTGGCAACAAGGTGTTGGAAACATTCCTCAAAGATGTTTGTCCATATTGACATGATAGCATCAAAAAGTTGCTGCAGATTTGTTGGCTGCACATCCATGATGAGAATCTGATGTTACACAACATCCCAAAGGTACTGATTTGACATCTGGTGATGGTGGAGGTCATTGGAGTACAGCAAACTTAATATCATGTTTAAGAAACCAGTTTAATTTTAATGGAAATATCCCCTGCAACGTTACACCATCACAACCAGCCTAAACCATTGATGCAAAACAGGATTGACCCATTTTTCCAAGATGTTTTCCCCAAATTCTGACCCTACCATCTGAATGTTGCAGCTGATGTGGAGACTCATTAGAACAATTTTTCCAATCTTCTATTGTCCAGTTGTGGTGATCCTGTGTAAATTGTAGCCTCAGTTTTTCTGTTCTTAGCTGTGGCACCTGAGTGGTCATCTGCTTCTCTGCTTCAAAGTTGTACGTGTTATATTCTGCATACCTTTGTTGTAACCAGTACTTGATAGGTAGCCTAACTGTCACCTTGCAATTGGCTAACTATTTGCGTAATAAGAATTTGAACAAGTGTATGCAATAAAGTGACCAGTGAGAGTACACGGTACAGTCATACTGCAAAGCTGACAACATGAACTAATTTAGACAGAGCATCCTACAAAAGCTACCGCAGTGAAATCCGTTTTAGGATGGATTTTCAACAGATATTCGCACTGGAGCTGACGGCTCTGTTTTAGGGACCATCAACAAATGACAGGCTTTCCGTAAAATGGAAATTCTCATAAAGAACGTGAAACAAATTTTTCAATAAACTGTCCATATGACCTAGTGTCTCCAAAGAAAAGAGGAATTCTGACATAAACAGGGAGAAATAGCACATATTTCTTTTTTGTTTTTATACAGGGTGCCAAATCTTTTGGATTGCTTCATATTTTAATGGAAATTTAACAATTTCTTTTGAGAAAAATACAATATATTTTCCAATAACTTCTAAACCAAATGACCCAATCACTTAAAACCAAAGCTGAATTGAAGTAGATGAACATTTAATTCCCTCACTTTTCAGACTGTTTTATGACTTTTCAGTGTGTTCTTTTTATTTACGTCATTTAACTTAAAAATGAAGTTATTTCAGTTAAAAACAAGTTATTATGTAACAAAGAGAAATTGCACATTTGTTAGGACATGTGGAGATGTTCTCATGAGTGGATGTCTTCAGTGTATAATGCCTTTATCTTACCATGGTTTAATTGCACAACTCATTTATAAAGGAATGGAACAGTAACAGCAATGTTGTTTGTGTAGTTTGCAAAAGTGCTGATGGAGGCCTTCCCTATGTTACCAAACATGACATTTGGCACTTCCAAAAAGGAGATGACAAGGGAGAGAAAAAAACCTTGCTCTACAAATCCTATGGGCATCAGGTACATCGATGCTGGAACTGACACATGGTCTACATGTACACTATATTTGGGTAAATAGTTTCATGTGTAACCATTTTCCTGGATTTAAAGGAAAACCATGCTTTTGCAGGTTTGGACTTTTTTATTTTACTTTTTACTTTCTTTCCCACTACTGCAGCCAGACGCCCCCTGCAGGCACACCAGCCTCTGCAAAGGATCAATGGATGGCTGCGCTGGCACAGCAGCTTCAAGCTGTTAAGCATGAGTATGAGGAATTAATAGAAAAGCACAAATATGAAGTTATATGGTACTAACGGCCCGAGGTTGCAGTAAAGTAATTCAGCATAATTATATTATAAAAAGAGAAGGTATAGAAATAGCACAAAAAAACAAACAAAAAAACAATAAACCTCTATAACAGAAACTACCGTGACATTTGCAGTTTGACACAAAAAAACAACAAAACAAATTTAAATAAAAATCCGTATGTAATTATCACCTGTTTTCATCTGACTGTGATTATTATTCAGCTTATGTTTTATTTGTCATGTACCCATGTCCATAGAAACATGTTTTTTTCATTTCTTTATGTGAAAGAAAGTTAATTTGTGCTGAGTAAAGCAGTCCATAGTGCTGAAAGATATCTCATGGTTTTACTCTCAGGATACCTTTCTAAAACATTTTGCTAATGAGTACTTAGATATTGTATAATTTTGCAAATGAACTTCCATCTTTGCATACTGCTTCAGTACTGTTTGCTAGACATAAAATATGTGTATGCACAGAATTATTCAGCTTGGAGTACATGTATCCACTGTGTTGTTGAATTTGTGACAGATGGTGCACTTTCTGCTATGATTTATGGCCATTTGAGTCTTTTTTATACAAGTTTGATGGTATTAATTTGCATTAGCTTCCATAGTCTTTGCTGAATTAATTTGTCCAATTTATTTTATTTATTTTTTTGTTCTGTCTCCTAAAATATTTGAACTTACTTTAAACGGCTTTTTGGGCTTGATTGGCCTTTATTTAACAGTAGCTGGACAGGAGAGGGGTCAGAGAAAGTGGGGAATGACCTGCAGCAACGAGTCCCAGGCAAGGACTCAAACCTGGACCGGCTGCACCAGGGAACTCTAGCCTCTGCACATTGGAGGGACCGCTCAATCAGTTGAGCTAAATAATGAATAATTTCATTATGTTTAATTTATTATTATATAATTAGTTTTTATTTAATGTCACATAGACACTATTTATTAGGTAGAATAGTGTGTCCGCTTACTCTCATTTGTGTTTTTATTTTGATTTTTACTGTCTATGCCTATCATCATGTGTTTTCCTCTGTTTAGGTTTGAGTGACGTGCTCTGAGCTAAAAGCTTTAACTAAAAAAAAAGGAAGGAAGAAAGAAAAGAAACAACTGTACAATCACATACAGGATAATCTTAAATTTGATTACAAGCCTTTGCAGTGTTTTGTTGGGAAATCACACTTGCATGCATACAAAAAGTTCTCATGAAAAACATCCATTACAGAGAGTAGGAGAGTTTCTGGAGTCAAAGCTGCAGACTGTGGTTCATGTGCCAGACAAAAACAAAAAAATAAAATAAAATCTGACTGTGGTGAAATTGGTGTGACTGCAAAGGCTGATGTGTTAGCAAACAAACCTCATCTTACCGCAGGTGAACAGGAAATAGAGACTTCTTTTGCAGTTTGTTTCCAGTAAGCTCTGGTGTTTAGCAGAACCCCCCCCCCCCCCCCCCCTTTTCCCTCCATCTCTCTCCTCTCTTTTCTCTCTTATCTTCTTTCACTTGTGTCAGAAATACAAACACCTCCTTGTGGTTATTTTGTGGTTTACCAAAGAATGAGAGCAGATTTCAGCAATAAAACTTTCTTTTTGTCTTGTTGCTTCTCTATAACTATGTAAAAACTATAATTATAGATAAAAAAAAAATTATATTATTATTTTATTTCTTCCTTGTTCTGTTTTAAGACATTTAGTCCAACAAACTGAACTTTTCTCAAGCCTTGGCCTGCTACTGATGCCTTGCTTTGTGATGCCCTTATAAATCTTGTTGACCAGCCAGGGAGAAATAATTTATTGTGTTTGAAGTTGTGACCAGTGGTGTTTCTTGGGTTTGTGAGGAAAATAATAGTGATTGATGGAGGACATTGGGGGGGTTGGGGTAGACCCAAACTAATATATGCGGCTCTATTGTGGTGAATCAATGCACCGTGGATTAATGGGGGGGCAAGGAGGGGCAAGAGGCTTTAGGGAAGCGATGACCAAAGGTCTTCTGACTCAAGAAATGTACTGGAGACCATGCAGTGTCAATAAGACTTTTATCTGAGCTCTAAAAACTCTCTTTCATTTATATCTTAACTTTTTTACACTGAGACATCAGCCAGAGACAAGAGTCCAAGGACAAACAAGAGAAGACTCAATATTTTTGCAACACAGAGAAAATGCTGTGACACTGGGGAAAGGGAAAGGTTGCGGTGAAAGTCTACGTTGTCATATAAACCTGCATTTGTGGTGTTTTGCTCGCTGAGGCGTCTCCACTAAAAAACTTTGCTCTCTGATCAAAACCAAAAGACTGAGAAACATCCAGGATGAACTGAGGTGAGACGGTTTTTATTAAATAATCTAACTATACAGTAAGCTTCAAGGGAATATTTAACATTTAGTTGTACAATCATGTACAGTAAGTAATAAAAAGAAAAGAGAGAGATGTTGGCAGTGTTGGATGTGTCAAGCAGCAGTGAAACCTCGGTGGTTTGCATGTTCTGAGATTTGTACTGTGATCATGGAGAAAGTAAAGTCTAGCAAGAGATCAAACTATGCAAAGATGGTGAGAAATTGCATGCAGTGTTAGATGGCCTGTTGAATTAATTTAAATCAAGCAAAATCTATTTCATGGATTATTTTTAAGAAAGAGAAAAAGGGAATTATCCCTTTGGCAGTCTATGCCACTCATTTCTAACTGGTTTGTTGAAAGGAGGCCAGCAGAGTAGAGGGAGCAATTGTTTATAGGCCTCATGCTTTGTTTCAGTGTCTCCCTTGTAAAAGCAGAGTCTGTGAGAACAAACCCAAAGTTTTGAGCTTGAATAAAGATGACGAAGAACAATAGAAACCTCTGTACAGACGAGGCTGAGAAAAATCTGAGAGGAGGGTACGGGGGTGGCAGCAAGGAGTGGGTGATGAGCACACATGAATGATCAAATTAACACAAAACATAACTGAACAATAGAGTTGGGGTTAATAAAAATCCTGTCTATTAGTGAGCTGGAAATGCTTAAATGACAAAATAATTGTTGTGCACATTACAGCATTTAAGAGCCATTAAATGAGTCTGCATATGTTCATGAATGTCTTGTTTTGTACAGGTATGTGATCTGATCTATCAAGTACAAAAAAAAAAAAAATGCCACAGAGCAGAGGACTCTGGGAAGGAAGTGGGAAGCAGGTGCAATGGTTTATTCTTGCATACCTTCTCTTTCTGACTTTACCCTGCATGGGCTTCCTCCCTAATTTTTGGTCCAGAGTGTTAACTCTGTCCTTGAACTCTTACACACATCAGGACATTACAGAGCGGGCTATCCTCAATGTAACTCTTGAAGTTTTAAGGGGCACAACAAAACTCATGGAAGACCATGCGGAGCAAGAGGTGAGCTCATGCCAGCAGTTAGCATCATTGACTTATTATTTGACTAAGTGAGAGCCTTACTGCATTAAAGATGTAACACTTTCAGTGCATTCAAGAACTGCAACTCAATACACTGTGATATATAAGTACAGAGCAGGTATATTTCATTCTGTCTCAGACCAGACTAGGCCGTGGCTTCTGGAGAGCTGTAAGGGAGGTGGTGAACTCCAATGCAGCCACAGACTTCTTGAGCTCCACCAGTTCTGATCCAGTCTACCACTTTGATTCTGAGCGTGTTGACGGCTCCATTGTGATGTTAAGGCAGTTCTGGACTCAAATTGTGCTGTCGGTACGAGCCAAAGAGTACCAGAGTGCCCGTTACAGCTTGGGTCAGCTGTTCCATTCTCTACAGGTACTGATACTAGATTAAATTTCCAAAATCTGTCTTCAGGTACAACTTCAACATGAAGCATAACTGTATTTTAGTTTTATAAATAAATTCTGTTTCATAGCTCACTTTTGAAATGAACCCATGAAAATTGAATCAACAGGTTTTTTTAAAATATAATCTGTTTCTTTTTCAAACATTTGTCACATCAGGATTTCTACAGCCACAGTAATTGGGTGGAGATGGGCAAAAGATCTGTTTACCTGCATCTGTTGCAACCAGAAGAACCTGCCATCCCTGTAGCTAAAGGTATTCTGAACTCTTTATCATTCTAAATTCCTGCTCACAGTACATGACATTAAAAATGTGTACTCAGACACCAGGCCCAAACTTGGACACAAAATCAGGTCGGAAGTCAAACAGTCGCTCAGGCCATCCCAACACATTTACTGTAAGCATGTGCTAATCGTGCAAGTGTGTATGGACTAAGTAATCAACAAAGCTCATTATTCTAGACCAACATTCACATAAAACTACAAACCACTCGTCCAGTGTTTTTCTCTTCTCTGACCTCATCAAAAGGTTCAATACAACTATCAAAACAGGACTCATTAATTATGGTGTTGAGATAAAACCACATGACTGGATCATTTTGTCAGCAAATCATTTAGATTCCAGTTTAACATTTAATTACTTTTCTATTGTTGCTTACTTTCACCTTTTTACTTTTTCTTTTACACAATGTTTTTATCTAAATTGTTTTTATGTGTTTTTTATTCTGTAGTGCTTCTCTGGTGTTCTCTTTTTGAATGACAAAATTCAAGTAAACTTTTTCTTACTGTAGTAGATAAAATAGTTCAATATTCACTACTAGAGTAAAAACATTAAGTGGTCAACAGCAACTTCACCTGATGTGATTTATGTCACATTAGAAAATGAAAATCATGTTGACTTGGACAGTTAAGAGATGTTAAGCAGCCCCCCTGTGGAGGTATGTTTGGTTCAGCAGGACCCACCATACTGTATATTGTATGTAGTAAAATAAGCCATGTCATTAAACAGAAACAAACACATCCATACACACACACTTTAACAAAACCTCAGACACCGACGTTTAACCAACAAGCGTAAAAAGTTGCCATCGCATAATTTTCAACCGGATCGATACACTGACACACTTGTTCAGTTTCTGATTAGCATAGTTTGCAGCAGTTTTTGAGTTAGACAAGGGCAGATGTGGACAGTAAGTGTACAGGCTAAGCAGCCAAAATGTCAAAATATCCACCTTGCAGCACAGTATATTAACTTATATTTTTTTATCAGGAAATCCCATGGATCTACTTGATGTCCAGTTGGAATAAAAAGTAACTTTATGTTTCAGATAACAGCAGATATGACTTTAGGCCGAACGCAACAAACTACAGCAACGATAGATGTAGAGCATCGTGATGGTCAGGCCACTTAACTTAAGGCCTAGTCCGTCGGGAATTGTCCCACTCCTCTGCAGGGCCCACCCCGGCCTGTCAGACACAAAGGCAAAGACTTCCTGACTATCTCAACAAACAGGAATTGTTAGCTGGCCTGCTGTACAACCATCTCTGGTACATATGGAGATGGTAGAAACTAAATATGACAATGGAGCCTAAAGAGTTGCTAGTTAAACTGTGATGGTGCCAAAAACCTTACACCTTTTTATAATTGCAAGATTTGTATGAACCCACTATAAAGAAAATCATCTGGTCAGTCCCAGGTTAAAAATGAGGTAACTTAAATATGTAAAGTGATTGTTATAGGTTGTGTAGCCAGAGTGGTAAAAGGATGGCAGTATACAGAGGTCTGTCAAATTGGCAAGATTTTATTAGTCAAGGTGCATGTTTCAACTAAACTAAACATAGGAAATGCAAAAACATAACGTAACTTAACAGTTAACTTAATTAACTAAACACAACTGAAACAAACAAAACTTAACTTACACATGCACCCTGCTACATCATTATGGCCCCCCACACAGACAAAAAGCCAGCCTTATATAGGGTTGAGATCTATTAACAAAATGGCTGCCCTAGGCTCCTCCCATTCTACAGGTAAATCTGTCCTATAAACATAAATTCAACACAATTACCTGACTCATTCCCAGTAAACTAAAATAAATACTCGTGCAGTTTGTGATAAATAAATCCTGGTACCACCTAAAGACCTAGGCAATAAAGAAATTAAACATAATCACTCTCCCCCATACTTGTTCCTTCCCGTGACCTCCTCAAATCAGGAAGTGATGTACTCTTTTCTCCTTTTGTTCCTGGAACTCATAGTACGTGTGGTGAGTAACATATACCAGTTAACTATTTAACAAACAAAACAGACTTAACCAAATAAACAAACTAAATGTTCACAATGGTCTGAGTCTTACTATAAACAGTTATGGTTGACACAGGTTGATATTATAACAGTGGCACATGGTGTGGCCTTACCCGCTTTGTCACAGTGATGTACCCAAAGTTGTATTAAATGGCCTTAGAACTCTTTTTAGATTGATAGGCAGAATGAGTTATTTCTCTAAGCTCATTGCTGATGTCCTTCTTCCTTTGGTATTGTATTCACTAATATACGAATGCTCCAAACCAGCAACGTGCACAAAAAAAAAAAAGACTGATAAAAATTTATCAAATGCATATATAGCAGTAGGCTACTTAGATGCTACTTGCCCTATTAATTCTTATGTAAGAAGTAATGGGTTTACTAGGTCTTTCAAAAGTTGCAATGCATCTGTCAGATCAAGAACATAATGCTGGAATGATGTAGTAGTAGTACTGATCAGATTTATTCAGTCACACAGTTGGCATTATTTTTCTTTTCTTTTAAACCTCTGAAGGTTCTGCCTTCAATAAGTGACTATAATGAACTTTAGTAAAAAAAAATAAAATGTGGAAATAAACATTCCTGGCATACCAAAAGTGTTAGTTAGTGTTAGTTATCAGTTATCCAGTATCTGTTTCAGGTTTTGACCATTTCATTGGTGGTATCATATAATGAACCAACATGAATAGACTTGCTGAGTTAATCCAAATCACTTCAGGATATCCTGGGTATGTTGAACCAGCTGCACGGTGCAGTCCTGATGTAGCGCTGTTAATGTTTATTATGTATTGTTATGTAAAGCCCTAGAAACTTTGAAAGTGTGTGTGTGTGTTGTATGTTGTGGGATGCTTTATAATGGCCAGTAAAGCTGATCTTAATTTCTTTGAGTAAAACTCAATGATTAATCCTCTTTTTAAACTATAATATCTGAATGCTGTCTTTAAAGCTTTGAAGTGGAATAAAGGTCCCTCGTGCAAACAATAAAAATTTAAGTGAACAAATAATGTAAAAAGTAATGATTTGGAGCTTTAAGGTGAGTTCCTGTTTTGTCTGTCTGCAGAAGACACTCCTACCTGTATGGAGTGCTTTACAGCCACCTGTCGAAACAACCTCTTACCAGCAGTGACAAATGCACAGGAACAGTCCAACCTGCTCACCACTGGCTACTTCAGCACCTCCCCCCGTAAACCTAAAGGTAAAGCTTTAGTCAATAGCGTTGTTTCATCATAGCTTTTATGAGGCATTTAAATCCCTTCAGAGTCATAATACTATTCCTTTTCTAGGCAAGTGTAGCCATGGAGGTGTAATGGACATCAGTACATTTCTGAGTGCCAGAGGAGGAATCAACAAAGACAGCACTTCACCACTTTTCTCCCCTCACCATTATCTCCATGTTGAAGCAGTAACTTTGGCTACTGAAGCCACCCTGACTGTACTGAGAGACCTCAAGGACACTGTGGGCCACACGGCCTTCCTCAAGTAGGTTTAATCGCTGTAATAGAGAATCTGGAGCCCTAAATATGTGGGGCCACAACTTCCTTATTAAATTCTGTTACAAAGTCCTAATACTGTGTAAAGTATATAGTGTTACTCTTTTTTGTCAAACCTCCTTTAACAGGCTGTTTAGTGTGAAGCAGGTGCCTGCCTTGGTGTTTGTCATTGACACCACAGGAAGCATGTTCGAGGAGATCACCGCCGCTCGACTCAGGGCCTACTCCATCATCCAGAGCCAAGGCAAAAGTGCCAGGCAGCCAGGCACCTTTGTACTCGTGCCTTTCCATGACCCAGGTGACATGCAGAACTAGAAACGTTTTTTTTTTTTTTTTTTTTTCTTAATGATCTTAAAACAAATAATTTGTGCCTTCATCATATTTTTTTTTATTTAAACTTTTTATGAGTTAGTGGGTTAAAAATCTGAAATTGTTTACCACAGTACACATTTTTCAATGCAATTTGTGTGATTCTTATAGTTTATGGGATCTAGGACTATAACTTTTCATTTTCTACTTTTTGCTTTTGCAGCTAAAAATAATTAATTTTGATTGTTTCCATCTCAACTCAATCTTGACACTAAACTGAGATTTTGATTTAGAAAGTCAGATATACAAAAGATTATTTATTTTTAATACCTTTATGTTTTTTACAGACTTTAATGTGTATTTCAGATTTCTGTGGTATCACTGCCATACATAACTGTAAAGCTGATTGTCTTAAAAATGCTTAAAAAAAACTAAACTAAAAGCAAACGAAAAAAGGAATATTAAAGATATTTGACTCTTTATCACCAACAGGATCCAATCCAATCCAACTTTTTTCATAAAGCACTTTAAAACAACCACACTGGACCAAATGGCTGTACAGAATAACTAATTAATTCATTTAATACAAAATAATTTTTTTTTTCTTGTTTTATTTTTATTTTTTTTATGGAAGGTAGCAAGAATATTTAATTCAACTGCACATATATCATATGTAGCACAGAGCTATGCTACTGTTTGTAGCATTGTACACTGTGGTATATACATTACATTGAGGACAAAATTGGACGCATTAAAAATAGGACAAATTTTGGAATATTTGGAATTCCATGTTTTGTTGTTTTTTTTTTCTTATCAAGCTAATGCTTGACAGGTGAATGCAATATTATATTGAGTTACTTTCCCCCATGAAGTATAAACCAAAATTAAAAATAAAATAAAATTGTAGCAGGTAATATACACTTTGAGCTCATATTCATCATAAAGCTGCAACTTTAATCTCACATTAATTATCAATTATTAAATTGTTTCTTAAGACTGTTTCTAAGGTCCTTTTGATATTTGTTTTTGCACTTCCATTTTTCCCCAAAAAAACTTTTAGAAAACTGTTTGTCTTTTTATCTGGTCTCTGCAGCGGTAGGTCCAGTGTTTGAGGCTGATGACCCAAACCACTTCATGCAACACATGGAGAACCTGACAGCTCTTGGAGGAGGAGATGAACCGGAAATGTGCTTTTCTGCTATTCAGGTGAAGTAAAACACCAAGTACTCCTGGCAAGTGAATGATGTACTGTCTATGCGACTGCATGTATTCTATTTGTGCTACATAAGTGTAGTTTCAGGAGAAAGCAGCAGTGTTTGTAAGTCACATTGATGGTGCAGGGCAGCCTCCTCCCCTTTCCCCCCATCTCTCCTCCAAAATGCTTCTAGTTCAATCTTTGGTTTTCTTGTAAAAGCTGATCTTTTGTGGTCTATTTTATCATGTTTAAGTCAAAGGGCTGTGGCAGAACCTGGAGATGGTCCTTTGGAGATTTTAAGATGTGTTCGGATCCTGATCCTCTTGCAAAAGCAATGCTGCTCTAATCTTTAGTATTCATACAAAAGGTGTTTAGCTTCTTTACAGAATCTGCTAAAGTCAGTTTGAATTAATTATTTTCTCTGAAAACATTTCTTGTGTCGTGAGCTGGAAACCTCTATCCAATTAAAACACAGAGTAAATGAAAAAATACAGAATTTACTATAAGAATGTATAAATATAAACATGCATATACACAAATCTATACATGCATGCAAACATAAAAATTACACACACTAATACAGTCACCTGTTAGAAAAAGCCAGTGAAAACAATTGTCAAGATTCAAAAACAGACAGTGAAGAGGCGTGTCTGACATAAAAAGCAATTTGTTTCAGAGATGAGCTTGAACCTTCACTGGGACAACCAAAGCCAGCTACATTATCCATCCGTCCTGTTTCTTAATGGTCTCATTTGTTTCTCTAAATATATTTTTGCTTGTTTCATTGTTTTTGTGTGTAAATTTGTGAGAGCTAGGTTAGTTTAGGACAGACTCCGGAAGCATTGATTACATTCAGCAATATTTACTCAACTTACCATCTCATATTCTGCCAAGGCATCCTTCAACATGTTATATGTACAAAAATTGCCAACAAAATGATGGAGTTATTAATTTAACTGTATCCTGTGCTTTAGACATTGATAGGAATGTGCCTTCTTTCTGAAGATAAGTGCTGCTAATGTCAGGACGACCAAACTTCCTGAGTAAGAGCTGTCACAGTGCTCTGATAAGCTTTATTACATGTAAGAGCTGTTTTAAATAAAGGGAAATAATTAACTGAATAATACAACTAAAAAGATCATCTAAAGTAAAAAGTGAAGCAAAATTTGTAAAAACAAACAGCCAGGAAAACTTTATCTATGAATTATTTTTACTTCTGCATTCATTTTAATTACTCTTGCACAAACACTTACACCTCATTGATAAGGGGCAATACTAGCTTTTAGCCATATTACAAGTTTTATTCAGCACTTTTTTTTTTTTTTCTTTTTTTTTTCCCTGTCCTGTCCAGCGTCCTAACATACAGAATGGTGGTCTGTGTGCCCTTTTGGCTTTAAAGTGTCATTACATCTGGTGGTTTCTTAGACTTTTGCATCCTCTTTATAAAATATAGACAGTATTGACGGACAATTAAACCAAATAAACATTACTTGCTGTATTCACTTGCATTTGCACTTGTAGCAAATCAGTTCAAATTTTTTTGTGCAAAACTAATTTCTAAAATCCTATTTTGGTTTTGAAATGTTTATTTGCACATTTCTTGGTTAGGACACAGTAATAAGAATGAGTCATGTGAATCTAAACTCTCCAACCTCCTATGATACCCAGATTTTCACGTATTGCTCTTAAACTTTTTTATTGCATAAAATATTAGAATTTGGAGCTCAGCTAATTTGTGACTCAATAAATAACATTTTGCCTCTTATTATGTGTTCTCAGCTGGCACTCACGCACAGTCCACCCCTGTCACAAATCTTTGTATTCACTGATGCATCCCCTAAAGACGCTCATCTGTTTGACACGGTGAAGGCCCTCGCCCTGGAGAAACAAAGCAAGGTCGGTTGAACTTATAACAAAAAGCAAAGGTATACAGAATACAACACGTCCAACCTTGAAGCAGATGGGCTACAGCAGCAGAAGACCACGTCGGTTGCCTCTCCTGTCAGCTGAGAACAGGCAGTGTAGCTACAATTCACACAGGCTCGCCAAAACTGGACAATAAAAAATGGAAAAATGTTGCCTGGTCTGATGAGTCTCAATTTCAGGTGTCATTTTAAGATGGTAGGGTCAGAATAAGGCATACAGAAAACATATATGAATCCTGCCCTGTATCAGTGGTTCAGGCTACTAGTGGTGCTGAATTGGTGTGGGGGTTATTTTCTTGGCACACTTTTTGGACCTTAGTACCAGAAGATCTTGTTTTAACCACCACAGCCTACCTGAGTATTGCAGCTGACTATGTCCATACCTTTATGTCTACAGTGTACCATGTTTTGATGGCTACTTCCATCAGGATAATGAACCGTGTCACAAAGCTCAAATAATTTCCAACTGGTTTCTTGAACATGACAATGTGATGACTGTGGCCTCCACAGTCAACAGATCTCAATCCAATAGAACAATAAAAAGACCAAAATCTCGGAGGAATGTTCCCACCACCTTGTTGAATGCCATAAAGAATTGAAGCAGTTCTGAAGGCAAAGGGTTCCAACCCAGAACTAGCAAGGTGTACCTAATGAAGTGACCAATGTAGTAAAAACAACTTTCAGAAATGCTTCCTTTTTGTGTGTTGTCTTACATACAGTATCTGTTGTAGGAACTCTAACAAGTAAGTTGTATTTTATTTATCCCTTGAATTTTGACCTCATATTCCCACAGATAACATTCCTCCTCACTGAAGATCCCGTCTATATGATTGGGTTGAAGAGGATGAGGAAGAAGAGAAGGATTAGAGCGCCTCTGTCTCCTGATCGTTTCTCTCTCTACTCCTCCTTGTCTTCTCTGTCCGGAGGACTGACGATATTCACCACCAACTCGGACATCCACAGGGCCTCTACAATAGTGGAGGACAACACAGCCATCGACAAGGTAAAAATGTAAGACTCTCTGATGGGGATTAACATTTAACACATAATGAAGGAGCAGACAGTAACATCCGTCTTATTTCTGGAAAACTTCAAGCTTTTTACATATTATGTTCACGGTTAAATTATAAAGAGCGTGTCTGTAATGTTAGAGGCTGGGAACACAATTTATACCCAAACCCTCACTTTAACCTTTTTATAACAAGGCTCATTTTCTGCTAGGAATGGCAGGTGAATGAGATTAATTAAATCTGACTTTTGTATATACATATTAAGCAGCTTTCATGTCCAATTTAACAAAAAGAAAATAAGAAAACCGATTCTGTTAACCTTGCTGTACATTAGTTTTAGGATTAAGGCTGCATTTTCTCACAGAATATTTTTAATAGTTTTATGAGGCATGTAAGAGTTGGTTTTATTGCAGGTCCAGGACCATGAAAAAAAAAAATAAATTCAAAGAAGGGCTCAAATCCGGTCTGACCTGTGGGAAATATTATAGAATATATAAAAAATATTAACTGCAATTTTAAATAAAAATATCTAGGATTCCTAATTTACTCATGTGAGGTTGCATTTATAATGTTAAGATATAATACACTCTCAAGCCAGTGAGATAATTTAAATATTTTATCTTATATCTTTCCTACTTAATAGATCTGATTCCACTTTGTATTATAAGGTGAGTTACTTTAGGTGATTCGGAAATTGATGTGGGAATGTACGTTTACAGAAACTTCTAGCTTAGATCAGTTACTCTAATCATAATTTAACATACTATATTTTTCAGTTCCATATACCTATAATCAAATGTTTTAACGCACATGTAAATGATGAATTGAGGCAATATATTATTGAAATTACACTTATTTTCCTCAATACATTTCAGGTTTTTCATCACATTTTCTGAAAAATGCCTCGAAGACCCGAATTTAAGTCCCTGGTGGGCAAACGGAGGTGCTTAGGTCCCCTGAGTAAGGCCCTTGACCTCCCAACTGCTGGTGTCAAGTTAGGGCTGCCATTGCTCTCTATTATCTACTAGAGATGGGTAAAATGCAGAGAATAATTTCCCCAATCGGGATTAACAAAGTAATAATCATTATTATTAATAAAAGGTTAGCCCGTTAAATATAGATTTCTTTGCTACAAAACAAAGAGGACAATGAGTAGTTTCTGGTTTTTCTACAGGTTATTATGCTAATATTTTACTGGTCTAGTCCACTCAAAGTCAAATTGTAGTCTATATGATCCCTAAACTAAAATTAATTTGACACCTCTGCTGTAAATAAAGCTGTAAATATATCAGTTTAATTACAATAAATTCGTATTGTTATTAAGCAATATGTTAAATGTTTATATGCTGGTCTTTGGAATAGGAGTGTGACAAAAAACAAAAAAACAAAAAACAAAACAAACATGAAGAAATAATTACAGAAGCATGGAGCTGTCACCTAAATAATAAAAAAAGGGACCAAATCACATTACAATGTGATAGTTTCATTGCAAAACATGATCATTTTTATTATAAGACAATGAATCAAAGTAGCCTGTACTGTATGCAGATGTTGTTGCGACCTATATTGGAGCAAAGTACATTTTATGGAATATATTCTCGTCAAGCAGAAACATTTCAGCTGTTTTTGTTAATGATTAATTGTTCTACTTTGGTTTATTGTACACACAAAAATGTGGGACATTTATGAGCAAAATGGTACATCATCTGTCTGCGAGCATGTGTCTGAGTTGCCTTAGAGTGTGTGTGCCGCTTTAATAAAATTGTGTGTTAATATCGTTATGTGTGTTAATAACATAGTGATTTAACCTATGGCTGTCTTCTGAAAATAAAAATTATAAAGGCTATATGCACGGCTGGGACTGGGAGAAATAAGTTGCTTTAAGGGTGCAATGTCAACAATATCACTGTGTCCTCCAAGCTTCACCAAATCTCTCCAATGAAGTACAACTTAATCCCTTAAATTAGACCTTTCTATGATCATAGAATGCACAGTTTCCCCATACAAAGGCTATAGTGGTTTATAGTCCAGGTTTTCACCACTAAATGTATCACATTTAAACGTTATATGGTCCTAACTTTTTATTTGGGGGACAGCTATAAGCTTCTGTAAAAAACAAATCAATAACAACAAAATTGAAAGGAAGAAAATAATTTAAAAAAAAGACATTTTAGATTAAAAAGTTTTTCAGGAATAAATGAAAATGCTTTTTTATTGTTCTTTTAGTTCAGTGCATATTTCCTAAATTCTCTTATTTTGTTACATATTTTTATGGCACTCAGCAAATGTCCTCCAACACAAAGGAAACACAGCAAATGTTAAGCTCACTGGAGATCAGATGAAGTAGTTTTGAGTAGTCTAGTAGTAGTCTGAAGTTGTAGTTAGATCTCTTTGAAGTGGAAACGTCTATTGTACAAGCAAACCAGTCCCTTCTTTCTCCTTCCTACACAGGTGACACTCCTCCATGTGGAAAGCGATAAAGATTTAATGTCTGTTCAATCCTTCAGAGTTGACAATTCAGTAAAAGACGTCATTCTGCACATTACCGGCGCAATGACTGAGTGCATCCTTACCAGTCCATTAGGTAACTGTAACGTCATGTACAGATTTGAAATTAATTGATAGATATGTTCACTAGAAAGTAAATGAAAGCAAATGTATTTCTTTGCTGGGTTTTTATTGTCTCTATCTATTCTAAGAGCAACTGTTTGGCAACAGCAGTTTGCAATAGAAACTGAATGTGTTTATTTGCTTCCCATCTGCCATAATAATCTCTCCTTTTTTTGTGTATGGTAATAAAATTACATGGCTTTTTCTTCCTCTTTGGTCCTTATCAGGCCAAAATCAGTCTCTATTAAGAGCAAATAGCCCCCTGGCAGAGTTGGAGCACTTCCAGGGTCTGTACCGTGTCAGCCTGCTTCCTCCTGTAGAGCCGGGTCAGTGGAAACTCAGAGCCAAGAGCGAAGGACACCTCACATTCAATGTAATAGGTAGAAGGAAGATAATAATTGATCTTGTTTGTTTCAGTATAACTACAAATCCACTTTGTACTGATTCCAGGAATGACTTTGTCTTTGTATCTGCAGCTGACAGCAGTGTAGATTTCCTTTATTACTTTGCCACTCTAAACAATAAGACACACCCAGGTCTGGCCAAAGTAAAGGGTAGTCCCGTAGCAGGTGAGGCATTCATTTACTTTTATTGTGATGTCATAATTTAATTTCTCTCCTGGGAGTGTGCCTGCAGTTTAATTCAACCCTATTATTTGCAGGTTTCCCTGCTTTCCTGGTTCTGGCTGTTACCGGCCTGACTTCAGGTAACAAGGTGTCTTTCAGTCATGCAACGCTGCTTGGGGCTGAAGGAGAAAGCCTTCAGCAAGTGAAACTGAACCCCTCCTCCTCTTCATCATACACCTCAGAGGAGCTAGTGGGCCTGGTGGACCTGGTTCCCAAAGCTCCTTTCTGTGTTAGAATTACGGGGCAAGACAGCAGAGGAAACACAATGGAGAGGGTTTCCACAGAGTTTGTTCAGCCCACTCGTGTTCAGATACAGGTATCTGTCAGCAGGAGTGATAAACAAGACAATAAATAGCCCTTAGTTAAAAAAAAATGACGTAGTTTATTTCATATCAATGGATATTATTTAAGGGGATTTTTCTCAGTTCTGTCAAACAAATTCATCATTATGAGCCATCAGTTTTAAAATGTAATTATCAAAAAACCAGTCATTTAGAATCCATCACAGTATCAGCAGCGTTAAAGACAACCTTTATATTTCTTCATCCTACGTGAAACTGTCATCTAAATAGCACCAACCAAAGCAACACCCCTTTTGTTTCTTCCAGATCTTTGCAAAAAACTATTCTTTCACTGTCTGAATCATCCCCAGCTGAGAGCTTTTAGCTGTGGACCATATTCATTAGATTATTAAGAAACGATCATAATAAAAAGAGAGCCATAAAAAGCTAAAAATGCAACTTAAAAAAAAAAAATCACGAGGTCAATTAATTATAAATACATATGGAAATCTTACATCTGTCATTTTTAAGAGATTTAAGAATATATTAAATAGTTTGTGTACCTTTAACTCCTCAGGTGTTGTCAGTCCCACACCTTGCACCAGGTCACAGCACAAAGGTGGACTTTGAGATCCTGAACCACGGTCCAGCTCGACTCTTTAATTTGACCGCTGATGATGACTGCGGATATCTTCAAATGAGAGTATTACATGGGTACACAAAGTCAACTCAGTCAAACTCATTACCATTAAGTAAAACGAAAAAAATCACATATCTTAAAGTTCCTTCAGTTTATATTCTTGTTCATGTTATACTTTTTTGTTTTTCTCCTCTTTCTATACAGAGAAAAGTAAAAAATAATGTTGCAAAATTTTCTTTTTAAAAGTTGGTGTTCTTGTCCCTCAGATTCCCAGTTGAAGAACATGGGTCTTTCCATGGCCAAGTGTATCTCCTCACACCGGCCACAGCTCAAGCAGGAACGACGGTCACGCTTACATTCACCGTGCGTGCTCTTAATTCTCCAGATTCAAACTATGCAGTGGTCTACTTGACCGTGGTCCCCCCGGTGAGCAGCAGAAGACCAGTGACATGTTCTCCTTTAAGATCCTGCAGTTTTTGTTAAATGCAAATACATGTACAAATCTTTGCATGACAGTTTTTTGTCACCTGTAGGATCCTGACACGTCTCCACCATCCTGCTCTGCTGCACGCATTGTGTCTGACTGCCCCACCATTTGCAACGAGTCCAGCTGGAGTGTATCTGTGGTCGTAGTAGATAATGGTCGCTCTGGCCTTGCTGCCCTTCAGCTGCAAAAGGGTGAAGGTGTTCTGACTTTATTTCACATCCCTCCACTCCCAAAGAACAGCTTTGGAGAGGTCCAGCCTGGCTCTGTGCAACAACCCGTTCACAAGGACAAGACAACCAGTGAAGGCCACCATCAGCACCAAGCCCAATTAAAGACAGGACAACCCCCTTTTAATGTTTCTCAGTGGGCACTGGGCTCATCGCAGCCACTGTGGGTGAGGTACACATCCAGCTGCTGCTCAAGCCAGGCAGAGATGCTGGTGTGGGACACAGCTGGAAACATGAAACGTTGCCATTTGACATCTGGTCAGCAGTGGAATCAAAGAGAAACAAGCACAGAAGCCAGTGGGATTAAACAGACCACTCTCACAGGCTTCATCTTCATATTGGGCCTGCTGGGGTCTCTACTGATGTAGCCATTTGATTACAAATATTTTGCTGGTCAAAATGATCCGTCTGCAATGGACTGGCGACCTGTCCAGGATGCACCCTGCCTTTCACCTGCTAATTGCTGGGATAGGTTCCAGCTTACCCATGGACTGAGTGCTATAGAAAAAGAATGGATGGAAGTTGTTAATGGTTTATTATATAGAAAACTCTTGCTCCTATAATATAATCTCCGCAGCTCTTAACAGTACTCAACGGGACAGGAAATGAATGAATGAATGAAAATTATCACTGTGTTACTGAGGACTTTGTCCTGTTTTTGGAAGATGAATTTGAAAATTACACTTAAAGCAAATAAATACTTATACTGATTGAGTTTGCAAATCTTAATTTGAAATGCACTGAATTAAAGAAGAATGAATCCGTTTGTTCTTAATAAAATTAGGTTTTTCTTCTGTTAAAGAAATGTTGCCCAAATGTTCATCCCTGAGATAATTCATACACAGCAATGAAAACTTCAGAATATGACAAATAACATGTAATACATTAAACTTCTGGACTAAAATTTATAATTTCAGTGGAGCAAATGTTTAAATATTTTATATCAGCTGTGGACACATCCAAAAATTCCTATCAGCCTGAAGATAATTTACATTTCCTCTAAAAACTCATTAACCACTCCAGCAGTTGTGCATTACATGACAGGTTTTGTGGCGAGTATAAAGCAGTCAAGAGGAGAATTGGGTCTAGTCTGAGCTTGTAAGTATGTTGGATAGAAAACAAGCTGGAACACATACACAATCAGAGGTGGAGGAGAGGGGACACTGGGCGAGCAAGGTTGAGTTTCTACTGGCTATGGCTGGAAATGTGGTTGGGCTTGGCAATGTGTGGAGATTTCCCTACCTCTGCTACAAAAATGGAGGAGGTAAGGCAATACCATGATCTGAAAAAAATTACTCTTCTTTTTAACTTAAATCAAATTGGGTTAACGCAATAAAATGATAAGAGCTTAGTCAGTGTGACTGAGTCAAATCTAAAACAGAGACTGTCTAAATTCCTTGATGGTACCAAGACGTAATGCCTCAAAGTGGAAATGAACTACAATATTTATGGCTAAAAGTAACTAAATCTAATTATAACACACAATACAAGGCTTTAATTGCAAAGGTAGAGCATTTTAGCTTAGGAGTATTAGAAGAAAAAGGAAAAAATAAATAAATAATTGACTTGTACCATTTTAAAATTGTCTAAACTAAACTGAAAACTTCTCTGTGACCTGTGCTACTAGTCAAATGATGTAATGATGTACTCAAGACCCTGATTACTTCACTAAAACTAAAAGATGTGAA
>JBAMHW010000009.1:27277560-27305519 GCA_037177495.1 Rhadinocentrus ornatus | reverse complement strand
CTTCCTGTCAGTGAACCATGTTGAACAAAGCAGAACCAAGAAAATTTCCTGCTTATTTAACCTCAAACCTGTACTTTTGATGCTTCCTTTGGTTATGGCATTTTTCCAGACAAAATAAAAACAGCAACTACTAAACACTGTTATTTACAGTCTGTGCTTGTTGATTCTCCAAACTGCTTAACCAGAAATGAAGATACTTTTGTAGAATATAAACTAAAGGATATCAGAGACTTATTCACTGGATAATCCCACCAGGGGTTTATACTCCTCTAAGGGTGGGGACATAATCAAACACAAATATCTGAATCACACCTGTTAAAACACTTTAGCTCGCAAGGCAGCAACTATAATTATTAATAACAATCATGATCATAAATATAGAGGGTGTAAACTAAAAAAATATAAAACTACACCATCATAATTAAAAAAACACTTCACAAAATGCTTGATTATTCATAAATGTCTTTATTTAAATATCACCAAATTATATAAAAAAAAATGATTATGTAAACCACTAGAAATTTCACAAATATGAGCATGGCTGGCAGTGCAGTATTTCATATTTACAAGCACAAAGAATCACAAGAAATACCAAACACACTCCACCAGAATGAAACCTACTTGGTCAACATACTGAAAAACTGTCAAATGTTCAATCATACAAAAAGTGTGTTTCATACAAGAACAAAAATTACAAACTTGTTAAAAAAAAGTAAACACAAGGACATCACTGCTGCTGCTCGAGAAAAAATGGTTTAACAAACTGTTTTAAAGATAAATGTGGCTTGAATGAATAATCTGTGGCGGAAATGTTTCTATTATAATTGTAGGGTAACTCAGCTAGCTAATTGTAGCTAACTCAAGTCCACCTGTGTGGAATATAAGTTCCCATTATCTCCACAGCCACTTTTACATTACTCTTGCCAAGGCAGGCTAGTGAGTGTATGCCATCTCCATCATAACTTATTTTGCAGGATTTGATTACAGCCTCTTTGGAACCAAAAGCCATGGCTTCTCATCTTAAAATTACAGGGGAAACTGCTTTGAGAGCTTGTCAGTGTGAAGGGTGGGATTTACCTGTGGGTTGAGGTGCTAAAACTGGCTGCTTAACAACCTTTGGCAGCTAATAAAATTAAATAAACTAGCTTTATTGAGGATACTAGGATTACGCTGAGTATCTGTTGAGAAAATACTAAATGGTATCTGCCTTAATAATGAAGCATGTGTTGTTATGGAGCTCATTGTCTTTGTTGGTGTCTTATAAGCTTTCTTATATTTAACTGGAATTTAGATGTTCCAGGTCATGGATGAAGATGTGGAAAAACACATTTGTTTCTAAAGAGAAGAAATTGTGATGCCAAAAACAATGAAGCAATTTCTAAAAACCCTGAGAATACCATCCCCACAGTAAAGCATGATAGTGGCAGCATCATGTTGCTGGGATGCTTTTCAATTGGGCGGGTCTAGGAAATTAATCAGTATTGAAGTAAAGGTGGATGGTGCTAAATACAACCAAATTTTCGCAAAAGAAATTATTTTTGTTTAAGTCCACAGAACTGAGGCTGAACCAGGAGATTTCCTTTCAGTGTTAAAATAATTATTCACACTGCTAAGGCAACATTGAAGTGTTTAAAATCTACCTCCCATACACCAACAAAACCCATCCAGTTTGAAACAGTAGAAACAAGTCTGACTTGAAGAATGAGCAAAAATATCAGTGGTTATATGTTCCAGATTAAATGATACAATCATGCACAAAAGCTGTTTTACTTTAAGGTTATGAAACATAAAGTAGATGAACACTGCAATGCAATGTAGCCATGGCTACGCACTCAACCTACAGAGCCAATCCTGATTGTGCTAATCTGTAGAACTGTCAGGACAAATAAAAGAAACTTTGTCTGCCTCAGGCTTCTTGCTTTGTTTTGTGTGAAACTGCTCTGTTGTGCAGGCAAGAAGGCAAGGTGGTGGCATCTGTAAGCTCTCAGCAGATTGTGGTCTGTTCATGACACCTATAGGGATACTTTCTTGTTGACTTTCATAATCTAGGTGTGATAGGCCCTGTAATTTCTGGATTTTGAGGTTGGGATAATTGCCAGACTCAGCCATGACCTGATGTAGATGTTCCCAGGCTGAGGTGCCATTCAGACTGAGGGTGGGGTTGTTGGCGGCCTGGCACAGTAGTTCAGTGTGCTGGCGAAGCTGCGATATGTCCTGCTCTGTCACGTTGTTCTGGCGCAGCAGTTCCTTTGTGCGCAATGTAATGTCCAAAAGACCAGACTGATTGAGGATTTCCACTGTGTTAAGGAAACGGCGGTGGCGAGTACTGATGCTGATGTTCTTATTAATTCTGTTGGACGTAGGGGAAAAGGATGTGGTGTGACACGATCCCAGGACTGAAGAAGTAACAGTGGTGGTAGAAGAAGAGAGACTATAACTAGTTGATGTTGAACACAACAGGCCAGAGTGTGAGACTGTTAGATTAGGCTGTTTAGGAAGGTGCTGCTCAGGTACACCTCTGGCTGCAGGGGTTTCATCAGTCTTGTGTTCTGTGCACACCCTTTTGCTCAGATTCTGGTAATCCTGGTAAAAAGAAGATTTATCGGGTGGTTTCTTACTCGGATGGGGTGCAATGGACGGGTAGGTTTTGGATATGGGTAGGTAGGTACTATTTGTTTTCATTGTGGTTGTGTTAGATGACTGGGATGAGGGCTTGTGGAGCTCGATGGCTGCTGACAAACCCCTAGGTTGCTCAAAGAGGATCACATGTGGTGAACCAGAATGACTGCTTACTCTGACACCATTTGTCCAGAGGAGCTGACCTCTTTTCTGGTTCATGGCTGGCTGTTGGAACAAGGATGAAGAAGAAAGCTGCCATGATACACTGAGAAAATAAATATCAATTAGAAGTAGAAGTACACAAGAAACATATTTCCTTACATTCACTCAGGTCCATATTTATTTTGATACTGATACAAGTTTAGTTATTTTAGCTGTTAAACAAAACCTATTCAAGATGCAGTTGTGTAATCAATACAGACTTAAAGTGCAGACTCTTGATTTAACTTGAGGGAATTCACATTCAAATTGGTGGAAAGGTTTAGGAATTACAACTCTTTTTTTTCAGGGGACCAAAAGTAATTAGACAGTTAACTCTAAAGCTATTTCATGGGCTTAATGGGCTTTTCCCTCATCCATCCATCATCAATTAGGCAGGTAAAAGATCTGGAGTTGATTCCAGGTGTGACATTTGCATTTGTAATCTTGCTGTTACTGTGAACCCACAACATCTCTCAAGCTCTCAATGCATGTGAAACAGACCATCCTTAGCATGAAAAAAAGATATCCATCAGAGAGATGGTAGAAATGTTAGGAGTGACTAAATGAACATTTTCTTACATTCTGAGAAAAAGAGCAAATTGGTAAGATTGGAAACTCAAAAAGCCATGGATTTTTGTAGGGTCCTTTCCATAGTGATGAAAAACACCTTCACAGCACTCACCCAAGTGAAGAACACTCTCCGGGAAGTAGGTGTATCTAAATCTACCACAAGTAGAAGACTTCATGAGGGGAAATACAGGTTGCAAACCATTAATTAGCCTCAAGAAAATAAAGTCCGGATTAGACTTTTTCAAAAAACATCTAACGAAACCAGCTCAGTTCTAGAACAGCATTCTTTTGACAGATTAAATTAAGTTCAACCTGTACCTGAATGATGGGAAGAAGAAAGTACGAAGAAGGCATGGAACAGCTGGCTATCCAAAGGATAGCCTATTTTCTGTAAAACATTACTTTCTGCTCTGGTTTAGCAACGCTGATTGAATGTTATGCCAAAGTACAGATGAACAATGGCCCAAAACAAACAGCAAAAACAACCCAGGAGCTTTTTTAAGACAAGGAAGTGAAATATTCTGCCATGGCTGAGTCAGTCATCAGATCTCAACCCGATTAACCATGAATTTCAGAGACCCACAAACAAGCAAAAACTGAAGACATTAAAGGTTAAGCAATCAATCACAAAAGGGGAAACCCAGTGTTAGATTATGTTTTGGGGTTCCAGACTTCAGGCAGTCATTGCCTGCAAAGGATTAAAAATAAACATTTTATTTACGGTGATGGTAATTGTCAAATTCTATTGGAGTCCCTGAAATTAGGACAGTTTGCATAGTTTGCATTACTAAATGCTGTATAGGACATTTTTGTTTAACCACTTGAATTAAACCCTAAAGTCTGCACTTCAGTTACATCTCAGTTGTTTAATTTCAAATCCAATGTGGTGACATAAAGACCATAAATCGTGAAAATTGCATTATTGTCCAAATATTTCTGAGCCTAACTGTATGTTTGGTAGGAAATAACATGAGCATTGTTTATCTCATTATCTACCTCAGAGTTTGAAGCTACACCCCTTTACCTTCTTAAGCGCCATGTCTTTGATGATATAGATGGGTGGGTGGTTAACTCTGACAGGCATCATGGTTGGATTCTTCAGCCCAGGTTCTTTGTTTTGGCCTGATTGTGAAGGTTGGGCAACTTCCCTCGGTCTGAACTGGCTTGTGTTGGTGCGCTGGTCTTCAACATCTGTATGTTGCCAGTCTGAACTATCTGCAGAGAATATGAAGTATTTGTCAGTGACAGCTTTTATATAAAGTTATTAAGTGTGTGTTGACAGACTTCAATTAAATTCTGTCCCATAAAATGTGGGTACTTTGCCCAAAAGAATGCCGCAGTTCCTGCACTCGTAACATGATGAAACGTAATAAAACTAAAGCTATAAGGAGTAACAACACGTTTTCTGTTTTCATAGCACATCCAGGAAAATATCTAAATAATATTTATGCATAGTTTGTCCCATTAAAATCTTATAACAGCAAGAACTTTTCAAACAATGGGAGTATCTGGAATAAGGCTTATGTTATTTTATTGTTACGACTTATATGCCAGCTATAAACATTTCAACTCACCAGAATAACCAGAATCTTTTTCTGAGCTGCAGCTGGAGCCTCGTCTGTTGGAGTCATCGGCATCTTTAATGTCACGTATTGCCATCAAAATTGTGCTGTTGCTCTTATCTTTAGCATACTTGCTGGATGGAGGACAGGAACGGTGCTCACTCAAGCAAGGCTGTTCCTTTGGCATGGTGGTCCGTAATGATATCTAGTATTTAGACTGCCTCTGAAAAAAAAAGTCACCTCAGAATTGGCCTTGAGACATACTAGTGGCAGACTTGTATTACATTACCCACCGCAACCAGGGATAATAGGAATGACTAATGAGTGTAGAAAAATATACAGCAAATATATACAACCTCAAACCTTATATTTTCAAAAATCACTTATATAAAAAAGATCTTTAAACTTGAGAGAGATAAGAAGAAAGAGATAGAGTGCAATTTAGATGCTTTAGAAAAGGAATTAATTCCAGAATTGAATACACACCCTTGTATTTATGTAAATCTCTTTACAAGCAAACAGTATAATTAAAGTTTTTGTGTTTTTAGAGTAAAATTTCTCTTTTTTAAGTATCATTTCACACCCTCTTCTCATCTGTATCTTTTGTACACTCTGTAATTCACCTGAATTCTTACTGGTTAGTGCAGTTGATTACACAACAGCTTTTCCTATTTTGGTGGCACTGCCAGTGCACTTTTTCTGCTTTATACAAATCCACAAAAGCACATGATCATAGATGCCTTCGAGGTTGAAACCGTGGCAACTTGCAAATGCTTACTGCATGCTACCTATTAATAACTTACCACAATTGTTACATGAACTGCATCTATGTGGCCACATCAGTGACACTGTTAGGTTCAGATTCCTTATAACAAAAGCAACATATTCTGAACTCCAGTCATACACCACGGGGATAACAACCTGACTTTGTTGTTGTGTAGATCAGTAAACCCACAGTGAATTATGTGTCTGGAAAGTGATACTTCAGAAGGTACCAAAAACTACAATATTATATACACTTTAAGCTCATGAGATATCCAAAGCAAAGTGCATATTTGCCTCTTCTCCACTGTTTGTGTGTTCGTGTCCACATGCGTGCACCCACAACTTATTTAAACAGACTTAAATAAACAGATATGCTGTTTTGTTTGGTCCACAGAAGTATCCAACCTCTGTCACCAATAAAATACAGTAACTCGTTTAAACACACAGGAGAGCTCATTGAGGTTTTTACAAGATTGTTTGAGCTTCTTCTGTTTTAAAAAAGGAGTTAAACATTAATTTCTCTCCCACATGCAGCTGCATGACCACCACCACTTTTTGTCTCCTTTTTTTTATTATTATTATTGTGTAGCAGCTACAATGCTCCCAACAACAGCTCAGTGGAAGAAAATGTTATTTAAGCTCTGCTTCTCATCTATCATATAAAATTTCCACAATCTTGTAAGAGTTTAAAGAATCTTTTAACTCACTTGAACTGACTCAACATGTGCTTGAGATATTTTCGGAGTCGGTGTCTCCATGAATACACCACAGCTCTGTCACAGCTAGCCAGCAGCAGCACCACCACCCTTCCTCCCCCTGTTATGTAACAATCAACTACCCGGCCCTCTCTGTAACACTTCCTCTCGCAATGGTTGTACACTCATAAGTATAAAATGCAAATTGGCCACCACGGCCAAAATTTACGCATTATACGTTTATGACGAGCAGACGTTCACGTGAAAGACTGGAAAAGTTATAAAAGACTCACAATGTTTTTTGGAAAGTCAACAGTTTGGCAATGTCACGTCTTTACCAAAGCCAGTAGAATCAGTAGCGCTCATGTCCATCATAGAAAACTTACCTGCAGATGTAAAACTGTCGATTAAATTCAATTAACTGCTGTTTTCTCCCTTCAGCCCAATTTTATAATACCGACAAAGGCTTGAGTTTGCCGCCAGTGCCATGCTGCATTTGAAAATCGTCTCAGCTGAAGCAAAACATAATTTCTTCTTTATGTATCAAATACAACGAGTGATAAAACTATCGTGAAATCGGGTTGACATTTGGCAACGTCTGTGATCAAAGCAACCAAATTAAGAACAACATCCGGTTTTGTACAAATTAAAATACGAAGAAAAAAAATTGCAGAAATACGGCTTTACACATTGAAAATGTAACTATTCTGTTAATATTTTGTGTAATTTACTATCGCTGTTTGTTTAAGTGAATAAATATTTATCCACATATTTTCCAACAGCGTCTGTTGCTTTATTTTGTTCTGAAATAAGCTAGTTATTGTAGCTAACTTGACGTGACGTTAAGAAAACACAGTGAACGTTGTTATGTCATCCGAGCGTGCTTGTAAAAACAACAAACCGCCGGACCGGTGACAGAGATAAACCCTCTTTTGGAAGGTGTCCGTCTGCTTTACCCTAAACGAACCCACCGTCTTTAGGACCACCTACTACATATACACGCACACACACCCACACAAAAAAAACGATTTCTTTCCGCGAGCTAAGCGCTGATTGGTTCCACCACGAAAGCCAATCGAATTTTAAAGCACGTGCTGCAGCGACACACACACATAAACACACAGTGGATCCGCACCATTTACTGGCCGGGCGACCGAGCGGATAGCCGGGTGGGCGGAGAAAATCATTAAAGAAGTTTAGAAAGAAAAGACAATCCAAGCCGTCAGGTGCTACTCACACAAAACATAGGAAGGAGGAGGAAGAAAAATGAGCCCAAAGTAGAGATATGTCTGAGTTACTGAACATTAAGGAAGCGTGTGTGTTAACATTTCATTTTGACATTGATCGTGGGCCAACGCTAAGATAGATGCTCTTGTATCGTAAAAACAATATCTGAACAACATAATAATTATAGTGCCACTTATATTTTACAATAAAAAGCATGCATGTCATAATGTCAAAATGACATATAGTTAAGGTTTCATACGACATAACAATTTTCTGAGCGTATTTGCAATGCAGTATGTATGCAGCTGTTTGTTTATTGCTACGGCTATTTAATGTTACTGCTATTAAATATAAAGTAAAGTGTTAAATTTGTGTTTGTCCAGATGCAATGAGAAAGTTTTTGCAGCCACAACAGCACCTGTAGAAGCTGCGAGAGAGAAAGCCTCAGCCTCATTATCTTCACGAGAGGCTTTTTTATCTAATAATAATCAAATAATATTTGGGTCTGTAGCAAACAGATCTTAATGAATAACACTGAATGCACAATGCGGAAATGTCCTAAAGATGATTGAATACAGACAGACTGTCTGTGTCACTTTGAGTGATTGGCCTGGGTGGCTGGAAGGGCATGAAGGAATTATCTTAATAACTAAACAACTTTGTGTTACAACTTACATATGAAACATGCTTTAAAATGTTTATGTGATTGCTTGATTGGTTTGTTTTACACAGTGGCATTATTTTGTTTTGTTTTATCATCAATGCAGCAGTTTTTAATGTTTGTGTGTTTTTTGATTCCGCTGTTTTAGGATTTGCACTTGTGCCATTTCTTGCCCTGTACTTTTGCACTTAACATTACTTTGAACTTAATGGTATTTATTTTGTGCTATTTATCATTTTTGTAGCAGTTTGCTTAGTTCAGAGTGTTTCAGTGTGACTTTGTTTTGTTTGTTAATAAAGAGACAAGAAATTGTACATTAGTTACAAAATGTGTGTGACTGAGTTATGTAGCTTCAGTTTCGGTAAGCATTTTGACACGCGGGGTGGGGGACAAAACTCCTGTTTTGCTTAGGGTACCTGCTGGTCTAGAGCCGGCCCTAGCTTTATGATGATCCTATTCAGCTGCTCTAAAGTTATGTCCCAACCAAAGACTGTATGTAAAAGATGGACGAAGCCTCTGTGACGTCACCCGTAGGTTTATGAAGAGCAAAAGTAAAGCTCTTTGGGAGTTCCTACAATCGCCATCTTGGCAGCGTCACGCCTCTCGTAACTCCCAGAAAATACAAAAATGGGCAAAGTGGCAGAGCTGAGAGGGGGGCTGTGGGCGTGGGGGTGGATGATTGACGTCTATTAAACTCTGAGCTGCCTGTAGCTAAGAGCTAACTTTTTTCAGCTTTGCAATCAGAGTATCAGTGCCCCACTTTCATCTGAGATGGTCAGCACCACGGAGGCAACAAGAGTTGGTGGCTGGACTCATGCGGAGGACTTCTGTCATGTGCTTATGACCTGGAAGGGGCTTCCTGCACCGTGAAGCTGCGAACTGTGAATGGGTAGTTAGTCCCTATGCTTGGTAGGGGAGAGGTGGCCATCGGGGTGGGGGTGTTGTTGATAAACTTCAAAGTGTGGGTCGCAGCGGTACCCTAGTATATTAGGGCTGGACTTGCTGCGGCGTGCCCAGTGTGTGCTAGACCTGGGGAGGAACACGCTGTTCCCGCGTGGTGGCCGAACAGTCAAAATGGTGCATCCTTCACAGACCCCAAGTTTGCCAACCTTAAGGATCGCAGATACAGAGTACAGACTAGACCTCCCACTCCAAGTGCCGGCCCATCCTGCCTTGTCCCCCACGCTGCAGGCTCCAGTGGATATACAACTACCGGCACCGGACCGGCAGCCCACAACAACAGGATGGACAGACTAGTGCCGATAAGAGAGATTTGGAAACGTAGCTGTGATGACTTGGTGCCTGCACAGCTAGAGGCACTGTGGCAGTTGTTGGTTGAATTTAAGGACATTTTTGCTCAAACAGAAGGTGAAGTAGGCCTGACTCACCTGGTGCAGCATGAAATTGACACGGGAGACCATTAAGTCATGCCCTCAGCACCTCCCCCTGGCACATCAGGCAGCAGCTGACAGCGCAATCGATGAGATGTTGGAGTTTGGCATCATCAAGCCCTCTGACAGCCCCTGGGCCTCTGGGGTTGTGATGGTCAATAAGAAAATGAGTCAAAAGTTGAGATTTTGTGTGGATTATAGACCACTGAACAGCGTGACCAAGAAAGACTCACACCCTCTGCCCCGCATCGATGAGGCCTTGGACTTGGTGTCTGGTTCATCCTGGTTCTCCTAATTGGACCCACGCAGCGGGTATTGGCAGGTGCCCCTTAGCCCAGAAGCTAGACCGAAGACGGCGTTCTGCACTGGCAGGGGGTTGTGGCAGTTTCGGGTCCTCTGTTTTGGGATGTGCAATGCCCCGGCCACGTTTGAACGGCTGATGGAAAAGGTGCTGGCTGACGTCCCCCGACAGGAATGTCTTGTATATTCGGATGACATCCTGGTCCATTAGCACGTTGGAGGAAAAGGTGCGGGCCGTGAGGGACTGGCCTGTCCCTGACAACCTATGTGAACTAAAGAGCTTCATTGAGCTGGCCTCCTACTACAGGCGGTTTGTGCATGGCTTTTCTTGTATAGCTGCACCCCTGTTCCGCCTGCAGCACAGAGACAGTGCTTTTGTTTGGTCACCTGAGTGCGAGCAGGCATTTAACGCTTTGAAGAAGGCTGTGACGGAGCCCCCCGTTCTCACCCCACCAGATCCCAAGCTGCCGTTCATTCTGGACACGGATGCCAGTGATGTTGGCATGAGGGCGGTGCATAACCAAGTCAGTCCAGAAGGGGAAAAAGTGGTGGCGTATTTCAGTAAAACCTTCAACAAGGCTGAACACTGCTATTGTGTGACATGCAGAGAGCTATTGGCGATAGTGTGAGCGATAAGCCACTTTAAGTACCACCTGTGTGGTCTACCCTTCACTATTCGAACAGACAACTCAGCCCTCCAGTGGTTAATGTCATTCAAGGAGCCAGAGGGTCAAGTTGCACATTGGCTTGAGGAACTGGCCACATATGACTTTAGTGTTGAGTACAGAGCTTCTAACGCTGACACCATGTCCCGGCGGCCCTGTGCAACCAACAGCTGCCGGTACTGTGAAAAAAAAGAGATCAGGGAGAAGGAGCTCTGCGGAGAGGTGGAAGGAGATTCCATATGTGCAGAGGAAGGATTGGTCTGCAAGGAAGTGCAGGTTATTGACTCACTCTGATGGAGAGCACAGCAGGAGCAGGACGTTGAGATGGGATCAGTGCTGCAGTGGGTGGAGTCGGCACATAAGCCACAGTGTAGTTAAGTTGCTGGGCACTCACCTGCCACTAAGGGACTTGTTGCAATGTTTGAGACTCTCCAGGTGAAGGATGGAGTACTACAGCGAGCCTGGAAGGAACCAGCTACAGGCGAAAAGAGGTGGCCCCCAAAACAATGAGAGAGTCAGTTTTAAAAGCTTCACACGGGGCTACTGGACAATTCGGAGTCTCAAAAACACTTTAACGGCTCTGGAAAAGCTTTTATTGGGGTCAGCTCCGGAGAGATGTTGAGGATTTTTGCCACCGTTGTGACCTCTGCACAGCTCACAAAGGGCCCCCAGATCAATCTCGCGCCCAGCTTCAACAGCTGGTGGTGGGGGCTCCCATGGAAAGGGCGGCTGTAGACAAAATGGGCCCATTCACATGCACCAACAAGGGGAACCGTTACGTGCTAGCAGCCATGGATTATTTCACTAAATGGCCAGAAGCCTACGCCACACAAAACCAGGAGGCCGAGAATATCACAGATGCTTTGGTGGAAGGCATTTTCGCCAGGTGTAGAGTGACAGAGACCATTCACAGCGACCAAGGCAGAAATTTTTAGTCGATAGTGTTTACTGCCATGTGTGAATGCCTAGGAATGCAACAGATGCGGACCACACCTTTACACCCCCAGAGCAGTGGGCTCATCGAGCGGTTCAACAGGACCCTGGCAAAACAACTCGCCATCCTCAGCACAGAACACCAGCAGGACTGGGACAGACACCTTCCTCTTGTCTTGTTAGCGTACAGATCAGCTGTGCAGGATTCCACGGCATGTACACCTGTCCTTCTCATGTTAGGACGGGAGCTACAAATGCCAGTGGAAATGACATTTGGCAGGCCCCTAGACACACCAACAGCACCACCAGGACTGGAATACGCTAGGAAGCTCGAGGACCACATGGAAACACCTCATGCCTTCGCCCGTGACCAGCTGGACAACTACGACGTGAGGGCCAGAGAAAGGACTTCAAAGCTGGAGACCTAGTGTAGGTGTGTAGCCCAAAGCGGAAGAAGGGCCAGTGCCCTAAGTTGGACTGTCACTGGCTAGGGCCCTGTGAGGTATTAGAGAGACTGGGCGAGGTGGTGTACAGGGTTCAGAAGTCAGCTTGGGGTAGGTGGGTGGCCCTCCACAGAGACAGTTTGGCTCCATATAGGGGCGATGCCTATCCGAGTCAGCGCAAGGGCTCTTTGTTGCAGCCCCAGCGGAATGAGGTGGATGCACTTCAAGAGTCACCAACTGCTGACCGTACTGACATCCCTCATCCCCCCCCTGCTAATGTTAAGTGTAGTGGCCCTACAGTGATTTTCTGGCTAATGTTACTTGTTAAGAATGTTCTAAGGGTGGGAAACGATGTGGGGTTAAGACAGGGATACGATTGGATGTGGGGAAAAAGGAACCATTGACCCATAGGAGAATGTAATTCATCATGAATCAAACATGAAAAATTATAGTTGACTGTTATTACTCTGATACTCTTGAAATACTTCAAAACTGACATTTATTAAACACGTGCATCTTTATTGATCTCCAATGTGCTTATTTAAGTATTAAAATATTCCAAAATTTACATGACATAAATATAACACTCGTCGGAATGAGTTAGAAAGATTGGTCCGGCTTTTTGGCTCAACTCAGTACTGAATATGCTGCATGCACTTGTGCCCAAGATGATATTGTGTGATAAAATGATTGTGCTTAAATGTCTTACATTCATGATATATCATTGTATTGCGAACTATGGACATTTTGTGTCAGTTTCACAAAAAAGTTAAATATATTCCTAACTAAGTAGTGAATAGTATGTATATATGCATATATATGAGACATGTTATCCAGGGATTGTATTGCCAGGTGTTTTTCAGGATCTCGATTTACACTCTCCCGCTTTTTGTTTTTCCAATGCTGCTCCTGCAACACAAGCGCCTCCAATTGTGTTTTACTGAGATGTGTTAACTTTAAGGTCAACTTAAAAGAAATAAAAAAAAAATCCATTTTTATATTGTTAGCATTTTATTCCTGTAATCCAGTTAAACACAACACGACAACATATTAGTTCTTAGGACTTTAATCAACTCACCTCCAAGCAAGTAAACAACTTTCAGGACCTATTACAGTTTGCTTATCGTACTGTTCTTGGTGCTAAAGACGCCATCATCTACTTGCTTCAGAGCCCACTCTCATCTGGACCAATCAGGCAGCACTTTGAGGATCGTGTTCTTCAATTTCTCAAGTGCTTTTAACTAACTTTAACTAAATTCAGCTTCTCTGTTGTGAAAGGCTCCATAAATTCCAGGAAGATACCTCCCTGGATACCCTGCTCCAAAACAGCTGACTCAAATTGATGAGTCATTGGGCAGAACTCATAGGCTGTTGGATCCATTGAATTTGACATTGAAAGCCTGCAAGGCTGTGTCTCTTGTGGGATAAAATTTAGTAGCCTGCAGTAGTCTAGAGGAAAGGACTGAGCGTACTTCTTAAGTAAGCTAAAATCATTTGTCTGTCTGATAGTTTTATGTCTTCTGTAAGTCTGTTGTAGAAAATGCAAACTGCTTTCCAGCATCTGCTGGGGCAGCCAAACCAGAACCTGAGCCCTAAAGAAAGGGATCAAACCGATTAGTTCTGGAGCTAAGGGAGATGTGACTGTCCAGAGGAAAATACTGCATAAGCTGTTGGACATGAAGGACAACTGCACATCCTCTACACAACACTGTGAGGAAACAGTCTGTTCAATCACACTTCTTCAGGTTTGCTTGAACGCAGAAAAGTATAAGATCCTTACAGCTAGTAGCCATCGTCCTCTGGATTAAGTCATTCATCATCATTATCATAATTGCTTCCTCAACAATCACACTGGTAACATTAAGAAATTGACTTCTCATATTTGCAATTAACTTTATTTTCCATCACTAAATCTTTTAAGAACAGAAATTTAAAAAAAAGAAAAGAAGGCAAAAGATTAAACAAAAGTGATGAGCAAATAAAACTGAATATTCCAAAAATGTCCTTGTTCTGGCTCCTAGACCCGTGACCTCCTTAATCACCCTCAGTAGCTCAAAGATCTGTTGGAAAAAACTGCAAATCAAAAACTCCATCATCCATGAATACATTATAAATGTAAACACACATACACACACATGACTGATAACATTTTCATATACCTGCTGGTCATTAGCTTTAGGTGCTGTTTTAGCTGGAGAGAGGTAGATGGATTCTGCCACCAATAAAATCTGTTGGAACGTATCTTTCCATTTATGTAAAGGGTGAACATTTAATCAGTGAAAGAGGATGTAATTATTAATAGCGAAATATGTTTAATAATTTTATATTAATGGCATCTTGCACAAAAAGGACTTTATACAGGAGTAGTACTTAATCCAAACTATTTAAAGTGGAACGTTTAACTGGTTTTCATTAATATAGTTTAAATTTGGTTGAGTTATAGTCTTGACTATGGAGTCCTGGAGTAAGGTAAGTAGGACTAAATGAGGACACCTGGTTTGTTTGTAATCTGGGGTGATTATAATAGCATGCAGATACTTCTTATCAACATACCCTGGAAATTTGCTGTATTTGCAATGATGTTTCTTAAGTGCCTTGCAGTCTTGAAATTAGGGCAGAGAGGACAACCAAACCCAGCCAACAACAGGTTTCGCTGCAAAAGGGTATCTTTCTTAATGACTGATAGGTGTATCTGGACAAGAGAAGTCAACAGAACACTTATTAGTAAACAGCTTGTCATACAAGCTGACAGGTTGTACATTGAGAATCCTTTACCAATATAGAAAGCAAATGGAGGAGGAATTACAACTCTGTGTATCCACAAAATTATTTAAACTGCCATCAGCAGTGACTATATACATTATGCTATTTGTTTACACCAATTAAGCTCAGGTACTGGAAGTGACTGAGCACAAATATATTTTACACCACATCCCACCAAAAAGCAGATTAAATTCCCACACTAAGTAGCCTAGCGTCTGATTTAAAAGGACAGCTTCTTAGCAAAGCTAACGTTAGCCCGGTCCACCGAATCGGAAAGTGCACACCCTCTTTAGCAAAGCTAATGTTAATCCGCATCTATGTATCAATCTGAAAGATGCACTTGGTGGAGAAACAGCAACTAATGACCTCTAAATATTTGATATGTTGTATTTGTAGATAGCAAAAAACTGCATATTAGAGACGGTACCACTTGTTAGATAGATGATAAATAAAACCCTCTTTTACTTACATTCTTTCTCCGTCATGTCTTGCTTCCAGTAGAGCTTCTTCTTCGGGTTTGGCAGACTGGACGCAGGTAGGGCATGTTGCTGCCACAAGAAGAAGAACCATTTCCGGTGTCAAGGTCAGTGTGCGAACCACACCGTGGGCTTCGGGGAAGCTGCTATTTTGCTTTTCCTATCGGCAAGTAAGAACATGGGGCCAGCTGATATTATAGCTTGCTATAGAACACAGGCATACCAATACATAATGCTTAACAACTCTCATGCAACAATACTACATAATAAGTGCAAATGTCCCATGATAATATTTTTTAACACTCTTTTTGCAAAGACCAACTTACATAGTTAAAATTACCCACATATCACACACGTGCACAGCGATGCTTGCCATACACAATATAATGATCAATGATAGTTTGCCATAATGTAAATAGTTGAAGCAGGTCTTACCTTAGCAGAAAAGTGACCACAGAGGCCGGGAATCAGCTGTCCTTGTTGTTCGTCCACCAGCCCGTGATCTAGAGCAACGGTGTCAGAATTTAATCCAGGAGGTGATGAAGGGTGCTGGGTCGAATTTCTCTAACGGAGGCCCATTTAGATCAACAAAAAGCAAAGATGAGAGGCTGGTTTCACGCAACCTATTGTGGGTCTTGCTTTTGGTGTCATTAACCGGTGAAAAGCCTCTCTTACACTCAGATGAGGTAGGTTGATACAGTATGTCCTGCTTGATGTAAGGAGTTTCTCAAGTCTTTTGCCTGGTGCCACATCTTGTAATTTCCAGTCGCGGAACTCCTCAACTGCTTCTCTAGCAGATTCTCTGAGTGTTTTAGCAAGGTCTCGTACCTCATTTTCTCCATACAGGATGAGTGTGTTACGGTCCTGTGGCCAATAGTTGAGGGGTTTCAGCATATAGACGAGATCTGATTCTGGCATTCACGTTGAGAGATTGTCTATCACAGACTGATAAAACTGGCCCTGGTTTATCTTTCCGCTGAACCCGACTAGTTTGACATCCTTTAACAGCCCTTGTGCAATGCGCTGCTCGGCCTTCACTGACGATTTACCTCCACTCACTTTCATGACCTTCAGTATATCAATGCACAGCTGAAAATGGCGACTAGCATCCACAATATCCATATTTCTTTGCTGAAGTTTCAGTGACAGGCTCTGCAGCTCATGGAGCAGATCTTTCATGCAAGCCAGATCCGCTAAAAAACCTGAGTTTGTAAGGTGTTTGTGGAGGTCCAGGAATTTCTTCCTCTCAGTGTCACTACGAGATATGTCCTCGCTTGCCATTTTAAACTGGCGTGCTAAAGCAGGATAGATATTCCAGACTGCTTTTACAGTGTTATAGCTACTCGCCACTCATCTGATGGTAAAGATCTGGCTGATTTTTTAAATCTGCACATTTAGATCTGCAGCTGCTTCCTCAAGTAATCTTGAATTCTTTGTGTACTGGTATAACGCATACAGCTTGGATATGAAAAACTCTAAATGGTTACATCCAGAATCGTCTTTCAGAGAGTCGTGGACTGCCAATTCTAGGCGGTGAGCAAGACAATGTATGGACTGGATATTTGGAAAGTCACGTTTAAGCCTTGCAATCACTGCAGTGCTTTTGCTCGTAAGAACTGAAGCCCAGTCTGTGGCGATGCTGATCAATTGTTTCCCCAAAAAATCATCATCCAATCCAGTTTGGCGAATGCTCTGTCTCAGGCTGCTGTAGATGGATTTAGCATCTGTGCCATGTGTCAGCTCTACAAAGTCTAAAAAAACATTGTCCACATCTCCTTTCCCACTCACATCGCATCTCACATAGATGAGATAAGCACGCCCGTGCACTGTGCTCTCATCGATGCTAATGCTGATTTTTGAGTTTATCTCTTTTATGTTTGAAACAAATTTCTTTCTATTGCTGTGCTATATGTGCTATTATTTCAGCACGAGTGATCTGATTTATGTACAGTGCCTACTTTCGCTCCATTGAACTCCTGTAGCTTTATCAAAAATGGGAGTTTTTTATAAGCCAGCCTTTTCTTGGCCACCACATAGGCACATAGGATTGTGTTTGCTGCTTTTGCCATTAATAATGAATTGAACTCACTGACTTTGCTTAGCAGAATCTCCTTTTGTTTAGTTCCTGCAACTTAAACAGCTCTTTTTATGTGCTATGCTATCCCAGTGTTTGCATATTTTCTTGCGCAAATTGTTTTGCGCATTGCTGCTAAGATTCCCATTAATCCACTCTTCTGATAGATGCGTTCCAAATACCTTTTCCGAATTAGAAGAGTTTTTGCATCTCTGCATACAGTGCAACCAAGGTACCCATCCTTGTCAGCAAACGGCCATGGGCAATGATCCTTCCATTTTCTCCTTGTGAGGGTAGCTCCCCCAAAACTTCATAAATCCTGTTTCTAGGGGAGCTCATGTTTCATTAAGGGGAGCTCCCCTGTGATTCGCACCCAGGTCTGGTAAGGTATGGCGGCGCTGTTGTCCACCATCTTAACTGCAGTTGGGTACCTCATTCACATTTTACCGCCGGAGGCTGCCGCTTGGTCCCAAATCCTTAATGCTGGATTGCCCTTTTTGTTAAGAGACACTGTTGCTCATTGTAGACTGCAGCCTGAAACAAAAATGTCTAAAAGTATCACTGTATTATTAACTCTTTATTATCAACTTTTCCCCGAAAGACCCATCCTTTGTTTACGGTAAACCCCCTTTGTACCTTTAAAAATGCTTTTGCAAGTGTCAAACTCCATCTCACCCACTTCTCATCACTTCTCCTCGGGTCATCGCCAGTATGACTGAAAAGGAGCAAACCCAGGGGTAACAGAAAAGCGGAGAAACACAGAAATCTAAACATGAGACTGATTTATGTCAAACTCACGATGGGTTTCTGATTAATTTGGATTGGAAAACTGAGAGAGAGAAAAAAAAAAAAAACACTTGAAAGAGAGGTGTAAACTTTTTTCCACAATGCACCTCCTGTGAAAAACCTATTTCAACCCAGTATCCGTAGCAGATAAAAACTTGTCATAACTGTTGCCTTTTTGGAGCCTTTCAGTATTGTTCTGCATGTGAGCTCAACAAAAGGGCCAACATCTGATGTTCATCAGTGCCTTTGTCTCTTATTAGTTTTTCTTTTTGATATTTTGGTTCTCAGAATTAAAGATACCTCATTACAAGTAAACGTATAGTAAAAATCTCTTTGTATGGTCAATCATATCAATTGTTAAAATACTTTTTTCACTTTAAACACATTTGTAGTTCTAATGCTGATTTTAAAGAACTTGGTCTCACAAAGATGACACAAGAGGGTGACTCAAGCCTAAAAACCTTTTAATTCAAAACCAACTGACTACCTAAAAATGCACAATAACTTGTTCCATTAACATACATTGCCAGGTTCTCTGTCACAGTATTGCCCAGTCTGTTTGTGGTTTTAAGTTTATTGCTTAAGACCCACTTTTTTGCACTGGCTTTTAAACATGACTGACCTTGACATTTGCTTGGTTTTAATTTTTATTCCAGTTTTACCTGCAACTGGTGTTGCTGTAAATGTGCTACATAAAAAAACTTGAACTAAATGTTAAATTACTATAGCATTATTTTGAAAAAAAACCTTATTGAGAGCAGGTATTTAATGTTCTGCTCTATTTTTGTTGTTTCTGAGTTTGTTTGTGATAGGCTTAACTATTTCAGTTTTAGTTTATTAGGTTCAAATTACTAATGGCTGTCCGATAAGACACGTATGTTGATTGTTAAAGCCTTGAAGGACATGCAAATTTTTAAATATTTTAAAATTATTTAAATATTTTCCGTTTCCCCCCTGAGGTATTGCCACCTTATTGTGGTCAGGAGGTTTCCGTGCCTCAGTGACCCCAAGAGCTTTTCCAGCAGGAGCTTTGGTTTCAGGGGGGACACCCAAGCTGGACAGGTCTTAGGTTAGAGGCCTGACAAAGTGCAATCCATTTCTTGGGAGTTGGACTCCGCTAACAGTCCCATTAAGAAAACACTTCAAAACAAACAAAAAACAAAAAAATTGTCTGAAGCATGAGGTGTACGCACGATGCCCTCTTCACATTTCTGCTTGCCCCCTCACGTATGCGTTCCTAGAGCCGGCCCTGCTCCAGGCCCTCCAAAAAGTGACATTTCACTTTGAATGATATAACCCATAAAAAATTTTATCTCGTGGATCTTGCAGTGGCCCTTTCAAACTAAACGGGCATTCAACATGTTCAACTCTCATAAATGGAAACATCAATACCTTCATCTTGGATCAATATTTCACATTTTAACAAATGGCAAATTATTTTTACCCTGCTGAGAATTTGCTTCCATTGTCTTGTTTGGGTTAATACAATTTCTGTGCTTTGTGACTTATAACTGCCGCCAGGGGCTGTCGCCTAAATACTGGCAGTATAGTCAGAAAACTAGTAGTTTATGAATATTGTGCAACAACATCCTGACTATGCACACTTTGCTCTTATTTAAGACTTTGCCCAAATGACCTGATTATGCAAGTAGTTTCATGCAATTCAAGATGGAATTGTACATGGAAACTTGGAGGTGCGGTTTGCTCCACCTTAGTGCAATATACAGTAGTAACCGTGAGTGGAGCCCTGCAGTTTGAACCCCCTAGTTTGTTAACAAAGCGACCATGTGGTCAAATGGTTTGGTTGTCCTAGAAAATCTAGACTTGCTCACCAACACTTTAAAAAAAATAAATAAATAAATAAATAAATTTGCAGCAGATGCTTTATTTTTACATTAAAACTTTAAATGTCTTGACAGCCCACATTCATTCTACATAAACAAACATTACAATTCAATTATTTTATAAACCGGCTGCAAGTTAAGATAATAAAACTGGTTTATCACCACATTTACCAAATACAAGCAAACTGCATGAATCGGTCTACATCTCGTATCATATAGCCCACTTCTGACTCATTTACACATCCAGTCCTTAGGATCTGTAGCCAAGAATATACTGCTTTGGCTAGAAGCCTGGACCACAGAGAAACAAAGTCTTTACGTGATACTAGTTTAGTATCAACACCTTGTTTACTTAATATAATTCAGTTCCTATAAGCAAGGTTTGTCAAGTGCCTACACCCAAAAGACTTGCTGCATTCTTCAGACCTGGGTGTCTGCTGACATGCATGGTCTCTGGGGAGGAGAATTTAATAAAAGTAGCACAGGTCTCCCAGCCGTGGGCTTTGGCTGCAGCATTGGCTAGAATATGCATGATCCTCAGCAGAGTAGCCTCACTGGAGAGAAACAAGAAAAAGTCAAATAAAAAAAAGACTTTGTACAGTTACAGGGCAATAGAGAACTTTATGATACAAGATTAATAGATGGATGAGGAGACTAAACAAGTTGCACACCTGCCAACATGGATGCTGGAGGCTAGGCACCAGGCAGCAGCCCCCTCTGCTGTTGGAATCTCTTTCAAGACTTGGCGGGCCAAGCAGAGGGCCGCTCCAGCTAGCTGTACCGGAAGAAACACTATGCACTGGCCCTCTAGTAAAGACAACTCCAGAAGATAACGGGCCATCCACACTACCTGTCATGCACAGATAACAGGATGGATGAGACTTTACCACCCAATAATACCACAGAGACAGTGATCACACTGTGTAGCTGTACCAAGGAACTGCAGCGAGCAACACAAGCAAAGATGAGGAGGAAATGCAGGGGAGGACTGTAGGAGAGATCAAACTTGAGTGCAGAGAGGACTTTGCGTTCCATTCGCAGCAGCTGATGCTTGGTGTATGCGTTGTCCATCAAGCTGCAGAGTCCAGACACCTGGAAGAAGTAAAAGTGGAAAAATGTGTATTCACAAGGTTTTAGCTCAAAGTTGGCTTAAAGAAAAATAAAAATCTATTAAATTCCACCAACAACAGATTCATGTACATTAGCCGATTGCAGCTTTATTGTTTGGAAGGGTAAAGTCAGCATACCTCTGGGAGGAGGCTCTCTTCTTTCTTTGCTGCAAGGAAGAGGCAAACTGTGCCAAGGAGCTGCAGGTTAGCTGTAGTTACCTTCAGCTGTCGCAGAGCACGGTTAAGGAGGTGTATGGCTAGATAGAGGGTCTCTTCTTGGAAATGCATCAACTCCTGACAGGGGGGTAAAGTTGTTCAAAATGAAACATCTATTGACATGGAGCAAAGTTAGGCCTTAATCTCAGTTTCACATTAATAAGCTTAAGAGCTTCAGGACGGGCCAAGATTAACACTGCTCATGACTTAGGTAGAGTACCTGTAACCTAAAGCCAGCATCCACTTATTTAGCCATATTTTTAGGCAGGTTCTGACAACATGGCCAAGAAATCCTAAAAGTGACTCTCTTGTTTTCAGTATTTGAAAATATAAAAAAAAAATCGCCAGTTTTGGTTTAAATAAATAAAAATCCAAAGCGATTCATCTTATTCTAAACAAGATAAAGACCTAGTGTTTGCCAATGGGTTAATGGTGTCTGCTGAGGCTACTTTGTAGACATTACCTCACTTACAAACAGTGTTTTTTTTTTACTTTTGACAAAAAGCATCATCAAGTTAGGCCTGTAGAAAACTTGTGCTTAAAAAAAGACAAAAACACATTTAAGACTCACGTGAACTTGAATGATCCAGTCCACCAGGACAGCTCGAGTGGCATCAGTGAAATTCCGAGGGAGGTCGGCATTGGGAAATGAGTGCCATGTTTGAGTTCTCTACAAGGAACAAACAGAAAACAAGAGACTTGCTCCTAAAGCAATGCTAAACAGCAACCAGTCTTCTTGGTGGACACTTTATACAACACATTCTAGGAACAATGTTTACTCTGCTACAAAGCAGTGTAGCAACCAGTTTACAAGTTTAGTCCGGATTTCCTACCATCATATCCAAAAACATGTCCCAGGCATATGTCCGGTCCCAAGCGAGGTCCAGTTTCTCAAACGCCATCTCTACTTCGTGGCGCAATAAGCTGGGAACCAGAGCTTGCAGGCTATGGAGACCTTGCAGCCCATGAGGGTAAAGTAGCACGTGCTTCTCCACACACTCATCTGCTGCTCGGGACAAGATGAAATGAGAGATTGTTTTCAAACTTGTGTTAAGATCAGTCATATCCCTAAATGAACAATGGCCATTCACTTGGCAATTTCCTTTTTAATATGCGCTGCATCTACAAGCAAGAAGATACATGCCAGAGAGGGGGAAAAAATTAAAAATAAAATAAAAACACCTTATAATCCTATAAAATGGTACTAAAATCCCTGAAATTGACTTAGTCAATGTGGTCTTTCATCATAGATTTATAAAAAAAAATAAATAAATTCACTCAGAAATAATGTAGTTTGTAATGACCCCATACCTTTAAGGTGACCCCACAATAATGCTGTAATACCCCTCCAAGAGAATAACAGATGTTGGAACATTAAGTTTTAGATTTTTTCTATAATTTTCCATCTATTTGTAGCCAGGAAATCTGTATTACCTAAAGCACTGTGGTGTGAAAGGATGTTTGAAGACTTACAGACTAGTCTACCAGCTGAACATGGCTTCTTATCCTCATGGAATTCCATGATGATGCTTTCACTGGTTTGCGTTGACATCCGCCTCTCCTGCAATTAAGGAACGTTTTAAATCAGTGCACAATGCACTTGGTAGTAATGCTTACACCATAATGGGAGAAGAAAAAAGTGCAAGCAGAGGTTCTAAACTCAGCCGGTTGTGGGCAAAAGGTGACAAACAGGACATGAGACATACCCATCTCTGTTCTGGTTCTGTTTTAACTGGTGCAGTCCTGGACTCGTCAACCTCTGCAGGCTGCAAGCGATCTATTGGCCCACATGCATTAGCCCAAGTTCTTAATGGGGCTCTCCTCTCATCAGCCTAAGGGGACAACATAGCATCTTTATATTCCGAAGCGTCTGTGCAGTAAAACACTTTTCTTTTTAATACCACGTGACAAAACTCAGTCATTGATAATGACTTTAAGTGGCTGAAAGAGTTAGTTATGGTCCTCAATGAGCTGTTTTTGCCTCCTTAATCAGAAACTCAATGACACCTGGGATCATAACAAGCAAATGGCATTTTTCTTAACACAAGAAACGGGTCATCTAATGTGCACAGCATTAAAAATAAATAAATAAAGAATAAAATGAAAAAAATAAAGGGGAGAGAATTGCTTTACTTTGCAGGAAGAGAAGTAAAAAAAATGTTTTCTGCGCTGTCAGAATTTCATGTCTAAGCCTAAAGAAATTAGCCAAACATACATAAGAGGTCAAGGAAGGAAAATGGTCCCAATTCTTGATAGATTTTATTACATGTGCTGAGGACTGGGTCTGCAGAACACACAAAGCTCACCTTCTTGCGTAAGTCCAGCAGAGGCTTAGAGTCGCAGAACCCAGTCCTGGCCATGGTTACAGCCGGAGACGAGAGTTCACGTGCCGGGCCGCTGCAGCTACTTATCCAAGAGTGTCGCCAAAGGTCTGAACAAGAGAGAGGAGCCATACTGCCCAAAGCCACGCTAATAAGGCCAACAGGGCCATACTAATTAGGGCGGGGGGTCAGGGCTTCATGGTGGAAAGGTGAGAACTTCCGGTCGACGCTCAATAGTTAAAATCAGTTGCATAACCTTGTTGCAAACAAAATGCCTTTCTCCTCTAATATTAACTAAATGTTTGATAGAAGTTAAACGAAAAACAACTTTTTAATCCCTGAAGGGAAATTCTACATTTCACCTAGTAACCATAATGTTTTTATTAAAGGTGCAGAATGTAACAAAATCAAAGATCATTGACTAAAAACGGTTTCTATTGACATTTTATCACTTTAATAAAATATTGCTGTTTTATTTGTCTTCTAAGAGTGAGCTATTAACATATACTTGCTGTGAGTTCACATACATGATAGTTGCCATTTTTATGTGGTATCTCTGAATGGACAAATAACTCTTGTGAAGTAAAGATCCTCTGAGCCAGGGCTACTCAATACGGTCCTACAAAGGCCGCAATCCACTAGGTTTTCCATGTATCCCTGCTCTAACACACCTGACTCAAATTGTGCAGAATTTGAAAGGCTGTTAGATCAATTTAATATGATCCTGGTGTGTTGAAGCAGGAATACATGGAAAACCTGCTGGATTGCAGTCCCCGTAGGACCAAACTGAGTAGTCCAGGTCTAAGCTTTAGAACTGCAGTACTGTTGGGGATAATAATTTAAAGGACACAGAAGAAAGCGTACACCATTTTGATGTAGTTATCTGTAATGCATTCATTGCTGCATCTCAGGCTGCTGGATCCAGTTGCAGATGAGCCACTATATTTGGAAAAACTTGGCCCTCTGAGGGCCACCGGGCATGAACTGTGCAAGGAGTTTGAAGACATTTCTATGCCAATCTCAAACACTAGAAGTCAGTAATTCTTACCGTACAACTTTATGAGCTTAAAAACATCCCCAATAATTTTTCAAATATTACTAAACGGGATAAATAAAAATAATTAAAAACAAGTCTATGCATTTTAGCTGTAAATATTAGAAATTAACCTAAATGGAATAGTACAGTATAATACATTAAAGGATATTAGTGTATGCAACTGTCATGCAATGTAAAATCAGTACACAAAAAAGACACACACATTTTTATTCAGTAAAAATGTTTACTGGCACATTATAGTTGCAATCAGCTACCTTACTGTAGCAGGTGTCACCTGTTACATTGTAAAGTCTTGCAAAAGGGGGGCTAGAAATGCCTGCCAGGACAATGTCCTCCCCCCTTAAAGATTGCTTTTTTTTCATTGCCTTCTGAGCCTCAGCTAACATCAAAAAGCAAAAAATTAAATAAAAATAAATTTTCTCTGTAATTCTAGCATCAGGTATGACTTTCCTGACTGTTGATCACATTCAAATATACAGAGAAGCAAGGTAACCTTAGTAAAGCTGCAAATCAAAGACTACTAAGCTGCAGGCCTCCCCTTCTACTAATGCTGCATTCATCATTAAGCTTTTTTTTTTTCCTTTTTGGTATTTACATAATAATGAAGAGGCACTTGTTGTGCCAGTGAATTCCTACAGGAGAGATCAGGGGTATGTACTTGCAAGTTAAGCTGTGAAGCATAGCTTAGCGTGGCCAGCAGCAAAGTTCAGGATATGGCTTCACAACCAACATTAAAAAGAGTCCAACAGCACCCCCTTGTGGCCGTGGTAGCAATGAAGGCAAATCCACAGTGGAGTCCCATCAGTGCAATGGTTCCCGAAATCCGGCACTGCCTTTTTTCTAAAGCAGGACTCGAGGACAGAGTGTGATGGTTGTGCCTGAGCCAATGAGAAGAGGTGCTGGAGTTGTGACGTGTAAATCAAAGCCATTCAATCACATTATTGTCTGCAGGAACTGAGGCCACCTCATGGTCGTTGGTGTCAGAAACCTGCTGCTTCTGTAAGTTCAAATCAACACTCATTCAGACGTATTCAACCTCATCTCTCAGCCATGTATACAAACATATAGAAGTAGAAATAAAAAAAACAACAAAAACACACGTGACAAAGGGTATCCCAGAGCATGCTGAGTTGGTTGTGTAACCTTTAAGTGCCATTTTGGTCAGAACATGGTAGAAAAAGTATCAAATTGTTAGCACTCCTAAACATATTTACTCCAGACTCCCTTAATACAACATCATGAAAAACCAACCTGATTCTACAATAAGCTTATAATAAGCTTTTCTTAGAAATACTCCTTTAAAATACATCCTATGTATAAGCTTAATTATTTAGCTAATTCAGTTTGACAATGCAGACTTGAGATTAAATGCCTTTTCTGGCTAAGATCACAACCACAGAAGCAATCCTCACATGGTATCTTCTTGAAATGAAGAACTTAAAGCAATGAAAGAACAAAAACATTAAGATGTTTAAAAAAAATTTAATATATATATTTCATATAATGCATACTTAAACAAGACAATGTGTCTTCCAAAATTTGAGAAATAAATGGACAAAAAGGGTGAAAATTCAACAAACAGAAATCACAACATAAACATGGTTTTGATGTTCCTTGAGTGAAACTTAAAGAGCAACCAACACCTCTTTCAGCATTATGGAATAACATACGCTTGTGCCAGTTAGAGCATTTTCCAATCTGCTGTCCACAGCATCTCTCAATCATGAGTCATCATGACTCAAAATATGCAGGTTGTTGTTTCAGCTTAGTTATACAGCTGATGTTTTGAGTAGTTTCTCCTTTCTGCAGGCTGAACCAACAGCTCACGCAGCTTTCAGTCCAACTGTTAACCTGTTGTTCCAGACATCCAACTGTATACATGTAAGTGCCTTGACAACAGCATTTAAGTAAACACAAATCAGACTTTTAACATTAAACGTGGAATCATTAAGTGTAAAACTTAAAAAACAAAAAAAAAAGTCAAATTTTGGTCTCTTACAAACAATTTTTTTTCTTTAAATATGGGGACAATAAAAGCTTGTTTTAAACACATAAAAAAAACTGGCTGATATTAATAATAGAAAAAAAGAACACAAGATTGTTGCCTAACTTTTCAGCTAGGGAGTGAGATTATTTGGACCAAGGACAGTAAGTAGCTGTGCTCATGGTCTCTGTGGATAGGTTGGAGAAACACTGGTCAAAAGCCTTGTCTCCATTTTCCTTTCTTCTTATGATGAAACTGGCCTGGATTTCAGACCAGTAACGTAGTCAGTCTGTCAATCAGGACACAGCAACTTGGACTAAATGCATGATTGCCGCAGCACTTCCAAGTAAACTGATGCAGCCTTTACAGTAAAAGACAGCCATGCAACGGATCTTTAATTGTAATACTTACTCAGTCAATCTAGCGGTTAGCTGGTTACAACAATCATAAATTACATGCCAGCTTCCCTTGAAGAAAAAATAGCCCAATGTGTTGTATAGTGTCCTCTGTTGTCAATATTCCAGCAAAGTTTCAGAGTTTAAAAACATAAAAACACACAAATGGATGGCTAAAAATCAAAATGGTTCATTCATTCTCTTGCATTCTCCGCATGCACACATACATTCATATCCTCTTGTCCATTCGCATATACACTGGTGCAGTGCAAACACAGTAATGGCCTTACCCCTTCCTCATTTCCCCCCTTCTGTAGGAAAATTCCACACTTGATTTGTAACAGCAAGTTCCAAAAAGAGCACTTGTTATTTTTTTGTTTTTTTAAATCACAAATTAAAAACGAAAAAAAAGAAGAAAAAAGCTGAATTATGGCTTTACATTTAAACCGTAACAACTGATAAAATAAAAATGTCCTTTTCCCCAAATATTTTCAATTTTCCTAATTTTGATTATACTTTTTAAAATTCTATCAAGTATGTTTATGTATATATGCAGTCTATGCATGGGTTGTTTGGTGTGTTTGCAATTGTGTAAAGCATGAGTACAGCTGGTAAAGAGGTGGTACTTGCTGTCATAACCTGGTTTTCAAAGTGTAAAGGCTTTGATGTGGTGCCCAGTGTAGTGCAGCAGATGTCCAGCAGGGAAGCCTAACGTCAACCCTGAGAGGACATACAGAGACAAAGCTGCCAGTCTATCCACACAAACCTGCTGAGGTCAGTCACTCTTGGTATCTATGATCTGTGTCTTGTCTGATTTGCCAGTGTGTGTATATACACACACGCACACACGCACACATATATATATATATACATATATACATATATATATACATATATATATA
>JBAMHW010000009.1:27242155-27252902 GCA_037177495.1 Rhadinocentrus ornatus | reverse complement strand
TAAATTAAATTAAATTAAATTAAATTAAATTAAATTAAATTAAATTAAATTAAATTAAATTAAATTAAATTAAAAAAGGGGCTGGATTTTAATGTATACTGAAAATATCTGCAGACGTGTTTTTTGTAGTTACTATATTGAGCTACTCCAATGATGAACAAATGCATCAAAATTTAATGTGCACAAACCAGTGTGTATTCTGAATGCTCCTCATTCATTAATTAACACACTCAGTAATGATTACAAAGTTCCTATAGTTTATAGCATGTCCCCTCTGTCACTGCTGCCCCAGATAACTTTTCCTCGGAGAGTACCTCTTTGCTACTTCTTTCCTCAACTGTTTCAACCTAACCTGCAACAGTGAACATTTCTGTATTGGAAACCCTGTTTCTAAAAAGGTCGAGAAGTTTTCCAAAATGTAAAAAAAAGTAAGGAATTTAAAAAAATGTATCTGAATTTTTATTTATTAGACTCAAGTCTGTCAGAATGTTTTTCAGTGTAATTTCAATGCAAAAAATAAAAACAGAAAATAAATAAATAAACAAATAAATAAATTGGAACAAATAAATAAAGCTAGGGGAGAGGCAAATACAAGTCAAACTTCTCTGAATTGTTCTACAATTATTGCATTAATTGTTGACAGGTCAGAGAGCCCAATTGAGGGAACATTGATGAGGCAAGGTCTGAGCAAGCAAGGATGGGACATCGCTTGCTGTAAAAAGCCATTACTAAAATTCTCATTGCAAAATAACAAAGAACCTCTGTCTTTCAACATATACAGAGCATGATATTCAGAAAGTCAGTCAAGTTAGATCTTAGTGAGTAAAGGCCAAACCAGAAACAACTGTTAAAAATGCGTGACCTTTGAAGTAACATGATCAGTTTAGTGACATGGTCTTGGGTTAACCTTAACCAACTGTTTTTCAGCACAGGGCGCTGCTGCATCCAGAATTTGAAGCACTCAGAAAGCGCAGAGCTCTACCAAGTCATAAGGTCAATTTCCTGAGAAAAACCCTGAAAACAGCCCACCAAGTACTCTCTGTATTTGAAAACCTTTTGCATCACCACATCCTGAATATCAACATGATCCAGGTCAAACAATGTTGGATAATAACATCTGCCAAGATGTCATCTTGAATTTTATTTTATTTTTTATTTTACCAATGATTGTGTGCATTATCCATTGAGTTAAAAGCTGTAATAGAAAAATGATCTCCCCTTTTAAATCCTTGATAAAAATTGTAAACACTTGTCCCTTTATTCCATTTCTTACTCGTTAACTGAACATCTACTCAAAATCTGTCCATTACCTTTTGAGTTATTTTGCTAACAGTCAGACAGACAGACAGACAAACTAACAGCGTTGAAAATACAACAAAATAAATAAATAACAGAAGAAGAATAAATGCAGCATAAGCTTTGGCCATGCTCCAACAAATGAATGATGTGTGTGTGGGGGGTAATTTATAACATGTTGGGCATAGCTGGACTGAATGCATGGGTCCTCTACTGGAGCTGCATCAATGCCAAAATGACCTGCCATGCGTTCACTATTAGGCTCTCGATGTGCAAATTAATAAATCAACATCAGCTGACACCCAGCGCTCTGTTACCTTACTTTAGCAAATTATAATTCTTTTATCGAGAATATTAATACAAAAAACCCACTTAATTTAATTATATGATAGCTGAAAAGTGAATGTTGCAAGATAGGCCCTACTAGTAAGTAGGCCCTATTTGACTTTTTTTATTTGAAATACAAGTACAAAGTAATCCCACATGCAAAACAGTAATTTTTTTCTTCTGAAGATTTGTCTACTTCTGAATGATAAAGATTCAATGGGAAGAGACATTGCCCTCTTATTTTCCATTTTTATGTTTTTTTTAATGCTGCATCGGCAGGGTGTCAAAATGGCCGTCTTTTGGAGGTATTGAAACATTGGCAGGTGGTGATCCGGATCATCATATAGCAACTGGATAGCTCAGTGCTAGTCTCCCATGCGAGAGACCCGAGTTTGAATTCCACGAGGGACATATTACAATGGGGTTAATATTAACACCTTCCAGTGGGTACTTGGGCAAGACGGTTAACACTATACTAACTAACCCCATTACTGTCAGATGTAAATCGCTTTGAAGAAAATACTCTAGAATAGAATAGTAGAATAGAAAATCTATTTAGTTGTTCCTTATTTCATTTTGGGGATTTCATGAAAATTTCATTTAAATTATGTTGAAATTACCAATGCAACCGAAAACAAAACCTCAACCTTGGCAGAGGTAAATATTATCTCAAACTATATTACACAAGGAGGAAGCCATATTGACCACGTATCATTGTATCAAGTTCTCTGAGCACAAGTTCATCTGAGGTTGAAGATGACAAAGACTGTTATCAGCACGAGGTGCTTCAGATAAATTGATGGTTCAGGAAGAACTATCAACATAGATAGAGCAATGCTTAGTTCAGAGACTCATATAGATGATCTACTACATCTGTTTTCAATTTACCTTCCTCTTGTTTGATTCTTCAATATTTAAACCTAAATTCATACTCCATCAGCTATGAACCTCCTCTGAGACTAGATTAACCTTATAAATATTTCAACAGATTGGGAGCTGATACAGTTCAGAGCAGGTAATCGAGTAGTCACAGAGCTTCATTACCTGTGTGTGGATGTAAGTGACGCAATGACAATAAAGTTGAATCTGAATCTGAATCTGAAGTGCAAGCCAGTACAAATAACACTAATAAGGCAAAACTAATGTGAAAAACACCAAACAGGCTTTTTCCAAACACAAAGACGTTGGTCACTACAATCTAAAATAATTTTTGTTGTACTTGTGTCCGCTTTAGACAAAAAGTGTTGGGTTTAGTTTTGCCAGACTCTTTGGGAACTAATATATTGCCAACATGAGGCTTGTTATGATGACATGTTAATTTTTATTTCGTAGATTTAACAACATGTTTTCAGTGCCTGTCTCATCTTAAGATATAATTGGTTTTAAATGACCCTTTCAACATATTTTCAGGATAAAATTGATTAATGTGATGTAGCTCATCACATTAATCGGATTAAATGATCAGTTTGTTCAATTTTATTCTTTTTTTTTTTAAGTTGACGACTGGATTTATTTATCTTCTTTAAGTATTTTTTTTTCTGGATTAGATAAATTTAGATCTTTTGTTATACAATAAGGTGAAAATATGCAAGTTTTTTTTTCTAATAAGAGTAATAATTATTTTAATAGTTATAAATCAATTTAAATACTGAAAATGTAATATTTTCATTGTTGACATGTTTTCTGTAACATCTAACCAAAAGAATTAAAAGGAAACTTTGACTAAAAATAATTATGAAAAAGTCTAATTCTTCTCCTGATAAGATTTTACAGATTAATTTGGTAAAACGACTTACTGTTTGAAGATAAACACATGAGCCATAGGGCAAAAAGGAAGATCCACTTGTCAGCTTTCATCTTCAACATCTTACAGAGTGTGAACATGAACACGGTGAGACTGTTTCAATGTCGCTAAGCATCATGGGACATAACCACAAGACCGTCTGAATCTGTTTCCTTATTAAAGGGAAGATTTTATTATCTTTTACTTTGAGTTAAATCAGTTATTTACAACAACTTTAACCCCATATTGGGAAATCATTGAAATAATTGGAAAATAAAAATATATAAAAAAATGTTAATATAAAGTTAGAGGATAGTACAAAACTTTAAAACGACTATTTTTTCTAAAATAACAAAAGTTATACAGTAGTAGGTTGTCAGTACTACAATTTTTTCAGTTTTTTATGCTAAAGACAAATCTCAGTGAAAAGCTGGGACATAGCCTGATCTTTGATGATTGGTGTGGAGGTCTTAGTGTTGTGATTTTATTAACTACCATGTAGAGGCATTTATATGTCTGTATGTATGGTCATTCACCTAATAAAGGGTTAAATCCTTTTAATAAATCATATAACATAATTTCGTAACATCTTGTAATTACTTGTTAACCAAGTGGACTTAAAAGGATCTGAAACAACAACTGACTCTAACCACTTCCTGCTGAAGTTTGCAGACATTTCCTGAGTGAGGGGTCTTGTGTCAAGACAGACTTGTAAATGTACACTTGGTTAATGTCAGCTATTAAGAACAAACTAAATACATTTCTTAAATCTCTTAAGCTGATCTTTTAGGCTCTAAAAAGTGGCTTCAAAGGTGAAAACTTCAGGTTGACTCCTGCTTTAAATCTAGATTTCACAAAGAAAAATTTATTTTCAGTAGCTAAATTTGTTTCAAGACAAGTTCTGACTTCTTGTTATATTTAATCCAAAATTTTATATGACTACCTAAAATGTAAAAAAAAAATCATAATTTTGAAAACTTCAAGTAGGAGGTTGACTATCAGTCCTGCAGCTGCATCAGTATAAATTAAAGGTCACGTTACATTTTCCCCTACCACCACTTCTGCAGCATCGTGGAATGTTTTTTTTTCACACATACTGACAGGAATTTCCTCTGGTGTATTGTACAGCATAGTTACATGCACAGACATTGTACCTGTTTCTCAGCTTGACACGTGCCTTCAAAAGGTTTTACTGAATCTTTTTGAAGGATGGGTTTTTACAGATGATTATAAGAAGATATAAACGTTATCTTGAGATAAAGAATTAAAGACAACAGTTAAATTGTTTAAGAGGTTTGAATGAAGAGGGCTTTCTTTGATAGCGTTCAGGAAGGACACTGCCAGGAAGTGAACAGAATAACATGAGCATGCTTTGACTTGTTGTCTGTTATGACATCCATCCACTTATCCAGGGTCGGGTTGCAGGGGGCAGCTGCCTACGCATGGAAGCCCAGATTTCCCTCTCCCTGACCACATTCACCAGCTAGTCCGAGGGTATCCCAAGGTGTTCCCAGGCCAGCCGATAGATGTAGTCCATCCACCATGTCCTGGGTCTTCCCCGGGGCCTCCTCCCGGTGGGACATGCCCTGATCACTTCACCAGGGAGGCGTTCAGGAAGCTTCCTGATCAGATGTCCGAGCCCCCTCATCTGGCTCCTCTTGATGCAGAGGAGCAGCGACTCTACTCTGAGTCCCTCCCGGATCACTGAGCTTCTCATCCTATCTCTAAGGGAGAGCCCGACCACCCTGCGGAGAAAACTCATTTCTGCTTGTATTCATGAGCTCATTCTTTCAGTCACAACTCACAGCTCGTGACCACAGCTAAGGGTATGACAATTACCAATAAATTAGACGAGGAGGAACTTGTTTATCTGGGACCCTCTTGGGAACAGGAGCCAGAGGCGGTGGGGGGGAGGAGCTACCCCCTTAGAGACAGGAACCACAAGAGATGGATGAGCATCCCAACCTGGGACCCCCCTCGGAGACAGGAAAAATAGGGGGTGGAGGAACAACCTGACCCGGGACCCCCTCGGAAGCAGGAATCGCAGAAGGTGGAGGAGCGTTGTGGTAGCAAAAATTACCAAGAGTCTGGGATGAGTAAGAGTAAATGTGTTTATTACAAAGGAGAATTATTGAGTACAAATTACTTAAGAGTTGAGAGCGGTCTTCTGACCCACGGGGAGTCAGGAGAGAACTGTCCCGTACCAATCAGAAACAGCCAGTTTTAACACATTTGATGTTTTCCCAGTTCCCACACAAGGTCAAATAAAGTCAGCGAAAAGAGACCGAATGGCGCCACTGTCTTCGCAGTTCTCCGAAGAGAATCATACAAAAACAGGCTGGCATTCTAAACAACTATTCTTATCCAGCAGGAGTGCGTCTTCGAGATGCATCCATTTCCAAGGTCTACTGGGACAGTGGTCAGTCCGAACCCAAAACAACCATGCACCATAACCCATTAATATGAGTAAATATTATATGAGGATATATAAGTGATGATTATGAAATGTAGTAAAATTTCGTCCACAGCGTCTCAACAAAAATTACACAGAAAATGCCCAAGGTAGTTAACATTACATTTTTTAGGCTCAAGTTAAACAATTATGAGATGGTTAGCAGAGTAATGTGTGCAAATTACCAAACTCCATCATGTCTGTGTTACACTAGCATGGCTCTGTAATAAGAGTTTGGTCACTTGTCAAAAACATTCAATGAAAGTACAGAAAAATGGTTGTGGAGCTGATCACTTAAGCATTGTTTAAAGCAGTTATCTAATGATAGCTTACAAAGTGGTGTTAAATAAGACGTGTGGTAAGATATAAGTAAATATGTTCCTGTTACAGATTAATGAAAAGTTCTGTTAGAAAATTAAACGATGAGAATATATTAGAGATAATAATTGTAGTCTAATTTAGTAGTTAAGTCCTCCTCCAGTTATCAATTCCTTAAAATTTTCATTTCTGATCTTAAAAAATTTATTATTTATAAGTTTTAACTACAAAATAAATCTAATGGTCTTTATATGGTCTATGCTAAAATGTTGCATTTTTGAGCTCTTAAGTAAATGGGAATCGATGAATATACCAATTTAACCCTGCTCATATCGCTGTCAAGTTTCCTCTGACAACGCAAAACTCTGAAACACTCAAAGACCAAACATCATTAACTGAAAGATTCAGGAAAAAGGTCACTGAGATCAGGGATGTGTGATACGATTTTCTCTACAATCCGATACTAAGTCAAACTCGAACTAGTATCGGCAACACCAATCCAATACCGATACTTTGTACAAATACCTAATGTGTTTGGGAAATCACTGCAAAACTAGGCTACACTGAGAGAAAATTAATTAATAGTTACATTTTTATAGAAGACTTTGTGACTCAAACTGGAATTACCATTAAACTGCAAAAATAAATATATAAATGCCACAATAATCGCACGTTTCATGTTAAAATATTCAGTTGACCATCAGTTTCAGCAATGAGAATGACTGATGTTATGATCTATGAATGCTATCTATTAAATAAAGAGATAGCATTCACAGATTAAATATTTTCAGCATATTTTATTTTTTTGAAACCCCACAGTAGCTGTTTTAAGCTATATTTAATACCAAGCATCCTTACTCACTAAATCAAGGCATGTTGAATAAATGTGAGACATAAAAAGCTGCTAGCGGAGGTATCATTATGTCATAATTACTTGAACTGGTGATGTGCAGTATCAATCGGCACATCACTAAATCAAGGAGGTGAAACAGCAGGATCCTCTTAAGAGATGAGCCTTGAGGCTCGGGTCTCCTCAGCCAGCCTCCCTACATTTTGTCAAAGGAATCCCTGCTAGCGTCTTGCTAAATCTACCTGAATTCTCAAAGAATCTGATTTCATCTTGCTACATTAATAAACGGTTAACCTGCATCTGCTTCTCCAGTAAGCTTGTGCTAACATATCCTTGTTCAGTAGTTTGCCCTAACTTCTCCCTTTATTCCACCCAGAGTGGTCAAGATAGGTTTGTACAGTGTTTTTTGTAAAACATATGATCTTTTTGACCTCACCTTTCTAAAACTTTGGATGATGCTCTGCAGGTTCAAAGCAGAAATCCCCAGCCAAAGCACTGACAGCTGACTATATCTTCTGTTTTACAGAGATTCATCTTACAGATATGCTTACAAGGTAAAAACATGATTTTCAGTGAAAATCATGAAAATAAAGAAAACATTCCTCATTTTACTTTAGATTTCACAGCATAGAACTAAATGTTTTATTTTAGTCTCAAACCCTCTGTCAAACAGCGACCACATATAAAGTATCACTGAGCCCACATTTAGATAGAATCTGTCTCTGCTTTTTATCCCTGATCCTATATTATTTTAAAATTATTGTCTGCCTCCAGTATCTGAACTGACAGGGTTGTTTGCATGGTCCTGTGTGTTGTTTTACAGCCCTGAAAAAGAAACAAAAAGCATGTTAAATGGTCAATCAATTCCTCCACTGAATCAACTAATTCAAGCTTCAGAAAGCGAGAGCAGCAACCAGGAAATGGCAGCTTGTTCAACTTTCCTTTGCAAAGGCTGCTGCTTTGTACTGTCAAAACTTTGAGACTAGAACTCTTTTTACCGGTCAACATCTGGCCTCTCAACAACTCTACTTGAAACCAACTATCTTTCTGCTTGCAGAGATCAGACTTTTTCAGCTCATCAATGCAGATGAAGTAGTTCCCCTCCGAGGCCTGTAGTGTAAAGGCTTTCACTCATTCGTATCTAGGTTCCACGAAAGAATCCCCAGGTTCTCCTCACCATTATGGATCCAGTTGACCCGGTTTTTGCTATTTGGTAAAAAGATGCATGGTAGGAGCACAGAAGAGCCAAGTGTAACCCCGAGTTGAGATGTCTCACAAAAACTTTCACAAGATCCTTTGTGCTTACATTAATGAGAAAAGTGTAACATGAGACAAAGTTAAAGCAATTGTCATTCATTTGTTTAGCTATGAGGCCGGTTCTACAATAAAACAGAGATGGAAAGGGTTAAAAGTTAATCAATCATTCCACACACAAATATCCACCCATTTAATCTTTCTTGTTGAAGTGGGTTGGAATTAATCTTCAGTATCTGATGATAGTCTTGTAATTGCTGTTGAGCTTGAAGACCGCTTAGATCACTTGTTCAAGTTCACATAGATTTTTTCAAGAGAAATAAATGTATTTTGGGATCAGAGGAAAGACTGCATCCAACACAGATAATATCCATCTCAGTGATGGTCAGGGAATGTCAGACCTGTCTCCATTTCATGTCGGTGACCAAAAGCCCACATTGATTTTTTTTTACCGGAATGGTTTTGTGCAGTTAGTTTAAGTCTACAATGCAGGTCCTAAAAGACAGTATAAATGTAAATAATGTCATGATTCTGTCTTTTTTACTTAGTTTGCTTTAATGTTTCACGTTCTAGTCTTGTTTGGTTCATGTGTTCATGTGTTTTGGTATTTAAGTTCTTGTTTGGTTTCAGTGTTCTTGGTTTCTTGTATTTAGGGTCATGTTCTGTGTTTTTTGGTTTCTGCTTATAAGTTCACCTGGTATGATTTGTTCATTCACCTTACCTGTCTCGTTAGTTTCTTAGTGTATTTAAGCCAAAAAAACACACAAAAAAACCCAACTAATTGAGTTACAGTACCATTTAAAAGTTTAGACACTCCTTATTATTAAATGTAATGGGCAAGTGTTCAGACTTTTCACTGGTAATGTATGCTAAGATTGCTGGGAGATCTGCGAATTACACTTACCCTGCTATCCCACTAAATTCTGTATGTAGCAGATGTGATTATAAAACATTTTTTGCAAGTCCAAGTCAAGTCACAACTCACTTTTAGTTGTAATGATTATTTTCCTTCCATCTGGTCTGCTTACAAGACTGCATTATAATATACAAGGAATTTAACATCCATACTCACCCTTTATCCACCAGCGTTTAGTAACATCACGTTTAATCTATCTGGGCCCACTGAGAAAACTAAAATTCTAATATGCTGTGTATTGCAGCAGGTAAACATGTAAGATCTGCAGGACAGTGGCTCCAACAGGTCCACAGTTGGTGATCCCTGCACTAGAGCATTAGAAAAATCTTCATATTTTTTAAGGGGCTTGAAATAAGATGAGTACAGAAAATATTAAAGGAACGTTCTGTAGGAGCTACTTATATCCAACATCGGAACTGTGTAGCCTTCATGCATTTTAGCACGTCACATTCTCAAGGACATATTGCAACAACGGTAGCCATTGTGCCTCAAAAAGCCTCAACAACAACGTAATGTCATCTGATAGTTCACTCTGGTGAGGAAGTTTGTGATTTTAATATTGCAAACTGCACCCCATCAAGACTCAAGTTCCTCTTTAAAAACTCACCACTTGATATTTTCAATTCCCAAAAGGTTAAAAAGTGTAATTAAGAGTAAGGCTGCTCCAACATAGTGGTAAAAATTAAGTTAACACATTAAGTTTAACTTTTACAGAATTCTTTAGAGGATATGGGTTGTACATTTTCCCTGGCTCTTTCACACTATCGTAAGATAAAGTTGGTTGTAATTGACCTGTTGAGATATTTTCAGGTTAAATGTGATTACCCATAGTTAACCACATTAATGACTGAATATTTTTAAACTTTTAGTTAATTTTTTTTTTTTTTTGACAACTGGAATCATACTTAAAGGATTCAGATATTATTTTAAAGTATTTTTTATGGATTAGATGCAAGTTTTTAATCAAGTTGGACAAAAATGTATAATACTATATTATTTAACAGTTTTAGTAATCGTAATAATTACTTTAATAGTAATAGTTATACTGATAATGTACTGTATCTACTGAAAAGACTTGTGTAAAAATACTCTTAAAATGTTTACAGTTTAACAAAAATACTAAGCATTTAAAAATAAACATCATTTAACATCTCTAAGCATCTCGGGACAAAACCACAAGACCATCAATTGTTTTCCTTATTAAAGAAACATTTTATTGTCTTTCACTTTGAACGTATAAAACACAAAGAAACCACTTAACAAAAGCTCATAGACCATGGTATACACTAAGTTAATGTAGGCTATCTTAACTTGATCTCTTAAATTAAGGTCAGCTTAAAAGTTGTAGACTTCAGGTTGGCCTCTGCTTTAAATCTTTACTTCACAAAGTGAACTCTGATGTGTAGCAATAAAATTGCGCTCCATGACATAATAAAAATACAGTAATCTTTTTTTAATTGGGGTGTGTTAGGTTTAAACTTTGACAGCAATGAACGACAGGACACAGTTGTAAGATTTTTGTTCACTTTGCAAAGCGGGGGAAACAGCTCT
>JBAMHW010000009.1:27228638-27242055 GCA_037177495.1 Rhadinocentrus ornatus | reverse complement strand
ACACATGTCAGAGTTTACAAAGTGATAAAATGTGAGTAGTTACTAAACTAAATGATAATACATGAACCTCTCTAACAGGGTGTATTGGTATGCAGTTGTAATTACCTGTTTTTGCAAAAATAAGATGCAGAGATGTGGCATTTATGAGCACATGTGGTATAGTTGAACACACACATGCAGGAGTTACTTGTGTGTTAGTTCAGTTTTGAGAGCTTTGATTTGGTACATTTTCAATTGGACTAATATATTTTTACAACTTTAGTCAAACTGACTATTTATTATTTATTTATTTCCATTTTACAAAGCACAGTGCCACAGCATTAAACAGCAGCGAAGTAACCAAATATTAAAATGCTAAAGCGACTGCCACCATCTACTGGCAAGCAAAGCATACTGTAGTCAAAAGCAAATGTTTCAGCATTTTACAATGTACTTTTGAGAGATAATAATAATAATTATTATTATTATTATTATCATCTTATGAAAATGCATACTATTTTAAATTAACCACGTGAGCCAAAGGAGTAAAAGAAACATCCATTTGTCCACCCCTATATTCTTGAACAGCAACATGCTGAGGCTCTTTCATCTTCTCCCAGCATCATAGGAAAAAAAAACAAACAAAACACGAGAAGTAGTTTCAATACTTATTTTGTTAAATACTTAATTATGTTTAACTTTAGATAACTTTTAAATCTGGATGATAATCATGTCAAACATTAAATTTGGTTAAACGAAATATAACATAATGAACGAGACCAGATGTCTAACATCAAAAAAACTTTTTAAATGGAATATGATCCACAGCTGGAACCAGGTTATAACAAAAGAAATGCACTTAAAATCTAGACTGTATTTTACATGTATTTATTAAAAGATAATCCAACAAATAAATGTATTTCAAGAAAAATTCACAAACTACTAAAACACTTTAACTATGTAAATATTAACAACGCTAATACATTAAAATACAATGATAATAAAAATTATAATAAAAAATATAATATAATTATTTTTCAAAGGAAGTAAGGGCTAGTTGCGGCCTTCATATATACAGGTGGAAAAGTAAAGGCCTCTCCACCACTCCCTCGGTGGTTATGTGTCTGAAGATAAGGATGTTTCCTCTGACGTCTAAACTGCATGGCATTTCATGCAGATAAATCACACAAGTTTTACAGTTTGCTATTTTACTTTGCAAGGCTGTAAACTGTCTATTTCTACTTTCACAGTGAAAGTTGTACATGATTTTAAGAATGTAATTCAGAACGTTTGATGATTTCACCATCAGGTAGAGGATTGTTCTTAGTAACTCAATGGGAGGCATGAATAACCTGAAGAGATACATCTCCATTGCAAGTGTTTGCTTGTCTAAAGTCTTATTCTCTCTTTGTCTATGAGTTTCTGGTAATGTTACAACTCCAGAAGATGGTCATGTGGATTGTGCTTGGCTGTTTTTCCTGGATTTGTCTAGTTTGTCCCAGCTGATTGGGAGAGGTTCCCTCTGTAGAAAGAAATGGTCATCAGGAATGGCATATCACACAGAATCATGAATATCATGATACGAGTCAGTCTTTTTTGGTAACACATCAACAACTAGAAACTCTGATAATAAACCTGGTAAATGAGGCTACTTTTCTATTCATGTTGGAATGATGGATTTTGCTTAGAAAAATAAAAAAATGCCTCTGTTTGGGAAAACTTCACTGGTGCAATGCAGTTTGTAAAAACCTTTAATGAGTGGTTGTTGCATTTTAATTTCAATAGTGTGAAGTTTCTATTTATACATAATTTAACTAGTAAATCATGTAAATATTGTATTGCTGTAACACAAATCTGCACAATGGAAATCATTACATACAGTGTCTGTTCTGAACTATTTCACCAGTATAAAGTCATCACAACAGGCTGCAGGTGTTTCATTGTTTCATTCACATCTTCTAAACCGATTAATTATCAAAAAAGATAAAAAATAGATCAACTTATTGATGCATGAATGTACAACAAATTGGGCTTTACAACTTTGAATAGGGCTGCCTTTTCAATCAAAGGGTTATAATTACAGAACAATATCTATAGTGTTAAACCAATTTTCAATATTTAATCCAGTTCACATCAACCGATCACTGGTGATCATCTACTGAGCTCTCTTGCAACGACCAGTGTATTTAATGTGAAGTGTGGGAACCATGCAGGCTGGTCTGCTTAATGTAGAACTGATGTCCTCTGAATGCTAATGTAGCTACGTTAGGGTTAGGGGTTAACCCTAACGTTTATACACATTAAGAGTATCAAAGCATTTATATATTTATACATTTATTTTTATTTTTATTTTTACTGTAGCATCATCTGACAAGTCCCCATCCTGTTATTGCTCCATGGAATTTCACTGAAGATAATGTTATCCTGAAGTAGAGAATATATATTACTCTAGTAATACTGACAATATTTATCCTTAAAGATGCTACATTTGTTGCTAAAAGCAGAAAGAAAAAAGTGAAGAGGAAAGTGTTTTTAACTGAAACTTAAAAAGTGTGAATCATGATTTTCACACTTGATGTGGGAGATATGAGAGCCCTGCCACTGAATGGGTTCAGGAAAACTTCTGCACAGCAATGTCAGTAAACTTTTTTTTTTGCTTCATTCACAGATGTAAAGAAAAAATAAACAAAGTTTAACACATGACTTGCTGGGTTTGAACTCTTTCCAGTTTGAGGTAAAGCATAAGCTGTAGAGAAGCCTTCATGTGACTTACAACTAAGATGCAATCCAAATACTTAATAACGGTGTTACAGTTGTCTGTGAAGTGTCTGTGAGAAAGAACTTAAATTCTTTTCATCCCAAACGTCTTTAATGATTAAATTTACCCTCAGGAGAATTTTAACAACATTAAAGAATAATGCTATAGACTATAAACATTTAGAATTTTTTTTAATTTACACATGTAAAATTATTTCAGTGAACAGATTGTGAGTTTATAAACACTGAATATCTCAATCACTCTATTCAATTCATGCTCACCACCTGAACATACTGACTGTAAATGAGCAATGTCTGTAAGATTTGTGGGTAATGATGCACTAAACAACTACTAAGTAACACAAAAATATTGGCCTCGTTATTTTGATTGACATGGGCCAAAAAATATTTTATTAAAAACAAAATGTGGAAAAAATTAGTAAAATAACTTTTAGCGGAGCTTATGAGACATGCACAAGAGTTTTGGGTTAAAATCAACTCTAGTTATGTGTGGTGTAATTCAGTCTGTAGTGCAGGAAAATCTCAGTGCAGGTAGTGGACCATGATATCCATGTGGTACAAATTTCTATGACTTTAATCCAGTATACTCAAATATAATGACCACTTTGTCAACCAGCTCTGATCTCAGAGATAACAGAGAAATAATTTGGTCTTCTGATCGTCCTTCTCGTTTTGTTATAGTTTTGTAGAAATGACGCCTCAGAAAAAAACGCCTTAAAAAAAAAAAATAAATAAAAAGAAAGTGCTGCAGAACCTTTCCCTCGGCTTTACCACTCCTATGCAGAGACTGAAAGTAATGTAAAGTGAAACCTTCCCACTATATTTAAAGTGAGCATTGCGGCAGTGTTCCAGTCATACCGTCAGTGCGCCACCATGGCTGCGCGTGAAAGATTGCTTAATCTTTTGGACTACAAAACGGCAAAATACATCAGAGTGAGTAACAAAGCAATCGGATTTTCGTACAGACTCTTCCAGTTATTCATCATCGGGTATATAATATGGTAAGCAAAATATTTAAAGTTTTAGGCGTTCAAATTATAATAAATTAATAATTAAAACTAAAACTCCTGATATGTTTTCGAGTAAATTGGCTAATAATGTTAATAATGACAGTTTACGGTAAAAAGATATAAATAGCTTAAAATAGCTTTTAAAACGTTCCTTGAATGTAACTTTTGATCCGTTGTATACATGTGCAGAAGCATCGCAGTTGTTACAGAAAGTGGACTTTATCGAAGTTTTGGTTCAACATGTATACCACGTACACCCGTTTCCTTTTTCCTTTTGTTTTTCCTTTCCTCCTCTACATTTCTCTTTTCATACATAAGGTGGGTTTTCTTAGTTAAGAAAGGCTACCAGGACACCAGGAGTTCTGTCATGTCCAAAGTGAAGGGTGTCTCTGTGACTAACACCACTGGGACTGGTGTGGAGGTGTGGGGACCAGAGGACTATGTCATTCCACCACAGGTGACCACAAACACCACTTTAGAAAGATGTGCAAACTTTATCAAAAATGAAAATTATCCACAATCTGTTGCAGAATCGTTTGGTATTACATTTGTATCTTTTCAACCATAATGGGTTAAAACTGATTTTTATGATCATGAGTCCCATATTATGCTGCATTCTTGACAGGTGAAGGTTGGCATGTTAATTTCTTATGTTTAAGCTCAAAATTTGCAATAGAACCCGCAATTGCAATTATTCCCTCAGTTTCAGGCTTTCACTTTGAAAGGTTTAGTCTAAGTTAGCTTTCGATGCCCAGCATCCCTTACAATAAGGATGTTGGTGGTACAGTGTGATGAAATAATGCTTTTTAGTTTCTGCTCTGGTTCTGCACATACAATTTTATGTGTTATGCCTCTGTATTATAACATTCTAACACAGTATTGTAACACTGCAACATTTCACTTGCAGCTGAGAGATTTTAGCGTGAGTGTTGTCAAAATCAGAAGTACAGTAGATATCTGCAGTAGGCTGCATCTCAAAAATTTAACAAGATCACTTCTGCATTGGCTGGGTACAGCACTGTCTCTCTTCCTATTTTGTGGTTCTTTTACACACATGAGGAACGTAACTAAGTTAATAAACAATAAACATTAAGTTTTACCATACTGAACGTTTGGAAAAGCCCTAGCAAGAGATTTTAAGGTTGTGTGGCAAGTGACTGGAGTTGCTGTTCATCTCCATCTATCCAAGGTTATCTTCTACAGATCATAGTCAGTTGATGAAGTCTGGGGAAATCCAATCAGTAGCAGAGCATAAAAAACATCTTTGGTGTTGTTTTTAAACAAGCTAATAAGTTTTTTTGATGCAGATGTTATGGTATCATTTATTCCCTTAAGAAGTCATCATCCTCAACTGTCACCACCCACATGTGCCAGTATAAGATGCTAACTGGAAAAATGTTTAACCACAATCACAAAGCTTGAATGCTAGAAACATAGATTCTGTCAAGATAATTAATCCTGCTACCTCTCCATGTACCCCTAAGTCAGTGTTCATGTTCAAGCTGTGATTATTAATTTTTAAATCAGTACTGAAACAGAGTCTGCAAACTTAGCAGGAGCAGCTGATGAAACCATACAGCGTCAACACCACAACTAATTTACTGTTTTTCCATGTGTAGGGTGGAGCTGTGGTTTTTGTTACAACCAGTTTTATAGAGATGCCAAACCAGAAGCAGGGACACTGTGCTGAGGTAAGGATGCGTGGAGTTAGGTTCATGTAGAAATTACTGACTGTTAGAGCACTGTATTTTCCTTTTTAAAACATAAGTGTTACAGCATCTGCCAAAAATCGATATCTGTCTTTAAGGAAGTTAATTTAGCGCTCTTTTTCAGGGGATAATGGAGTTCTCTGATATCAGTTTCACTTTTATGCACCTTTTGACATCCTAAAGAGGCATCAAACTGCACACAGTTTTCAGACAAACACTGCATTTACTTTGAACTGAAGATAAGAGATTTTCACATTACAGGAACTCAATAAATGATGATATGAATTTGTTATGTTGGCATTTTGTGCATATGCAGTAAGGGCAAAAAGACAGACAATAATCACTGATCTGTAGAACGTTTCCTTCTCTTTGCAAGAAGAGAACAAGTATCTCAGTAGGTGGCACTACTATCACAGCCAGAGATCAGTCATAACAAAAGACTTGTACTTTTTAACTAAGGCTTACATCTCTGTCTTCAGTGTGTGTGCCTTCTCGTGATTTCTCTCAGCTGCAACTTTCCTGAGGGTTTGTGGTATGTAAACTAAGCCTTTGGTGGGTGCCTGCCTCACTGTCAGCAGACAAGAGGAATAGCCTGCTCTTGTATACATTTCAGCCTTCACCAGGAGCAGTGTCCCTGTGCCATAGGGCCTGTAGCACTTGGGGAAAGGCCTAACAGTGTCTTACGGTATGTTCCAGCCAGGCACTGTCAAATGAGTTTTTAAGTAGCTCCTAATATATCAAAAGGGCACAGACACGTGTACATATACAGCAAAACTCATCGCTACACTTTGTTTTAAGTATTAATAATGCTGCTATGACACACACAACTATAATTTTATTCTTGGACACTTAATCAAGGAGTGAATGATCTTTCTTAGAGCTATATGAGAGTTTTTAATTTTAATTTTAATATTTTTATCTTTGCATTTTCTAATGAATGTGCATTTATATGGAAATTGCATATAAAGGGTTGTGTGACAATACAATCCCTGGCAATAAAATGGACTCACAACTTTTAGAGGAGGTTCATTTTGTTTTATTTTATAGAAAACACAGTAAGGATTAAAAAAATAATCTAGATTCTTAAGCCACTAGGTTTGCTGCCATCTGACCTCGTATTTATGTGTCATTTAAGTCCATATAATCAATATTTGATATACTTCTATTTCATTACTGATGCATTTTGTTTACCAACATAGCAGACGGGAAACAGCTGACACCATTTCTACTCCTCCACTTTATGTTGATTTACCTTCTTGAAGCAGTTTTATAATCAATTTCATTGTGTCAGCTGACATTTGTCTTGTTTCCTGTCAGCTGCAACAGCTCAAAAATGTCTGCAAGAGAACTGTTTTAAAAATGTAAATTACAGGTTGTTTCTGTTTTGTTTTTTGTTTTTCTTTACTTGGTCGGGAAAAATAAATTATCAGAAACTGTAGCATTTAATTATTTATGAATGATTAACAAAGGATGTGCATCTGTTTTGTGTAATATCTACTATTATTTTCTTTGTATTATAAAATTAAAAGAAAATCTTCCAGGGGTGGTAATTCTTTTTTTAAAATATATATATATATATATATTGTTGTAAATATCAGTAAAAGTTTTTAAAAAAATGGCTAAATAAATATCATTTTTTGAATTAAACAGAACAGGTGTGGTCTTAAAATTACAATTTCTTCTGTGGCATCTGTTTCTAGAGCCCCCGAGTGCCGGATGGCCAGTGCCGAAGAGATGAGGACTGTAAAAAGGGAAAAATGGTGGAGGCAGGAAATGGTAAGAAGGAAACTTTACTCTACAACACTGGAAGCATCATATGGAGCGGATTGACATCTTTAAAGTTGGAGGCTGGATTATAACTTGGAGTGTTTGTGCGCCTTAAGCCGTTCCTGAGCTGTTTCACAATGTAATTGAGCATATTGTGACAATTCTGTGTATATTTTGGCAAATTGATTTTTCTTTTCAAAACAGTTGAATAAAAGAAAAGATTTTATTTTACTTTAAAAATACAAAAAATCACCAGAGCAACAACCGTACAGGCTGAGCAGGCAAAGCTCCGGATGTGAATGACCTACGCAGGGAGCCAGTGCGGTAATTTTAATACTGGTGTGAAATTTGCACCTGCCTTCTGGTCTTTATCAGCCCACATACAAACTATAACTGCCTAGATTAAAACAACTGAAGCCCAGTGATGACTTTAGCCAAAACAGTGACATCCTGTGTTCACAGTCATGATCACACCTGCAGTGTGTCTCAGCAATGGACAGGGCAAGTGTTGGTGAACCATCTTTTCTAGTTTTCTTTCTTTTCTAGTTTTCTTACTGATACAAAATAACATTAACATAAAACAATATTAAAACAAAGCATCAGCCTACAATAAATACAGTGTCCAGTTAGAGTGAGCATGCCAGTTTGAACTGGTGGGTTTTGAGATTAGATTTAAAAGTTGTGATTGAGTTTGACTATCTTATGTGTGGGGGGAGGGAGTTCCATAGCCTGGGTGCCGAGCAGCTGAAGACCAGTGCACCAATGGTGCTGATGTGGGGATGGTTAGTAGTCCAGCAGAGGTTGAGCAGAGGCTGTGGGAGGGGCTGTATTCTTGAGGGAGGTCACAGAGGTAGGTGGGGGCTAGATGGAGAGCTTTGTATGTGAGGAGGAGGTTTTTGTGCTTGATGCTGTATTGAACTAGGGGTGATGTAGTCAGTTGATTTGGTGCAGGTGATGATCCGAGCAAGTTCTGAGTAGTTTGCAATCAGTGAGGAGGGCGTTACAGTAATTGATGCGGGAGGTCACTAATGAATGAACAAGGATTTCAGTGCTGAATTGGAACAGTGATGGATGGATTCTGGAGATGTTGCGGAGATGGAAGAAGGCAGTCTGGGTGCAAATGAAAGGGTTCTATACAGTATGATACTATACTGATCCACGTCAGTTTTTAAAATCTCATCCTTTTGTCATTTAAAACAAGAGATTAAAATCTGAATTTTTTTTTAATAATTGTCATGCTTCACTATATGATAAACTGATGGAAACACTTTGTATTTCTTGTTTATCAGCTAAGTGTGCTTAGTCTTAAATGAAAGTAAAGTGGGTGGTATGTGTCAGAGACAGGGCACAAGCTTCTCATCACTGTATGTTATTGGAATATAATAATTAGTATTATTCACTTCATCTGTCTGTGTTTAGTGTTGTGGCTGATGGGGCTATGGTTTTAGCCAAAATGTCGTTTATTTCTCTGTGTGATCTGTTGAATGACTTCAGGCTGTCTTACTATCCTGATTGTCTGTAGGAATAAAGACTGGCCGATGTTTAAGAAAGGATGCAAACTCCACGGGTACCTGTGAAATCTTAGGCTGGTGTCCCATTGAAAACCTTTCCAAGTCACAGTAAGAAGACACTCGTATTTTATTTACAACAAAACAAAGAAAACATATCAAATGCTGAATGTGTGGCTTTTTCTTATTCCATGAAAAATATTTGCTCATCTTGAATTTAACAGCAGCATTTTGCTTCCAAAAAGTTGGGACAGCGTGATGTTTATTGCTGTGAAGCACTCAGTAGTTCAACCACGTTCACTCTGTGTTACCTTTTGCATCTAATTTTTTTTTACCTGAAACTTTTCATTTCTTGATTTGTCTTTCCAAACTGTCTCACATATGTTCTATTTTTACAGCAAGCCAATGCTGACAAATGCAGAAAACTTCACCATCTACATAAAAAATTTCATCCAATTTCCAAAATTTAGGTTTTCCAATTAAGCCCCACTCTTCAAGTTGCTCGCTACTTCTGTCTTCATCTAATTACTACTATTCACTTTTATTGTTTTGCTACAAATGTCCATGTAAATTAAAAGGTGCCACATGCTTATATTACTGCGTGTCTCTTTACTCTGAGGTCCAACGTTCTCGGAACAACTGATGAGTCCTACTTGAAGAATTGCCGGTACAATAAGGAACATCCCTACTGCCCCATCTTTTACCTGGGAGACATTACCAAGAAAGCTGGATACAACTTCCAGGACATGGCCACGCTTGTTAGTATCACACTTTCCACTGGCTGATTGTCATCTAACTGTAGTCCTTAAATTTGACATGTTTTAACAGCCCATATAATGATCAATTACAAGTTTATAAGTCACTTTTACCATATACATATTTTATATGCTGCATTGCTACAGCATCTTTACTCACCTTCTGACAAATAGTAACAAATGTTAAAGTTTGAGGAAGCAGCATTATTAAACATTTTTAGTCTACAGTGATTGTATTGTTTTTCAGTCTAATTTGCCTCAAGATAATTTCTTCACAAAGTAAAGACCCAAACATGAGCATATTACAAATTTATCGATTAGGGGGAAATTCTAAGGAAATATCTGTCTCACTTCCAGGGTGCCTCCATTTCTATAATGATAGAATGGGACTGTGACCTCGACAAAGATTACTGTCATCCTCAGTACCACTTTGATCGTTTGGACAGCTTTGCCTCCAACAAGTCCACTGCAACGGGATATAACTTTAGGTAAGAATAAGTCCACCATCTTAGTAAATGTAATATCTAGACATGAAAAGTTTTATGGTTCCCAACATAAGCTTTGAAATAAGAAAAATTTTGAAAAGATTAGAGAAGTCATTAATAGTCATAAAGTACTTAAAGATCTCATAGATCACATATTCATTACTTCTGTTTTTCTCCCAACAGATATGCACGATACTTTAAAAATGCTGCTAATGAAAGTTATCGAACGCTGTACAAGGTCTATGGCATCAGATTCTATATACAGGTTTATGGGAAGGTATTGAAATTCTTTAGATCAATGCTTGTCAAATTGTTAAAACATTACGATTATGAAATGATTAAAATTATACACTAAAGGCCACTTTATCAGGTACACCAGGTCTTTTGCCTTCAAAACTGATATCAAAGCAAGTTGGAAACATTTCTCAGTTTTTGATCCATATTGACATGATAGCACCACAAATTTTCAGTTACAGTGAACTCATTGTCATGTTCATAAAAACAGTAGGAGGTGATTTGAGCTTTGTGATATCATGCATAGTAGCCATCAGAAGATGCTACACAGAAGATGGATGGACATGGTAAGCAACAATGCTGTTTAAAATATGCTCAGTAGGTGCCAGGGGGCTAAAGTAGCCCATCTGCTTCAAGGCTGGACATGTGGGTTCAGAGAGGGTATTCTGCATACCATGGTTGTAACCAGTGGTTCCATCTCCAACCAGCCTGCCCATTCTCTTCTGACCTCTAACTCCAACAAGGTATTTAGATCCAGACAACTGCTGCTCAGTGGATCTTTTCTATTGTTCTGACCACTCTATAAACTCTAGAGATGGTTATGTGTGAAAATCCCAGTAAATCAGAAGTTTTTTAAATTCACTGCCAGTCTGACACCAACAACCATTTCACAATCAGAGTCACTTAAATCTCCTTTCTTCTCTATTCTGATGCTCCATCAATTTATCCTAAACCATGTCTACGGGCCTAAATGCTGCAATGTGATTGGATGATTAGTTAATTAGTTGATCAGAAAATGAACAGGTGTACCTGATAAAGTGTCTGGTGAATGTTTGGAGGGTTTTGGTATTGGAGTTAAAATTTTATTTAATTCTAATAATCTTTTCTGTAGGCTGGAAAATTCAGCATTTTACCAACAGCTGTCAATACAGGTGCAGCTCTGGCATTGATGGGGGCTGTACGTAGCACTTATAATTTCTAAAAAATCACAGGGTTGTGTGTGTTTTCAAGTTACAGAATAATAAGAAAATTTTTTTTATTTGTATTCAACAGGGAAATTTCTTTTTTGATATTCTGCTTCTGTACTTTACAAAGGAGAAGAATTTGTACAGACATTTGAAGTATGAGTCCAGGTAGGATTCTTTTTCTTTTTATATTGCAAAACAAATCTTTGAGGAGAAATTCTTTCCTTGTGAATAGTTCAGTATGGAAAAGCGGAGCTGTTCTCTAGAAAGCTTAAAATTGAAGATTATTTTTGGTATTTAAGCTAAATTAAAGAAGAGGAAATTATTATAAATGTATATTATTTTATAAAAACGTGGAAATTATTTTATGAGTAACAATTGCAAATGCATGTTTGAATCCACACACAAAAAACCAGCAATTTAAACATATACAATAGCGTACAACATGCACACATTACAAAGATTAATAATAAGATTTAGTAATTTGCACAAAGACTTACTGCCTGGCCAAAACAAGACCCTACCTGAATTTAACTAAGCAAATAGGTACGAGCCTCCTATTGGATAATTACTGCATCTTTTAGCTAGCAAGAAGTTATTTACCCCTAACTGATGCAATGAGCAGCTTCTCATTTCTTTAACAACCATGTTGAAAGACACATCCTGTGGTTTCTGGTTTACCCCCGTTCAGTACCCATCCAAGGTTTGCAGCACCAGAAGCAGTCATCTCACAGTGAAAGGTCCTTGTGTACCAGTCTGTCAGGTCAGTTTCTTTATTTAAAGTCTTACTGTGTCATGTCGCGTGCATGACTTCAGGACTTATAGCAATCCTGTCAGGAGCACCAGTGCACCCGATTTCGGGAGCAACTTTAAGACCAAATAGTCCCTAACAGGTAAGGCAACTAAATTTGTCACCTGTGAATTTTTCACTGTGATATTTACAATAACTCTGTGCAAATAATGATGCAACTATAATGAAAAATATTACTGTTGTAGTTTATGGAGGTGGAGTTTAATGAGTCAGGCTGCTACTTGTCATTAATTTGTTGATACTTAATCATTTGATTGAATGAGAATCTCAGACGATACTCAGAGCCCAGAGTGATCTGAGCACCATGCTTGCTTTGTCCAAACAAGTATAATAAAACAAAACTGATTAAAGAACTCAAACAGCTAGGAAACTGAGAAAGCTTGGTACATTTCTTAATTGAAAGTCACTTAATAATCAAAGGTTGTTTCTATTAGGTAAAAATTAAATGTTTAATCAAAATTCAACTCAACCTCTAATTTGGTAAAGTTAAAATAAATTAATTTAGTTAAATTAAGCTTAATACATATATTTAACACATTTTTATGTAGAAATCCTGGAGGTAATAAGTAATTAAAGCTGCTGGATAAGTAAAGTGTAAAAGGACAAAAAAAACAAAAAAACAGAATAGATATAACAAAGCAAAATATTTAGCCTTCTTAATAAGTAAAGTGTGAAGGTTAGATTTTTGACCTTAAATAGATGCAGTCTAGTCTTTATGGGAAAATCTATAATAATTGGTAAAAGAAGAAATAAAACACATTCACTCACTTTCATCCAGTTAAGGGTTGCGGGGAAGTTGCAGCCTATCCCATCAATTAACAGGTGAGAGGCAGGGTACACCCTGGACATGATTTATTTGTTGCTGTAGTATATGGAAGCATATTCAATTCACTTTAAAAATGAAAAATAAAATCTTTGATTTTCTTAATTATTGAGATTGTTTTACATAAATATTTCCTGTTCAGTTTTTCTGAATAAAGAGAAACAATGTCAAACTGAACCAGCAGAAAGGCGGACACACACGCAGGTAAATGTGTAGATGCTGTAATGAAGCTTCACCAAACAGTGTGTGAAAACATACACAAAATAGAACCGATACAGACTTTAAGAAAATGACAAGACTACACAATGAACCTGTATGAACAAAGGGTCTAAATAGAGGGATCAACATGAGTAACACATGAGCGTAATGATAAGACACGGGTGTAGTCCATGATGGCATGAGCAGAGGAATCCTGGGTAATGTAGTGTCAAGTGTGAAGTGATCAGTAGACTGGCAATGCTGAGCGCACCAGCGGGAGGAGGAGCAGGTATGACAGACAGAGAGAGAAATGAGAAAATTTAGGAAATATAAAGAAAACAGCAGAAATGAATCATTCAGAAAAATGCAATAAAAACTTATAAATATAGAACATT
>JBAMHW010000009.1:27209706-27221498 GCA_037177495.1 Rhadinocentrus ornatus | reverse complement strand
CAGCCAGAGACCTTTGGAATCCCTCCTTTCTGGACCGAGGTGTCAATGTAGGAGTTTTTCAGGAGGTAGTCTGTCAGCCTGGCGACAATGCTAAAGAAAATCTTCCCTTCAACACTCAGCAGTGAGAGGGTTCGGAACTGACTGATGTCCTGAGACTTTTCCTCCTTTGGGATCCACACACCTTCTGCCTGTCTCCACTGGTCTGCTACCTTGCACATTGAACCTTGAACATTCTGCACACACTTCCTCTTTGCCTGGTGGATCCGTAGGCTCTTGCATATCTCACCACATTTGCACTCCATAGTCATCGTCGTATTTCCAATTCCATGTGTCGTCATCCTTTGGTCCGTCCAATGAGTTTTTCTTCCGCCCCCCCTCTCGGGAATCCCTGGGGGTATTGCTTCTGTAAGTCGACCTGTAGCTTGTTATGGGTTTCTTCGTCTCGGAAGGAGAAGATGTGCACACTGTAGTGAAATTTAGTTCAATATCAACCAATTGCTCTGAGACAACACTTTGACACACCCAAACGGAGGGAATCTGTTGATTAATTGCCTGGAGTTGTTGCTAACTCTCTCTAGGTATCTGTCAGATTGGTCCCTACTCAGCTTGAAACTGACCTGGAAGCACTCACTGTGCAGGTGCAGCTCTTGGATTAGCTTTAACTTTCCAAAGTGGTGTCTCACGCTGAGGATTTTATAAACTCACATCCTCTTATCTGATGCTTGTCTGCTCCTCAATATCATCAGAAACTGTAGTGAAAGGGCTTTCCTGTGTAGATCCTGCATTCAATTCTGCTGCTGCAAAAACAAGTTCTTTACTGGATATGTGTTTGTTTGCTGAAACAATTGGTGACAATTTTGGATTATATTTGCACTTGTGTCCTCCTAAGCTCTGCACCTGCATTCAGTGCAACTTATGTGAAGGCAGATTTAAGGATGATACATTTGAGCAGGGGTAGATAAGTTCACTCCAAAAGAGCTGCAGTCCTGCAGACAACACAACTGATTCAAATTAAATGGATCCAACACCTTATCAAGTTCTACTTAGTGACTGAATAAATTGTGTTAAAATAGGGAAAAGCCTGCTAAACTGTGGCTCTCTGCGACCAAACTGGCCTACCCTTGCTTTAGAGCTACAGGATCATAAACTCTGGTCCCCAATGGCCACTGTCCTTTTAGATGTTTCCCTACAACAATATACCTGAATCAAATCAATGGCTCATTCCCAGGTTTGTGCAGAACAAACAAACACCCTATTTGGTCTTTTATTTGGATGACTTGTTGGTTAGTGAAATGACCTCAGCACCTCTCAAGATGTGAATGTCCCAACAGCAGCTTAAAAGACTGAAACTAATCAGCTTCTCATAGCAACTGGCTTTGGTTTGAGTCCTCGCTCTGTATCTCTGTCTCTGTCTCTCTCTCTCTCTGGCCTCGTTCTTGTCAATTTACTTTAAAATAAAGGCCACTAGTGTTATAAAATCCTCAAAAAAAGAGGGAATTGGTTCCTTCAATCTTCTATGTGCCGCATGAAGGCTGTCTGACCTTACTTTTCTGAAGTAGTAGGTGGAGCTCTGCAGATTCCAGTCAGAAATTCTCACCTTCAACACTGATGTTTGATTGTGTTCACAATTGTCTCATAGCACATTAAAAACCCTCTTATGAGGAGACATGCTAACAAGGTTAAAATGTAATTATTTTTGCAGAAGAGGCATTAAATCTCACCTAACTGAATAACAATGTGACACACAGGGTGTTTTTGTTTAAAAAGAATGATCAGTTTTACTGTTGGTTGCCAGTATATTGTTTCTGTGGCATTAGTATAAGGTTAAATATATAAAGTATATAAAAAGAGTACAGCTTCTGAACAGCATCAATAAATAAATAGAAAAAAAATCCAAAAAACACTGACCGGGTCTGATGTTACTAGTAAGTCTCTGCCTTAGCTGATAGGGTAATGGTGGTCCATCTATTGGATTAGTGCAGGGATTTCACTGTGGTATTAATCTGTGAAGACAGCAGGCGACCCAGGCTGGGCTCACTCTGAGCTGTTGTGTCTCTCAGCTTCTAGCTGTCTGTCAGTAGGCTGTTTCTGCTTCATCTGACGGTCCATAGCACACGGGAGACCTCTTAGCCAACATGAACCTTTTCTGCTTTTCACTGGTAAGAAATTGTCTTTCATGTTTTTCATGTGCATCCTTTAGCAAATTGCACGAGTAGTTGAAGAAAATAAAAGGGCATGATCTGTAAATCACAGCATGGAGTGTAAACCTTTATTTGTAGGAAAATGAAAATATGTACAAAGTATCTTCTTTATGCTTGCTAAACATCATCCCAAAGACATGCAACTGTATATGTACATGCAGGTCATATTATCACAATACAATAGGTAGCTGAGATATTTTCTATTTGCCCACATCTCAGTAATTATTAAACCTCATTTGCTCTGCTTGATTTTCTCACAGTTGTTTACAATTGTACCCGAATTACACTACATGTACTTAAAATATCTGGTATTTGAATACTTCTTAAATATTAAAATCCTTCAATAAAAACATTACAAATACATAACTGATTATCCAATGGCACCATTTATTTAGCTAGTCAACGTGCAAGAACACACATACGTCTCTTAGATGCTCCTGTAGTTGTTGTTACACATGCACTACCAGCTAAAGTTTGGACACATTTTCCCATAAGATTTAATGAAAAAGTATGTCCAAACTTTTGACTGGTAGTACTGCAGATACAAAGGGTAATAAGCTAAAGACACTTTTTTGTCCGCTCTGTTAGCACTTCTTCACATAACATTTAACGTGAGGTGATGGTGGAGAGTTTGGTTTCACAATTTGTTTGGGGCAACTGATTACACTATATATGTTCAATATAAATTGAGAAAGAAATACCACACATACAGCAATTTTAATGAAAACCCTTAACCTCCTGAGACCTATCGTCCACATTTAAGGACATCGCATATTTTGATGTCTGCACCAAAATACTAAATTCTAGGTAATTGGAGCCCATTGAACACTTGCAATTTAGCGGTGTCAGAAGAGGTTTTTTTTTTTTTTTCAATTCAAAATTATATTTATATCTACATCAAATATAATAAAATATGTAAAATCATGTATCATAAAATTATTTTCATTGGTTCCCTTCTAACCCCAAATAGCTAGAAGAAATCTCTAACGCAAGTCAAACTAAATCTTGGGTCTCATGAAGTTGAAGAATAATGAAGTAATTTTTTTACTAATATAACACACATAATAATGTAAAGCTATAGGAAGTGGATTGTAAAAGACTGTACTTGTTATACTACTAAAAACAGCTGCATTTCCAGTTCACTGATAAGACATCACTGCACAAATAAGATGAGCTGTAGACGTGTGTTATTCATTCCTAGAAGAAATCCAAACAAGCCAAAAAAAATTTTAATCCCCACTTAAATCTGCTTTGAAAAAATTGGATCCTTCTTTACCAACTATCGTAGCCAAGTATATTAAAAAAAGGCATTGGAGCAGCATGTTCATCCATTAGGTCAAATCCTCGTGGCTCTAATGTGTCATTTCAAGCGTTTTATGGATTATTTAAACCTAAAACTGGAATGACTGTGTGTATATGTGTGTGTGTTTACTATAGTACTCCGACTTAGACAGGGGATAACATGTTAGCAGTGAGGCCTGAAGCATCAATCCATCCATTTGCTATTCTTATGTTTGTGGATTTTGCAAAACAGGAATTTACGTCCATAATTTTCCAGAATTCAATGTGTGCATATTTTTGAATTTTAAACCCTCCATGAATGCTTTTTAAATGAACTGAACCAGGTTTGCCTGTGTAAGATTTTTTAGTTAGTTATTTGTTAGGTGTTGTTCACGCTGATTTGTTTTTCTCTTCTTCTGATTTATTTCATATAGAAGACATGATGAATTGAAATGTCTGTGCATGCAGGTGTATCATTTGCATATGTGATAGCTGCACCTTTGTCTTAATGAATCATGCTTCCCCTTTGAACATCTGCATGTCTTTCTGTCTGTCTACTGGTATCAGGAGGGGTCTATGGACAGTCTGTATGAGGCAGTCCAGAGCTCCAGCGATGGCCCTCCTCCACCTGTTCCCAGCCGCTCATCCAGTCGCTCCTGCAGCCGCTCCTGCAGCCCTGCTGTCCTGCTGGATGACCACACAAAGTGGCGAGGCTCTGGAAGATCTATATCCCTGGTGAGTGTGACAGCATGTCATGAAAATGTCATGCATCTCCACAAGACAGTCATACTGCATTGAGTGTGAATGGTGGAGCCACGCAAACAATTGTGGCACGGTCACTTTGAGTGATTGGCATTTATAAACTCCCACCAGCCAGACTGTTCCAACAAAATAAAGCTGATTATGAAATGATGAACAGATCTGCCTGACATCTGCTCTCACGGCCAGACGTTTCACAAATTTTTAATTCAGGCTTGTCATGTACAGCAATTTAAATGTCCTTGTCCTTCATGTCCTAATATTGAAGTCTAAATTAGTCTTTATCGTCACCTTTCTAAAATATTGGCCTAAGACATTTTTTATGTCACCAACATCCTCAGATGAAAAGTTCATAATATGATCTGTTCATGTGAGGAAGTTGGTGACAACATTACAAAAAGATGATTTGGGCTACAAAAAAAAAAAAAAAAAATCTGTAAAAAATTTACTTTAGGATTATTTTAGGAAGGTGACAGTATGTAAATCAAAGATAATTCAGTTAATCCACTTGGACTGAACTCTAATTGTCTTTGTTTTGCAGACTGTAAAATGTTTAACTGCTTTGTTTTCCTTCAGGAGATACCACAGACACATGGGACCAACACAAGTAAAAAGAAAAGAAGGTAAACAGGAGGAATAAAAAAATGTTTTTATTTTTAGCTAATAAGTAAATAAGAGAAATTTAATCAGTGCAAAAATCTGCCCTGTGAGTGAATGTCAATGTGGCTTGAAAGGCTCCCTGTTTATTTTCACTGGGATGTTAATTCTGTAAATCCCTCTAAGGCAAAACAGAAAGCGGGGTTCCTCTCCTCATCTTTATCTTCAGTTCATTTCCTCTGTTTGATACACATGTACAATTCTCTGCTTTAAGCGTGGGGATTGACAGCACAATTGAAACAAAAAGCTTAACATTTATTTTATTTTCAGGCTTGATTGGAAGAGATTTTCTTTTGTCTTTTTCGAGAAAAGGGGCCTTTAGGCTGCTGGGCCAGCAGGAGGCAGATTATGGGGCTTTGGGTAGGCCTAAGCGGATTCAAGGTCCTAGTTGCCTCAACACCTTTACTTCCCACCTTTAATGATGACATCTTAAACTTCTTGCTCTATGTGTCTCTACAACTGCATGTTTTGTATGTATTATGAATGTATTAAAAAGTAATGTCAGTCCAAATGTTTGATGCTATGTGCATTTTGCTTTCAGAACACATATATCCAAATCTGCATCAGATAACGAAACACTGGGTGAGTACAAACAATTTCCTCCCAGTTTTTTTTTTTTGCTGAATTAAAAAGCATGTTTTAACAAAGAGATATGACCACAGATTTTATTAGTGTTTTCAATAGAATAATAAAATGATCAAGACCCTGATTGAAACAAAATACAATTTTGAGGCTGTTCACACACTGATATTGTCTTTAATGTGGAATAAACTGGTGAGGCTGATGTGACTCAGTGGCCCTTGTTGACCCTGACCTTTTACATAACATGATCACTGTTTGTCTCCCCCCACCACAGATAACCCCGGCTGTAATACTGCAGTGTGGCAGCCTGCCAGGAGTCGAGAAGATTTAGTCCACATCCCCAACAATCACATTGAAGGTAAAAACAAAATAAATGGGTTAAGCTCATCTAAACTAAAGGCCAGCAGTTCGGACTCTGCATGATGTCCGATGATGTGGGTTTGGAACTAATTAGGGAAAAAATTGTTTTCACATAGTTCTGTGTTATTAGAAAGCAGTTTATCTCTCAGCCAGTAAAGCAAGTATACTTTATTCTCGTAGAAGTGCGAAAGACTAAGCACAGAGCAGAAACAAAAGGAGGGAAAGGAGCCCATCACTCTGGTATGAAGAAAAAGGAGAAACCATCATTAAACCAGGTGAGAGGACTATTTCTTTATTTCTTGATTCACTCATCTGAAACCTCATCCTAAAGACGTTTTTTTATAAATGTTGCTACAATGCAAAATCATTAGAAAACACTGCTGAATTTGAATTAAAAAAAGTTTTACATAGTTTTTACTTTTGTGTTTAAAGTCATACAAATATCCCTTTTAAAGTTTGCTAACATAATGAAATGCTTTTTTGTTCCAAGTACCATGATGAATAGAATATAGAATAAAACTTTATTGTCACTGCAACAAGTGCAACAAAATTACAAAGTCATGCATGTTATATCAGGCTATTTTACATAAAAAGAAGTTTTAATCTTCCACTTTCTTGTGACATTCAGGCATTGTTGACATTAATGCTATTTGCCAGGTCAATGCCCAGTCTGATTAACACCCATCACAGTGAAAAGCAAACAAAGCTGAGCCTGCCAGTATACTGGATTAGTGGTAGTCTTCCATGCCTCTCTCCGAGGCTACGTAGTAGTAGCGATAGTGGCTTTGTCTTGTTTTACTAAAGCAGTTCTTTGAGCTAAATGCTAACATTATCAAATGACTTTATAATCACCATCATTTGGCCTACACCTGTGAGGAGGGATAATGTTTAACATGGTCAAATCTTCGCTGATGTACATTATGTAAAGTAAATATGATGTTCTTTTTAAAGACTGACAGTAATCAAGAGACATTTACTTATTTTATAAGGAGAAACTGAGCTGTGTTACACGAAAGTCGGGAGTATTATTATTACCTTTTGAGGAATCAGAAATATTTGGTGATTAAAAGTATTCTCAAATGAACACATTGTGTTTGTGTTTTTTTAGAGTACCAGTGGTGTGACAACAGAGTCCAAGCCTGCTGTCAAAAGAAACCAAAAGACTGGAAAGAAACCAGGTGGAAGGAGCGGGAAAGAAGGACCTAAGAAAATTCACAACTCCAGAGGTTAGACAGATTTTCACATAACCTTTTTTAAAGATGCTATCTCTCAACTGCATACATTTAACTGCACTTCATGACATTTCGAGCATCTGCATGACTCAGTTTCTATGCAATGATTGCGGCAGATTTATGCATCCTGTATTAGAAAAGTTGCATGCAGTACACATGTAGCTCGAGTTTATGACTTTTCATGTACTGCAACACATTCAGGATCTCTGCAGTGTCTTTACAACATGTGCACAATGGGCCACTTAAAAGACCCAAAAAAACATTTGTTTAAACCAGGCTAAAGACCTACAAAACAAAAAGGGCAAATAGTAACTGACTGATACTGTGATATGATCAACATTTTCTCCTCTATTTCCTGCTTCAAGATGCAAAGTGATTATACAGACCATATAGTTCAAACCCATTTTCAGTTCACATTTTGTTGCTGGCATGACACTAAAGCACCTTTTTGTGTATGAATTACTGCTTAACACTGTAATAATGTACTGTTTTACAGCATCATCAGCTAGATTTTGAGTTTATTTCGTCATCTGAATGTCACTTTGATGTTCAATTTCTTCCTTCCTGTTTTCTTTTTCAGTCTGTTCTCCACCAGGCACAATGAGTCCACCACTGGGACCCCACTATTTGGACATCCCACACACATCCAGGTCAGACAAAAGGCTGTATCTTGGTAAATCATCCACCCTGCCCGCTCAGGAGAACACAACCCCAGGTCGCTGTGCAGACATGATGGTCAGCTTACCTGGCGGAGCAACACCCACCCACCACCAGCGGTGGAGCAACCCGGGTGAAAGCAGCCCTGCATGGGGGACCATTCAGCACACCTGCCGCCGACCACTCACAGAGTATCGGGTGTACTCCCATGAATTCAGCCCATCACCTGGAAAGGAGTGGGATGGATGGCAGCAGCCACCAATGGCCCAGAATGACAGCTTGAAGCGGGATAGCAATTCTCAAATTCCCCCAAGGGTGCCACGATCTGTCACTGAAGTGGACCTATCAGACCCAAATGTAAGTCTATGCTGTCATGGGTTTTATTTAAAAACCAGCTTTATTTGTAGCCATTATCCTACCTGACTTTGGGACCAATCTGTTGTCTCCCTGATGTCACTTTGTGATCTACAAAGATCTGAACATCTACAGCTGGCTAAATATTTTGCACAATACTGCATATTTGTAATCCAGCAGGGCAACAAATAAAGAACAACATTTAACGTAGCAATAGTAGCACAAAGGATGCCTAGTTGACATTATTGCATACAAACCTTAGCTGTGCTTTAAAAGGGGAGGACTTTGAGGAGTAAAGACTGTCAGTGATTGCTTTCTGTTAATACCAAACTAATGTGCAGACTGACATTGGACTGACACTTCCTTGACATCTCTTCAAGCATGACCCTTACTGATACCCAGTCATCACGTGCAGCATGTGCCATGTGTTACACAAAGCACTTGTCAAAGCTTAACATGATACCGCGAAAACAGTCCAAGATGAAAAGAATGATCCAGTGTAGAGATTACTAAATCCATGTTGATCTACAGTGCCTCTGGGTCTTACAGATAAAGTCCTTTAACAGGACATGAAGTCTCTGAAGACTCTATCAAGCGATGGTTTTATTGTTATGTGTGTATTATGTCAACATTGGTTTCTCTCCCCTACTTGTTTCTCTTCATTCTGTGTGTCTCACCTACCAATGCTCCCTGAAGCACAACATTCTTTCTTTCCCCTACCGCTGAGCCAAACTACACACCTTTATTTGAGAATATTTCACCAAACCATTCAGTAAGATCAGCAATGCTGTGTGGAGAGCCAGGAGCCTCTGAAGTCACAGATTAGAAACCTCAATCTAGACTGATGGGAGTTTACAGCTGATTGGAGGCAGTGGGATTAGGCAGCGGTTTTGTCTGTAGAGGTTCCTTTTGTGTTAGTGACCAAGTAAACCAGCTTCAATAAATACATAACAGCCAACCCTCACATCAGGGCGATTACAGATCCTGTCAAGATTAAAAATAGCTTCAGATTCACAATCAGAAGACTATCAGATTGTAAATAAAAGGTTGACAAGTGGTCATTTATTTATTTTATTTTCATTGTTACCTTTTTTCGATGAGAAAAATAAGCTGTTGATTTGTTTGACAGTTTCCAAGACATGAAATAAAACAGAATCACTTCAATATTGAGAGCAGAGATCAACCGGAAAGTATTTCGACACAGCAAACTTGCCACTTTCAGCTGTTCCTCTGACATACATCAGCACTTCCTCAAATGGTTTCCCCCCACATTAAGAAATGAGTAATTGCTCCAGAATCATTTACCATAACCAAGTTCCCCATTATTGATGGAGGGAAATTTTGATAGGGATTTAATATAATTATATTACATTTATTCATCCAGTTTTTGTTTTGTTTTGCATGTTTTCTGATGTATTTTCAGACCAAAAACGAATCAAACAGCTTGCCCTGTGAGGTTTACAGGCATGTAGAGTAATCAAATTATAACCTTCGTAACTTACCGCAGTATTAATGTGAGGTTGTACTTAGTGGCATTACAGCCCTCCTTTGTGAGAATCAATCAAAGCAAAGCAGCACCGGCAGCAGTTCATCTTCATCAGGTCTCTCAATTAGAAATTTTTTTAAAAAAATACCACAATTAGATAACCTAAATGCTGTTATTCCTGGAAGTGGTTTTCCATGTGTTGCTATGAGAGAGCCACAAAGTGCACATTTAAGCATTGTATTTTTCCCCTTTCAAAGCAATACTGCAACCAGAGGCACAATGTCAATTGCCTCACATCCTGTGTTTTGTAAGGAAGTGGGCCAGTCAACCTGAGACAGATCGTCTAGGGTTAGTTAACACTTTGGTGTCAGAGGAGTGGGGTGAAGAAAAGAAAAGAGAAGGGACTGAGATCTGTCAGCAAACTTAAAAACAAGAATAAAAATGCTACACAGGGCTGCATCCAATGTGTCAGACAAGACAAAGAACAAACCAAAGGTAGGTGAAACAAGCCACAAATCTGAAAAATGCTGATGGTTTGTGGGAAGCTGAGATGAGCAGATTTCACTTTAGGCTCTTAAAAAATTATAAAAAGTCAAGAACAAACAAGAGGAAGTTACAATCCCCTAGCTGTTCTCAATATAAAAGCATTTAATTTCATTTAAAGGAATCTTGTTTTGCTTAGATACACATGGAAAATAGCATTTTCCAGTAAACGCTTCATAATGTAAAACAGCAGAAGCGTAAGGTGTAAATAATATAAACACAAAAAGTGAAATAAACGTGTTGTTTTCGGTTTCTAAGCTTTGGCAGTGTAGCAGAAAGTGGACCTGTTGATGAAAGCAGTCGCCGCTGCATGAACTCAATCTGCCAAGGGCTGTCTAGGAGTTTGCAGCTCATATTTAACCAGGATTTCCAGGGATTATTCATTTATATAATTATTTTAGTGCTTTGCTGAGGGGATGATGGGGGTTTGCGAGAGATTACGATGACTTTTAGTTTTATGAAAAATTGCAGATCCAGAGCAAAGCAACCGTGTCTGTGAGAGTATAGTAGTTCTATTTATATATTTCTCTATTAGTCTAAGTGTGCCATTGCACTTTTATAGAAGCTGTTTGGTTTTTCCCCCGCTGCTGCTGCTGATGTATTGCACCAATGTGAACCATCAATATTTTTCATATAGTATGAGCTTATATTTGAAACACATTTGGAGCAGTATGAATTTCTGCCTACACTCCTACATACACTGCATCTAACGTTAGCTTGTGCTTGTCTATAAGCAAAAACCCGAGAATGCTTTGATTTTCCTTGACAGAAATTGCAAGAAAATAAGTGCAGAAAGTGATATTGTGATCATTTGTGTGATGTTTCACCACTTTCACCAAAGACATTCATGTGGATGAGGCAACAAGTTACACCAGCGCTGTGTCCTTTGTCTTGCTGACGTGCTTTGTCTCTTACAGCGCTCCACAAGCTTTGGCAAGTTTGAAGGGCTCAGACATCACTCATCACAGGCAAAACCAGAGGAAAATGGACCAACAACGGTTTGTAGACACACTTGTCTTTGTCTCCTATAGCAGTAAAAGGTCAATGACATGTTGCTGTAACGTTATTGCGCAGAAACTGAATAATCAGAGTCAAGCGGAGAAGATACTTTAAAGAAAATTAGGCTTATACGAAGCTATCCAAAAAGAGCAATGCTCCTCCATGTGTTGTTAGCATCACAGTTCTGTTCAACTTTCTCTTCTCAGCTCAGAGAAGAATGTGAAAGTCCAGACCCAAACAAATCAGCTGGGCTCGGGAAGAAGATGAAAGAGATTTCCCTAACCATGCGAAGAAAAATGGGCAAAAAACACGCCAAGTCTTTCTCTGAAGAGACGGTAAGTTGCTTTCACATCACCTTCCTGGCTAACAGTTTAATAATACTCATCAGTCTATCATTTGTGTTCCCAAATGTTCAAAAAGCCCTATCATATTTGTTATCAGCCTCCCTTAATGCGTACCTCTGCAGTTTTTCACAAGAATCTTATCATTTTTCATCTCATTGAAACCCACATCCTCACATGTGACGCTCTTGTTGGTAATATTTTAATTAAGCTCTTCGCTCTGATCTACACAGAGAAAAAAAAGTGTTGTCTTGTAATTTTAAGCAAAAAGAAGCTAAAGGGAAAGCAGAAAGAAGAAGAAAGAAGAGACAAAAACATCACAGACAGAAGACAACGACCC
>JBAMHW010000009.1:27184740-27202018 GCA_037177495.1 Rhadinocentrus ornatus | reverse complement strand
ATCTCCAAACTCATATTTCACACTTAACTAAACAGGATGCCTTAGTTTTAGGAATGAGGGGAACTTTTGTTGTTTGAACAAAAACCTAAACCAAGGATGTCCAGATACTGTCCTCAAGAGCTACAATCCTGCAGGATTTAGGTTTTCCCTGCTCCAACACACCTGACTCAAATGAATGATTTATTGTGCAGAACTTCATAGGCTGTTGGATCCATTTAATTTGAGTCAGGTGTGTTGGAGCACAAAACATTGAAAATCTGCAGGATTGAGGACCTAGTTTGGACAGCCTTGACCTAAACTTATCAGACAGATGAAAATTTAGTTACACAGCTCCACATTTTATAGTATGTTAGTACCTGATAGTACCTGGCTGCAGCATCAGAGGAATCCCAAGTGTGACATCTGTTTCATCTGAGCAAGCACACCTGTCCTTCTCTCCTCCTCTTCGGATGTGACGTATCCCAGATCTCATTAAAAGCTCATAAACATCTGTTATAATTGATTCTCAGATGTTTAAGGAGGTTTGTGGCATTGCTATAGTACCTCTTTGTCCTTCCACACACACCATGAAGCGCAGTGTTGCTGTTTAGCTTCACACATGACTGAGTATTGAGTGAGTGAGTCAGTGGTGCACTGCTGCACTTCCATATTTTAATATGAAAATCTTTTCAGAACATAAATAGCTGGTTTTGAAGGTATCTATGCAATTATTGATCTGCACTGGTAACCTCTTAGTAAAAGATGCAAATGTTTCTAATACTGTGTTTGATATATTGCTACAAAAAGGGAGAAAACTAGTGAGCAAAACTGACCTCAGATGAACAGTACATTACCAACTGATCTGAAAAGCAGACTTTGGAAGTATTTAAACAGTCTTTAAACTGTCCTACTAGCTGCCTGCTAGTTTAACACACAAATGTGCTAGCAGAGGCAAGATGGAGAGGAGAAGAGAAGAATGGATATTTCTACTCGAAAATGCGAAGTCTAAAAAACACTCCCAGCTGGATTCCAGCTTAGTGCCAGTGGCTTTAGCTTTTGTTTTCTTTTCTTTTTTTCAAATTATGTTCTCTTTAAATCATAAGAGAGAAAGCCCTAAAGAGCCTTTCTCATTGTATTATTCTGGACTTACAGGTTTGGAGATCCTGCGTGTGATCAACGAGCCCACTGCTGCAGCCATGGCCTACGGCCTCCACAAGGTGGACGTGTTTAACGTGCTGGTGGTGGACCTCGGAGGAGGAACGCTGGATGTGTCTCTGCTCAACAAACAGGGAGGCATGTTCCTCACCAGGGCGATGGCAGGTAATTGTTTTCACACTCTTTAAATAAGTGTAGTTTTGTTTGTTTGTTTTTATCGTCTGTAATTTCTTCAGCTGAAAATAATGAAGTTACAACTTTATCTGTTTAATATAAAAAACAAAAAAAAGATGTCTTGGATTTATTCAGTCATTGGCCTGAAATCATTGTTGTTATAATGTGAAAGAAAGCCGATTTAATTTAAATAATTGTTGCTTGTTACTTGCAGGAAATAACAAGTTGGGAGGTCAGGACTTCAGCCAGAGGTTGCTTCAGTACACCACAGAGCGAATCCGACAGGAGTTTGGTGTTGCACCCAACCTCAAGGAGGATATCCACCGTCTCCGTCAGGCAGTGGAAGCCGCAAAGCTCAACCTCACCCTTCACCCTACTGCCACTATCCAGGTGCCTCTGCACCTTCACTTGCAGGACAGTCCTGGGTCCCCTGAAGGGTCCGTTCCCTCTTCAGTTCTCTTCCAGGTTTTGATCACTCGCAAGTTGTTTGAAGAGCTCAACGAGGACCTCTTTCAGAAGATTCTGACCCCTCTCAAGACGGTGTTAACTGAGGGCCACTTGGAAAAAGAGGAGGTAGATGAGATTGTTCTGGTCGGAGGGTCCACCAGGATTCCGCGGATCAGGAGGCTGATCAGCGAATACTTTGGCAAGGAGGCCAACACGTCGGTAGACCCTGACCTTGCCGTTGTTACAGGCGTGGCCATTCAAGCAGGCATCATGGGCGGCTCCTGGCCGCTACAAGTGAGCGCAATAGAAATCCCCAACAGACATTTGCGCAAGACGAACTTCAGCTAATCTCTCCCCAGGATATTTATTTAAATACAGGCCAGTGATTCCTACCAGTGTCACGTCTGTAACACAATTTAACATCTGCTGATGGGGACAAGTGGACATCACAAAGCGCCATCACCCAAACGTTGACAAGACCTGATGGCTGTGCAACTCATTTTATTTTTCTTCCTTGGTAGTGAAAGATGGCGGCAATGAGGGAAAAGTGCTGATTGTATGCTGAAACAACATTCCTGCAACGCTGACTGGTGACGTCAGCAGTGCCGCTTCACATTTTTAGTGTGACATATGCTTCTGTTGCACAAAGTTATGGCGCAATGAACATATTAGGATCACATGTGACTGAGCAGCATTTATGTCTTCATAAAAACTAATATGGTGTTTAATTCAGGGAACGGCCAGTTTATCTCCAGTTATTTATGTTTGGGGCTGGAATGACTGTGTTGTAGTTTGTGTGTTTAGGAGGATTTCACACTTCCATTACAGGCTGGCACTGTGTGCTTTGGTCCTTTTAAAATCTGCTAATTTATTTAAAATGAACAGAATTTCTACGAGAGGCCTTTATCCAGCTCCATGTAATGCTTTGCATCTGTCCAGTGGAAGTCACTGGGATGTTGATAGACCTCAAGTAATGCATGCAGTTAATTTAAAATTTCTCCACATATAGACCATTTCCCACATTAAAGTGATTTGTTGAGTCTCCAGGAGGAAAGATGAAGGACCCTTAATGTTCAGTTAAATCATCAGCACCATGAGTAAAACCCTGGTTAAATTATTGGATTCAGAAGGTGGAAAAACGGTTGCTCACTGTTGCACTTTGAGGACATCCGTCTGGTGGCCAACTTTACTTCTTTTGTGCCATTCTGAATTTAAGTGGTAATGACTTGCACACATCAGAATACTGAGTAGCAGGCCAGGCTGCTTTTGCTGCTTTCAGTCCTACAGAAGGACCAAAGCGTTGCTTACCAGTGCCTTGTATGTTTGAAATAAACAAATGTGTTACAGTCACATTCAGGATGTGTAATGGACATTTATGTGAGGATATTTATTCCCCCTCCCATAGACTGGTTGTTGCACATGCAGTTAAAATGTTGATCTGCATCTCTGGTGGTGCCGAAAGCCTCAGCCAAGAATTCGAATGCACCCACATTCCTTTATTAAACTTCATGATTTCGTACAGTTATGCTTCTTATTTAAACTTGAGATCATAAAGAGCTGTGGTAGAGTTACTGTAAGGATCATTTCAGTATGGAACTGCACTGTGATGCTTTTGTACTGCAAGTTTTACACGTTTTCAGGCTCTGACCACCTTAAATAATGTTATTCAACTGTTGCGTCCTGCTTTTCAGCCTATTATAAAAAATAATTTCTCAAATTTTGTGTTCTTTGCTTTTTAACAGTAATACTGCAGAAGTCGCACCTTGTAACCCTCCAATTCCCGCACTTCAGTTTCATCAGGCGTTGATGAAGTTGATCCATTTCACTCTTTACTCTGGGATTCAGCGTAGGTATAGAAAGTTCGTAAATGGCTAGGAACAACCCATGCTAGTTTCTATTGGTACCTACAGTGGAAACAAGTTAAATGTGATTATGTGGGCTGACCAGGATAGATTTTTTTAAGGAACCATGAACCAATGACTCAAAGAAAGAAATACTCATGTTACTGAAAAGGGGGACAAAATCCTAAACAAAAGACTCAATATAGACTAAGTAAAAAAACAAGTGAATGAAGAGAAAACATTAATAAAAATCTATATTGAAGGATTTAATGCTTACATCTGAGGCACAGTAATACCCCGAGAAAAAAACACAAAAGCCAATCAGTTTTGTGAAATTTGCTAGTTGTGACACTTGCAGCATCCCTTCAATTAGCTTAGCTTTATTTTCCACATTTAGCCCCCCCCCCCAACACACACACACACACTTCATTTACACCAGCAAGTAGATGCATTTTGTGCTAATACTTAAATACCACAGAGTTTGTTGTTACTCAAGGATCCGACTATTGCTAATGTAATGTTTTTCGTAGTTGGCTCGAGCATCTCACATTGTAGTTCACCTCTCATAAAGATAACACACTCAACAAAACATTGCATGCAAGGTAGAAAATACATACCCAGCAAAAATACACACAATACACTTAATACATCTTTTACCAAAACAATCAAAACACATTCATCATTAACCAAAAACACTCACTAATCTTAATCCTTCAAACTGTTGTTACTAGTTCTTCTGGTTTCACTGTGAGCAAAGCTCACACAAAGTCCAGAAAATCCCAAAAGCTGCATGCATGGATCAGAAGTACAGCAGAGGAAGTATTAAAAACTCTTACATACCACAATGTGAATATATCACCTGGAGGAAAAGGCAGGACTTCTGTAAACTCTTTTCTCTTTAAATATAAATATTAAAGTTAACCACATGCTGTGATAAAGCCTGCTAAAAAGCCTTAAAAGGAAACTCATCTCTAAGAGAAGAACATTAGTTTTAGTGTGTAAGATTAACTACTTTGGAAATTTAGCTTAAAATAAAGAATCTTGATAGATATCTCTTAAAAAAACATGCATTTCTGACTCAAGGGGGCCTCTTAGATATTTGGATGCAACAAGAGGAATCTACAGGTTCACTTCCACCAGTAAGAAGTGCTTGCAATGAAATTTATATATAATGTCCATGAAGAAATATTAAAACATTTACAGAATGTACAGAAGGGAATTGGGTGTTTCCAGTAGAAACAGTAGTCTGTCAGTTCATCAGTAGGCCAGAGGGGAGAAGAGGCCTCACATTGATGAAGGAATGATGTTGATTTTGAGCTCATTACAGCAGACTCACACAGGCACAGTCTCAGTTACTGGCTGATGCCCTGATTGGTGTAGTAATCGTAGCTGTTGTCCCCATACAGCTCCTCAGCACCACTGACTCCGTTCCCCACCTCTAGAGGGCGACAAACACAGGAAAAGGTCAGCGTTCATAAATCCTTTTGTTTTCTAGCCACTTTCATAAAAATTCTCACCTTTCCTGAGTACATGAACTTACCTTTGATCCCCAGCACATCATGCTAAACAGACTGGCATCTATAAGCTCGCCTATACAATGTCATCTTCACTGGGAGGATTGTGGAACAGGATGGGTGTGTGAAGGATGGATGGGTGAAGATGAAAAAGGGTGGAATAGGCAGAGGTGGAAGGGCAACATAGGATGCAGTGGGAGAAAGTAAGAAGTCAATGCTTGCGAGGAAGACGGAGATGATGGGATGGTCAGGAGGTGTGGCACATCACACAAAGGGTGGAGGAGGGAGGCAGTTACTGGGGTTGACCTTCAACATGGAAGAGAGGAAGAGGAGGAGCAAAAACATTCACACACACTCAGATGCATGCTGGGATGAAATGACATGCTTATGTGATGCCTAAGATTTAAAATGGTTTATTACTCATGGTGTGAGAATCAGTACAAAAATAAAAACAAAAGAAACAAAAAGTGTTTTAAAAAGGTGACAAACACGTCTGTTCATCTCACTGCACGGGCCTTACCAGAGAAGATAAGTTTCTCCTTCATTACGTTGATGTCTCGACTGGAAGTCCTGACTGCAGCGCTCAGCATGATCTGTTCGGGATTGTAGCTGCGCATGCCGCTCATCCGATACCTGCAGGGTCACGTGCTTGATCAGAAATCACACTGAGACAATGGGCTACCACTAAATGATCTATGTCATGTGTTGCTTTGTGGAGGTACATTTAAATTATGTTATCACAGGATTTAAGAAAACACCTCTGTCTATGTTACCCATAAAATACAATAGAGGCTTCCGAGGGGTTTAATTCAACAGCGTGAGTGCTTTCGGTTTGGACAAGTAGATGGTTTCCTGACAGGCGAGCTAAAGCTAAAAGTTGCAAAGAAAAGGGCCCTAAGGAAAGCAATCTTTATCCATTTTAAAATAGCTTAAACCTCAATTTCATATTGTGCATTTGAACACCACATAACCAAAATCTGGCACATGAACAGGTCTGAAATATATAATCAATGTTGATGTGTGGTGTTGCAACACCGCAGTAAACACTGCACACAGTGACAAACAGCTAGATGCAGAACTGACAATAAAAATCCACTTTATAGTTCTCAGTTGAACATTTTTGAGGTTTGAATTTTTCTATGGTGAAAAATTTGCACTTTTTACAATCCTCTTCTGGTTAGATTTTAACTGCGCTCACTCAGCAGAATTCCTCTCTGACTCTAAACAAACAGCTGTCTGCAGTCTACTGCAGGTACAACACTGCTTCCCCGTAAGTACTTCCCACAAAAAAACAAACAAACAAAAAAAAAAAAAAACTAAAATCCAGATATTAAGTAAGGGTATGTGTAAATTGGAAGCTTTAATTTATAGTTTAAGTACAATTTAACTAAACCAATATGACTTTTGCATTAAGTGTAGATTGATGAAAATATTATTTCGGCAAATATAAAGAGCAGAAAATTAAGAGAAGAAAAATGCATTTATGTGTACATGGTTTAGTTAGAGCTGGCTCAAAAAAACACATGCACCTATATTATTATATTAAAAAGCTCAGCACTAAAAAAGGAGCACCATTCACAAAGTAAGATGGAACCACTTTCCCTTGGTTAACTTGTTTGCTAATGTCATGTAGAAGGTAAAAGCAAACATTTTGTTGTTTGTTGACAATAATTTATTAATAATAGCTAAATAAGTTGCAAATAATTGTATCTTGCTACAAATCCTGCGCTTTTGTTTTTCAGAGGGTAAGTGGTAATAATGATTAAAGAGTATTTCTTGATTGGTTGATAATTACAGAACTATTGCTCTATTAAATAATAATTATGTTTCCTGCACAAAGCTTTGATTCTGTTGAGCCAGTCCTGCCCAAATTAAAATCAGCAGGATCAAACATGTTGCTCCACACTAAAAATACATTTTAGCTGTATGCAGAATCAATCTTTACAGTAAAGGCTCAGGATTTCGTTTCCTGTTTGAGAGATAAAGTGTCTTTGCCTTGATAGAGAAAATAGGCACTAAATTCAATTTAATTAACTCAAGAGCATTAGTCACAATAAATAGTGACTAATGTGCAGAGGCAGTTGGATGGAGAAATTAAATGGATTTAGTTAATCACCATCAATAAAAGCTGATCTGGAGACGACTATCCCCAGTAAATGTAGATTTATTTTGCAGTTTGGTCATTTAGTTGTTAGACTTAATGAGCTGGTTAATCGATTTAAAATCTCATTTGCTAATTTTGTATCCTGATTTATGTGGGACGATTGTTTATTTTTCCTAGAAGGAAAAAAGACAAGAGGCTGCCTCTTAAGAGAAAAAAAGGAGGTAGCCTACACTAATTTAGGTGAAGCAGCGAAAGATGAAAGTAAATCTAGAGAGCAGGTGGAAAAAATATTTGTATATATCAGTGAGAAATGCAAATAAAGAATTGAGTATAAAAAGGTAGAAAAGGCCAAAAATGCATAAAAAAGAATGATGGGCAAAGAGAAATAGAAAGTGGGGAGGAAGAGAAAAGACTTTGGGGTCAGAAGAGGCAACCCAGTTACCTGATTATGTGATAGCTGAGAGATGCCAGAATGCAGCAGAGGAGGAAAATAGCATGCACATCAGGCAAAGGAGAGAGAACAAGGAGGGGAAAAAAGACAGAAAAGGACAAAAGAAGGTGGGGGAAAAAGAGAGGTCAGTTTAGAAGCTAGCTGAAGCTACTGAAGAGCTCAGCCAAGGTGAGCACACTCGTACTGGACATTTACAAGGAGAAAAAACAAAAACAGACAAAAAACTCCTGCTTTCCCAGAGATGACAGGAGGATAGGCCATCTGTGTCCAGGGTCATCACCGATTCAAACAGAACCACTCCTCAAGAGAAAAACAGGGACACTAAAGGAGTGTGAGGGGTTTGAGCCAAGAGAATACATGTTAATGTGCATCTTCTCTGTAAATAATGGACAGTAAAAGGACAGAAAACAGAAAAAAAACACACTCCAGAACAGCTATAGGGTTCCAGAATAGGGCTTGTTAGCTTCAATGTTAGAACAAATAACAAAACAAATAAAAAAAAACTAAAAACAACAACAACATTGAAGCATAATTATAGTGAAACATTAACTGTTGTATATATGCTCATTTTAGTGCATTTAAAGTTAACAAGTGTCCAGACTTACTTCTGGAAAATGAATATTCCAATGACCACAGCAAAGGAGAAGAAGTCTGCAGACAACCACATCAGAAGGTACTGAACTGGCCCCTGAAACATGCACATACAAAGTCATGGTGGAACTGAACTTTGCAGGATTCACCACTGGATGAAGCTGTCTGTGAAGAAACTTCAATTTCTTTAAAAATATTACATCGAATGTTCTTTGTGAATAAATCCACTGTGTGTCAGTAAACTCTTCATTCAAACAGAAGATTATGGATTTTAACTGTGTTTTTAATACTAATTAAAAATTCCCTCCTTCTGGTACCCTGAAATACCAGATTAAACATTATGACACAGTTTAACTGACAGACAGTACTACAGATGTCATAACAGCATAAACTCTCTCAACAATATAGCAGGAGGCTGGGGGTCATGTCCACAAGTTGTCCTGCAGAGGTCCCGTATGGCAGGACAGATGGGAAGACTGGTCCGGCACAAGCGGATGGAAGCCATATTTAAGGCTCAGTGTGTGGGCTTCCCGTGTTTAGTAGTTTCAAGAAAAACTGATCCAGAAACCTGTGAGTCATGCGCCACAGGATGATGATAATCATCATCATCTCTCTGCTTCAGATGAGTATGGAAAAAAGAGTCATGCTCAGTGTGGGAAGTAAACAGTGAGAGCTTTATGTGTAAGTCGTACAGTGCGAGGCTCAAACAAGTCAAAGTTTGTTTGTTTTTTACTGTTGAAATTATAAAGCTGCTTCTTGTTGACGGATAGAAATGAGGGACAATGTCCTGCAAAGCAAAGCAAGGTGGGGCAAAACGTTTCACCTCAGAATGGTCCAGATCTCTTATCCCTAGTAACTCCTAAGGAAGTTTTAAATATACATGTATATTTAAAAAAATAAATAAAAAGACAAAGTTACAAAAATTTAAATTCAAAGTCTTACCATGAGCCAGATAGGATAAGGCACCTTAATGAGGATATGTGGGGCCTCTGAGGAGACTGAAGACACCCCACTGCACCAGAGCACTGAATACAGCCACGGTTCGTTGACACTGTAGAGTGTGACGTTGATTTGGGCTTCAGAGTAGTCTCTAAAAAAAAAGAAAAACAAACAAGAAAAAAGAAGTCAAAAGCATTCAGACACCTGTGGAATATAAAGCTGTTTAACAAGCTAATAACATATCAGCTCTACGTGCGTGATCCTACTCGATTTCGCTCGTGTTAGCCTGGTTGTATCTGAGCAGCAGCCTGCTGATGTTTGACTGCAGCAGAGTCTGAGGAGTACGTTTTACCACGGAGGCTTGGATCAGGTCAGGTGCTTCCTGCCTCACAAGAGCTCTGCTCTCATCGAGAGTCCACATCACCTGGAAGACGGTGTGATAAACAGGACACATAAAACTAAATTAAACTTTGCATCAACATAAATAAGGTGAGAGTGAGGACAGAGATGGGGGACACCCAAAGCTGTTTTTTAATTATGTTCTATTATAACCCTTCGCGTTTGTATGAAAATGTTCAGAAGATACATCCAGCTATTACATTGAAGACAGAGCAGGACTAAAACACAATGCAGACTGCATCCTTCCAAACATTTCATTCTTATTTTATTACCAGGCTTTGAGAAATCCCAGATTGCTTCACCACTTGCAGCGTGTCATTGATCCAGCTGTGGTAGTGAGGGTGCTGCAGAGGAGGTCTTTTAAACCTGAGCACTACTGTGATGTTGTGATAGGAGGCCAGCTTTAGAAGCTGCTCCAGGCTGCATACACTCTGATTGTTAATCATGTTCTTCTCCTTCATAGACATAGAGTGCACTGTCCAGAAGGGGTCATCCTGTAACCAGTGTAGAAAAACAGGTCACTGTTTTATAATATCACTCATTGTACCATCTACATTTATACCTACTGTTTACACTTTGCTAAATAAAATTGATTTATAATACTAATAATAGCTATAAAAATAAACATTAATTCAAGCGTTCTTCACAGCATGTGGACAACACCTACATGAAATAAAAATAGTAGCATGTTTTTCTTATATTCGTTTGCATCTTTCCTCATTTCAGTCCTTAAACACCCCTTGAAGAACATCAGATGCTTTTTATTAGTCTTCCACAGTGTTCTTCATTTCACTTTCCCAAACAGAAATCTTAATCTAATATCTATTTCCCACGTGTGCAGAGTGTAAATAGACTGAAGAGGAGAGGAGAAAGTAATAAAGATTAAAACAAATAGTGACACAGCTCTGTAGCTTTGCAGTGTGCAGTCTCATATTTAGTTGAAGCATTAGAAGAAAATATGTTTCCTTTAAAAAACTAACCACATTCCTAAATTAATAAGCTACAAGAAATAACTATAAAAACAAATATTAATAGTTAATATGTATTATGTATGAAAAATACATGCAAAAATGCAATGAAACAACTCAATTTCAAACAGCCACATTTCATTACCTGGAGCCACCAAAACAAATAATTAACAAATAATTTCATTCTTCAAGCAGGCTACAAAAAAAAAAAAAAAATCATAATCAGATGCTTGGCCCCTGTCCTTCTTGCCTGCATGCTTTAGTAGATCTAACCGTTCCCATGAAACCCAAAGGCACCATGAGCTATCAAAATATTCTCAGCACAGCAGGCTAATGACTTATCTCACACCAATGCAACACATGATGGAGTGTTAAAGCTGTAACTGCTTTAAAACAATCCTCACATCCAATCTGTATTAAGTAACCTGGAACTACCTTGAGGAACCAGCGTCCTGCACTGAGCTGCTGTAGATCTGTCCAGTTAAAATTTGAGGCTTCCACCTCCTGTCTGTCAGGAAACACGCTCTCCACGTTTGTCGTCCTCCGCAGGGTGAGATCATGCATCAGGAAAGGCACACCATCAACACTAGTGATCAGAAGGAGAAAAAGGGGCGCTCATTTGAATATACTTTAAAATCCCATATCACATCACATACAGCACTCTTTTTTGTTAATCACAGTTCTTTAATTAAAAATGTAAAATTCATTTCATATAAGATTGTTTATACTCAAAAAAGGACAAGAAGATAAGAAAAGGTAATTTCAGTTGCAGCCTAATTAACCTAAAAGCAGATGTTTATTATATTTAATGCGAATAGCTGCTGTTAATTTATATTACCTGACTTCCTCTTATGACATGCTAAACAGCAGAAATAAGACCTCCCACCATCAGTATTTGGCATCCAAATTCTAAGCTCAAGAAAAAGCTCACAATTTGAATAATAAAAAAGAGTGGGAACATAAATGTTACACATGCAAACACACACGAAAAAACAAAACAAAAACAAACTGGTCTTTGTGCAGACTCGACCAAAGCAGAGATGTTTGACCACAATGCAAATCACTGAATTTCGGAGAAAACCAAACAGCATTTCACCACAAACCAAAGGTGAAGGATTGATGATTTGGACCAAAATCCTCGCCTCAGGCTCCCTGAAGAGTTTATGATGACTCAGCGACTGCATCCCAAAGTAATCTTGAGTGAAATGTGATACCACCTCTGACAGCTATAAACTAGGTCATCAAAACAGAATCCTTAAAAAAAAAAAAAGCTAAAAAGAATCGGCATGTTTTTGTATGTGACCCAATCATAGTCAAGAACATTCAGAGAACTGTCCATTAATGCCTGCAAACCTCAATAAGCTGAACCAAAACTTTAAAGAAAAGTAAATAGAATTCGTCCCCAACGATGTGAGAGACCAATAACATTACGCAGGAAAGGATTTTTTTCTTTAATTAAACTCAATTCATGGTATTTCAGCTCATAGAAAAAGACAAACATCTCTACACAGTGAAGATTAAAGGAAGTCCTTTTTTAATTCTATTTTTTTATCAAAGATAAACAAATATGTAATGATCAAATTAAATATTAAATGTATTAATTTAATCAAATTAAATAATAAATACAAAGAAAAACCCAGCACAGTAAATTAAATTATTTAAACAGTTAAGGATCAAATAAAGAAAGGTTTCAGGAAGGACTATGTGTTGTTGAGTGAGATGAGAGTTTAGGAGGATGAGCTCAACAAATATTTGGAAAAATATCATTCTGCGTTTGTAGCTCTATCTATGTATATCTGAAGCCAAACTATAATTTAGGATCTGCCCTGTTTAAAATCATTAAGAGTTTTTCTGTCTTTAAATTCTGTAAAAAATTGGGCATTTTATGAATAATATGCATCACAGTTTTTAACAGCTGTTATTCCTCATTACAAAATTCAGAAAGATGGGACACAGCCCCTTCAATATAAACCATTTCTAAGAACGCCTGCAGCTACAGTCTATCTTTAGATTGATCTGCCTCCTTCCATTTCATTGTTATCAGAGTTGAAGCTGTCAAACATCCAGTTATTAGATTTTTTTTTTGTGATGCTTGTTGTTTACCTGAGGTGTGCTTACCTGTAGGACCTGGTAAAGACCAGATGATTTTTATTTGTTATGTCCTGATAAATAAAATCTTAAAAGTGTGTACTTCTGTTGTCACGTTACTGTATGTGTGTGTCTCTGGTTTCCAGCAGGAGTGGAGACCTACTGTCGCTCTGGTTGTCATCAAGTCTAATTACTCAGCACAGTCAGAAGCACACCTGTCAGCGGCCTGCTCCATTCACACACCTATTCATCTCTCTCTGGACTGCACAGTGAGCACAGTGCACACACACTGATAAACAATGATTGCAAATGAAAAAAAAAAGAGTCAAAGCATCTAATAAAGATGCAAGAGTGTGATGGAAACAGTCTAACAAATTATGAACACACTCCAAAACGTAAATACAAAATCTGCACCAGAAAGCAACCTTCCCATCCTCCACACAATGGTTCATCCTCCATCTTTACACATGCATGAGTAGACATGCACAGCCACTATTCATCATGATCACGTAAGAGTCCACCCACCTCTGCTGCTCCTATTCCTCCAAGTGTTGCTATGAGCTGAGCCTATCGGCTCCAATTATGATGGTGATGCCATGCAACCATCATTCCCACAACTGCTGCTCAATTGATCTGCAGTAGAATTACTTAAGTGCGCTCAGTAATTCATTTCTGGGGTTTGTAAGCAAGTATGTATGAAAGGTTTTTACTTTTTATGTTTTTAAATTATATTTATGCATTTCCATGCTGACACTAACTATGCAAAGGAGTATAAAAAGTGTTTTGAGTAGCAACAAAGGCCTGTGTAGTCAAGAGGAAGCACAATTTTGAAAATTTCTGACACAAAGCAGGGGGAGCTAATAAATAAACATTTTTCTGTTTGGCCTCATAGTCCTGCTGTATTGATTGTGTGTGGATTTGTGTGTGCGTGTGTACCTGATTGCAACGTCAGCCTCCAGTCCAGTGACGTTCATCTGCAAAGCTCGCTGGAAAGACATTATTGTGTTCTCGGGAGCTAGCTAGAAATGTGACACAGTAAGAGGACAAACAAAAAGTGATTAGGTAATACTGTGAAAAATGACCACATTGGTAACTTTACTGAAAGACAACAGCTATTGGAAAAAAAGAGGATCAAATGTTGCTAAACAAAGATTGAAAAGAGAAATTCGAAAATGGCTTGTTTTTAGAAAGTCAGTAACTTCTAAATTAAGATATAAAATATAAAACTTATAGATGTAAGGAAATGGAATTCAGTCCACTGAAGATAAGGAGGGTCAACTCTCTTGTTTGCTCTTTTACTTGAGTCAATGTTATAATCAATACTAAAACATCACTTACTAGAATAGTAACTTCCGTTGAGGCCCTGTGAGTAAAGGTACTGACTGGGAATGAGGCTAGGAATCCTGCTATAATCAATAGAGTGGATCTGGGAAACTGAGTCCTGTGATGTGATCTGTTTTTTGTTTTCTATCACAGCCTAGCAGAGCCACTCCTAATTTTAGATTCCACTGAGAGGATCGATCCTTTTGCAGATACTGAAAGCAGGGTTTGTTTTCAGGCATGCAAGCAACTGTTTTGAATAACTGCCTTCCTTTTGCTGCCAAGTATTTGTTTGTTTGTATATATATATATATATATATATATATATATAATATAAAAGTTAATAGAAGCAAAATGTCAAAATCTTAAGAAACCAAGAAAAACATGTGTTTTAAGAAGAGACTTAAAATCAGGCAAAGAGGAGGCCTGTCTGATATGCAGAGGCAGATAGTTCCACGATCTGGGCCCAGAAACGGCAAAGACCCGATCTCCTTGAGAGCAGCTGATCAACTGATTTTAAAGAGCGTAAAGGTGCATAAGGATGGAGGAGCACAGCAAGGGAGGTTGGTGCAAGACCATGGAGAGTTTTAAAAACAAATAAAAAAATTTTAAACTGGATTCTAAAATAAACAGGCAGCCAATGGAGCAAGGCTAAAACCGGAGAAATGTGTTCATGTGTTGATATACAGCATATATAGAATATATATCTTATAACATTCTTTTTTTTTTTTCTGTCCTCTTCAAATCAGAGTGGTCCTTCTCACTCTGAGTGGCTCACTGTGAAGCCAATTATTTAACAAAAAAAACTGTATGAAGATGGAAAAAAAATCCCAATTTGTTTTTTCTTTTGAAAGATAGACATATGCTGATTTACCATGGGGGCTCCTTGGTGACCAATAACATCGGGGCGTGGTTTGAGAGTGCTGGGGTCCATGATGCATGGGGAGTTGATATACAGGGGCGCTATGTAGAGTCCTACTAACACAATGAGATAAAGCAGCACAACCACCACCTGGAAAACTGGCACAAAGAACATGACAACAACATGGTTACAGATGTTATGTAAGGAAATATTCACATTTGCTTCCGTGCTAAAATAAAAGTAATCAAAGTAGTGATTACACTGTTATATCTTTCTATTTGGTAAAACTGAAGCAACAAAAACCAGCTTGTTAGGTTAGTCCAACACTGAAAGCTTTGATCTACTCAAATTTGACCAAATCTGCTGGCCACCACATTAAAAGCTATCTAATTAACATATATCTAATTTATCTAATTTGTACAGATAAAATCTAAAAATCTTAAACAATCCAATTTGAAGTTGGAAGAGGCTGTTGCAAGTGCTGAGAATGATATTGTAGATCCACACAAGTTGCAAAACAAACTGCCATTAGAGCCCAGCAATCAACCTTTGCGTAAAGTGAATGATGAAGGCTGTGAGTGTGGGCATCCACACACACTCATCTACACCCATCCCCACACATGAGAATGTATTTGTTTCAAGGTCAGCTCCAGGGCGAGGTTGAGTAGCCAACTCTTGTTACACAGCCTTCATCCACCCTCACACACACAAACCCACGCGTGCACACGACTTCAGATCTTTGATTTTCTGATGCTGCTCTGTATTACAGAAAGGCAAAGCACAAATAATGTATCCAAGAGCTTTCTATGCCAACTCTATCCAAAATCAGACCCTGAAAAATAATCAGTTTTCTGTTTCAGGCACAGTACAAACTGTAAAGAGTCCAGGCCACACCACATCACATGACACCTAAAGAATGTGTGTTATCTCTGACACCCTGGGTGGAGGTCCTGGCATCCCTCTACATAGTGTTAATCATTCACAGTTTTGCTTTCACGTCTGTTTGCTGTTGCAAACGGTTACATCAAATAAGATTAAGTTGTATCCTGTTTTCCAGAAGTACACCTACTTAGTTTTTCTGCTTGAGCGACCTGCCCTGCAACAATCCAAGACATTGCTGTCACTGCAGCGAGGGCCCCTATGTGCAGGAATGGACCTGTAGCCTGTACAGAGAACAGGATATAAGAGTAGAGAAGTAGAGACAAGATGTAAAAAACAGATTAGAGAGTAATTTTTTTATATATATATGTATTGGATTGTGTACCACTACAGATTTATAGTCAAAGTCTTGTTTCTTATGGGAAGATGACAGCTCCCAGCCTGTGTCATTCCAAACTTAGCATCAGCAGTAGTGTCAAGTCATCATCAGTGGCTTTGGGGATTTCTTTGTTTCTAACCTGCAGGGAGATGGGGATGACATTCCACTCTTGCCACCATGTTTGATTGACAGATATCACCCCAACAATGGTTGTGAGCAAAGCAGCAGTCACTCCTATCTGTGTGGACAGAAAGGAGAAAACAAGAGGCTGAAAAATCTGAACTGAAACAAACATAAAAAAAAATAAGGATGTTACACACACACAAAATAAAAAGCATCCCAAAGTAACCTCAAAATAGCTTCCATGCCTTTCACACCCTGGACGGTTTGCTTATCTTGCTGATAGCATACAAGAGCAGGTCATTTACTTGGTTTCACAACTCTCCTGGGACAGCTCGGTCTGAACTGTAAGTTCAGGACAGATTCAGCTAACCAGCAATAAATGAGCATAATCACAAACAACAAGATAAGGCACACACACCACAAGATAAAACCCACAAAACAACACAGAAAAACATACAAATGTGAACCCCCGCCCACCCACACACATCCTTTTACAGCTTTCACCGACCATGAACACACATACAAGCAATATTAGTTACTCAATCTCACATTTGGCACATTACCTTATGGAGCCAGTGCAAATTCAACTGTTGCCCAAGTGAAACATGGCAAAGTGTCAAAACCTGAAAATGGCACAAAACAAGACACACACCCACTTAGTTTGTCTTGTGAAAAATAGAAAAAGACAGAACGAAAAGACAAGTATGCTGCCCCAACATGTTTAAAAGAACACTGTTAAACACCTCATTAATGAATATTGTGGGACTAACCATTAAAAATGCAATATATGTGAAACCAGCAGCAGTAGTGGCCAAGATGGGAACAGTGCCATCGCTCCACTCCCCAGAGCGTTTGTACAGGAGCCTGCAGAAACAAGACAGGTAACATTTGTTGTCAATAGCATGCATCCACATTTTGTCATTTCTAAACAGCAGAAGGTTTTAGGAAAAAACCGAATCTGTGTAAATGTCTATGTTTTTGTAATAATTTAAAAGGATATTGTCCTCAGAACAAGCTATAACTAACTCTAGTGGTAGAAAGAAACAGAAGAGATAGAGAAGATAT
>JBAMHW010000009.1:27151739-27162562 GCA_037177495.1 Rhadinocentrus ornatus | reverse complement strand
ACACACACACACACACACACACACACACACACACACACACACACACACACACACACACACATTCTTCATGTAATAAACACTTGGCCAGTTAGAACATGTCTCAACATTTTTGGCTTCCCATGAAACCCGCCATTCTTTGTCTCATGGCAACAAGAATTAAACAAAGCAGTGAGAAGCATTACAACCATTAGTATGTGTGTGTTTGTGTGTGTACAAAAAAGCTGTTAACTCCCCAGAAACAAGCGGGGAAAAATGTCACTTACAGATTTAGTGTGATGCGTGGCTGCAAGTTTAAGGGCCACAACCAACAGTCTACACATTACAGCCCCTTTCATTTTAAATCTCACAACAAATGGCACAGCTGGCTCTGTAAATGACAGTCAACACACTTGTAATGGAGGTGAGATTTGCTCCAGAAGACATCAACAATTTGAGACAAAATTTTTAAAACTAGGAGAAGACCTTTTCCATTTAAAAGTGTAAATCAATTAAACACATCTTAGCTGTGTAAGGGAAAAAAAATCTAAAAATGAATCACTTAGAGCCTTTTCTTCTACTTTGTATGGGCCACCAGGGGTGACAGCGTACAAATAACACTTTATTAGAACAAGAAATCTAAAAAACAAACCAAATGAATAAACTATTAAATAGGTGTAAAGTTTAAGTTTTGCTTAACTATTTTTTCTCTAATACAAAATTTAATGTCCATTTATTTTGCTTTAACTGTAGTATTTTTTTAATTCTGTATTTAAACTAGCTAAGATAAGAAAACTAAAATCACACCTAACAAAAATAAAAAAAACAATAAATTAGCTGCATAACATTAGTTAATATACGTGCACTTCTTTTTTTAACTAATTTAAAATTTAAATTTATTTATAAAAGCACTGTTTAATTATTAATCCTAATTAAATATGGTTCTTTCTATTTTTTAAATATTTAATTATTTTTAAAGAAGTGCATATATTTGTTAAACAATCATGCATCTCAGTTAAACAGTAGAGCTGTTGCTCCTTTACATCACAAGGGGCCAACTGCGATAGCTTGGGCATCTGGTCAAGGTGCCCCCTGGACCCCTCTCTGGTGAGGTGTTCTCGGCACGTCCCACTGGGAGGAGGCCCTGTGAAATGTAAGACTGGCTTTCCTTGCTTAGGCTGCTGTCCTCACAACCCAACCGCGGATTACCAGTAAGAAAATGGATGGATGTTTAAGTAAATAAGTAACATTAACCTGTGCTGGATATTTAATTTCAAAAAGAGATCTACCAAATTTGATGTCAGACATCTTATTCACATCAACTCCAACATATGTATACAGTACCTTAGTTTAAATGTGTGGACCAAAGTGGCATTCAGCCTATATGAAAGGAGCTGTACAGGAAACATTTGCATCAAACCGCAGAATTTGGCATATTTATTTTGACTCTGCAGAGGCCTGGTAACGTGCCATTCATTTGATTTTCAGGTGTGTTGGAGAAGGGATGCGTCTAAAAGTTGCAAGACAGTAGATCGTGATAAACGGATTTGGTCACCCCTGACCTAAACATAGCAAAAATGTTTACATGTTTACATCTCAATCCCAATAACAATGGCCAGTCCCCACACTATTGTTTGAGGTAATGGTTCCTCTGTAGCTCATAGCCAGCTAGAGGATGAACAGTTAATGTGAAGTACTGGGATTCATAAAGCTGGTTGACAGCAGCAAACAGTAGAATTAATCCCCCCACGGGGGGAGGGGCATAAATTTCCAACTATCTGACACTTTGCTCTTCGGACTGACAGATCATCAATCTGGGGGAAAAAAATGGGTCAGCAATAATCTGAGAAACAATTAATGTAATCACAATCGATCAATATCTTCAATTTAAAACACTGCAGCAGAGGAAGCAGATTTACTGCCATTCGTTTACAGAACAAAACAATAGAAAACAAGGGTAGAGAAAATCCAGCCATACATTTTAATGCATGCCAAACAAGAGCTATAAATGGGTCGAGTAATGTGTGGATACACTGCTCTCATTTACTAAATGGAAATAAAACTAATCCAAGGAGTGGGCTTCAGCTTTCAGTATTAAGTTATTTTCGTGGTTTGAAGAACAGTATATGCAATCATAGATAAGATATTTCAACTTATGTATTAAGTATGATTTGGTTGCAGAGACATAACTTAATACAATTTGGACTTTGCAAACAATAAAAAGGTCCAGTATTATTGACCTTTTCAGTGCTGTAAATGGAGTGCCTTCCATGAGGCACCATTAAAAAAGGACTCAACGGTTGGAGCGACACGTATGAATTTATCATCAAACCTTAAGATCTTTAAGGAGATCACTCAAACACGACTGGTACAATGGTGAAAAGGAAAACATGCAAACTTTATAAAGAAGTGGTCTCATCAATTTTGTACACGATATTAACCCGGCAACTTTCTCCTGTGAGCTGACTTACTAAACATGCATCTGTATGCCACGATTAAGGCAGCTGATGGTGTGTGGGTTAGAATAATTGTCACCTTAATGACTAGATCAAGCTGACTATTGTCTAGTTAACATGTATTTATATGCCTTCACATCAACTTTAAGTACAGCATGTGATTTCGGATGTCTGCATGTGGTGGTAAAATACAGCTCACCTCTTAGGACAGAATGAGAATGCCAAAGAAGAATTTTTTCAACGTATGCAGACAAGGACAAGCTTTTATGAAAAGACTTGAGCTGAATGTCAGTCTGCATAGAAAATAAAGTTTTGTACTGCAGCACCAGCATGCACAGATAAAAAGAACATTTGTCACAAACAGACAGAATAAGTTTGAGAAATCCTCAAATCAGCATTCATTTATAGTGGACTGAGAATCATTGTGAATTTAGAGCTGATTATGAGAGAATTTTTTTTATTTTATTAATCTGATGTAATTCTGAGAGCAACAATAAAACAGGCCCCACCATAAACAGGCATTGAGGACAATCTCAATCAGGTGCGCAGAAGGCTTTTTACAGCATCCGGTGATATAAGAAATAAATTACCATTAAAGTAAAATGTTGTTTATTGTTCATTTTAATTTGGGTGTCTGCTAATAACAAAATTATTTAAATATATAAAATACAAATATAAATAAAACAGTTTAGAATGTTTGATTCTTTCCAAACAAGCTGATCACACAAAAAAAAAGAAAAAAAAAAGACGTTATTCCCAATTTTGTGCAGCCTCAAACTCATTTTGAACATTTGTTTAAAGCTTTTAGTGTAATTGTTATTCTGAATGAAGAGTGAGGGTATGATTAAAATAATTACAGTTACTCCTGCACTGATCATGATTACATCTACATTAGTTTCATTGGAGCATTTTTTCAGTGCAACATCCAGGTTTTGTGAAGCCACAAAATGTTAACCTGTTTTATGAATTGTTAAATGGAAGTCTGCTGTAAGAGAGATTCGGTTAAACAAGCAGAACATTATTTACACGCTGTGAAAGACAGCATCATTCCTAACATTCCCGCTATATTAAACACATTTAATAGTCATTCAAATTTATTAGAAAGGTTAGAAGCAAAGGCATGTTTTTTTTCTCATTGATAATATTAAATATCCATGTAGGGTACAATGTTACTCCTTCTAATCAAGCCAAATATCTAACAGATTCCAGTCAAGTTGGCCCCTTACATATCTGGTCGAACTTACTGCCTTTATAGTTAGAGCGCTGCTGTATCCTGAGATTTACAAGACATTTAACGCTGCAAGATTGTCCTTCTTTGTGTCTGCAGCTGGTTAATGGAGAACTGCAAAAAAACCTCCACAAACGGTGACAAAGGTTTGTGCAAAAGGTTGCTAAATTTCTCGCAGGGAGTCTCTTCAGGGGCCTAAAGGTTTACTGAGTAAAACAAGTCATAAAAAAGGGGATGAAATTAACCAAAAATCCTGTTTTTTACACACAACTATATTTTAATATTATAACATTATCCTGATGTCACTAATTAGGATTTACTTTTCCCATAATCATCTAACAGAAAGCACATTGAAGGTACCTGAATCTGTAAAAAACTACAGTAGTAATCTATCAAAGAATTGCTAACTTTTGGTGGCAGGTGGCTTAGCAAATTGTTATGTGGACTTCCAGAAAATGTTGTATTTCCTGTTATTCTCTGTGGGATAGTTATTCCCTAATCCATGGTAAAACCCAGTGCTCTCTAGGGAGACCTTAAGAAACATAGAGCTATGACAGAAGAAGTCACCTTGAAGATCTCCTTCTGTCTTCCTGTTTGTATATTCTGGAATAAAGCCTTAACGTACACGATATTGTAGTCTTGACATTGTGCCCTGGAAAGCAAATGACTGGCAAAGACATCCATGGCATGCAAAGATAAGGTGGGAAAATGTGATTTTCCCGCAGGGGCAAACAGACCACTACATTGGTTTAGTTCACTGGTATCTTCTTTCTTTCCCCTTCAGGTCAAGAGGGATGAAAAATAATTTGGACAAGTATGTTTTAAAATAAGTGCCATCTGTATTTTTGCATGAGGGCCCTTCACCACCATCTGTGTGTTGACATCACACCCATCTCTGTCCTCTACTGTGACTGCAGGCTGGACTTGGAAAGCAATGCCAGACATGTGGGTGCCACCATGAAGAGCTTTTCTTTCCAGGCAAGAAAACAAGCTTTCGCATGAAAAGAACATTTGGCTAATTTAATTACATTAAATGAATGATTACACAAATAACTAAATATATTTCTTACAAGCACAATTACTAGAGAAAACATTTTGTGTAATAAAAATGGAATATTACTAAATTATCTTGTAAAGGGAAGATGCAGGAACACCTGATGCACTGAAGATATAATATATATAATGTCTTTATTTTTACACTGTTTACATTTTCTCAGCAGCAGAATTTATTTCACCATCCAGTTTGTCTCAGTGACGGCCTTTGAGGACAGCTCGGGTTGCAAAAAAACAGACAGCAAATCAAAGCTCCTAGTGTTCTTCAGCGAGTAAAATTAACAGCAAAATTAACAGCAATTAGCTGAGGAATGTGAACCTGAGCAGAGGATTTTCTGAGTTCACTGAATCTTTCTTATAGCAAGCTGCCATTTAACAATTCATTAGAAACAGGTTAACATGCAGTGGCTTTACAAAACATGGGTGTTGTGGTAGACAAAAGCCTCGTCGATGAAGCATCAGGGTTTTCTATGCTTTGGAAATATCAATATATTTAAAACAGATTTGAGTTCGCTATCGACAGAACTGCGTCACTCTGAAATCGTAAAGCTGCAACCTTTTCTGAACTGGGGGTTGAGGCATGTTGCCAAATAGTTGACTATCCGGAGCTGGAACAAGCAGTGGTGCCTATGAATGTAAAGAAGCTCTTGTCTGTTTAACAATTCTAAAGTCCTGTAAGTAAAATATTTCTGGAAACTGTTGCTCACAGTGTGAAAAAGTCAGTTGAATGCCTAAAATATGAGCAAATATATAAATGATTCAAGCTCAGCTTTCACAACCCCACCTTTGGCAAGTTGCGGTCTGAAAGAAGCAAATTCAGGCCAAGATTATTCTCCCAAGCTGAGACCCCATATATCTGTTTCATTTCTATTTGAATACATCAGCGACATAACTGTAACTTGACTGGCTTTAATGGATCATACAGATACATTTAAGATGGCTCTCTTGGCACATACTGTACTTCAGCTCTTAAACTTTTTCCAAATGCACTGGTCATGCAGCATTCAGCAAGTTAAAAGCTTCCTGACTATCTAAAATAACACCAAAGTGCTCTGAGAATCAGGTATCATAACATCAATTTTAACATATATCTCCATTCTCGACATTGCAAGTGGTAACATGTACAAATCATTAGCAGTGATCCAAAACAGATATTATCCTCTGCTCACTTATGATAAAAAAAAATGGCAGAAGGAAAAACTGCCTGCAGAAGGAGAAGTAATACAGCCACTTACCCCTGGTTTCTGGCTTCTTTGTTTTATCTTAGTCTATTGTAGTTGTCCATAGATAAAGCATTTGCTATGTATCCATTGTTTGAAACTACATGGTTATTCCTGAAGAAGCTACATATTTATGGTGGACATGTTCTAGCACAAATCAACTCTGTGGTAGTTCAGTAACCGTTAGAGGATGGGCACAAAAAAAACACAGCATGTCTGCGTTTGTCAGTGAGAGACAGGGAAGAGCGAGTCAAGGCCTGACAGCTATTGAACAGCCAATAATAACAACATGTGTAAAAATACATAAATAAACAGGAGATGAACTCTGACCCATTCCTCCTCCAGATATTTCTGAACTTGTTTGACAGATCATCCAGATGTCTTTTTTTCTGATATATGATCAGTAGTTAACAAATGCCTTATAAGAAATACTAATTATTTAGGCATGTATTTACACTTAAATAAACATCTGTAAGGATACAGCTCAATCACGCACAAGTACACAGTGGCAGTTCTACAATCAGGAAAAACAAAATGACACACAATCAATCAACATTGGACTAAAATGCACAATACAGTCAGCCACACCGTAAATTTGCTGTCTAATCAACAACATTTTACATTAGAACCAGGACACACAAAATCTAAATGCTGGTTTAAAGGCTCTACAATAGTATATTTAGTCAACATATCTCAGTAAAACTGTAAAAGTCAGTGGATTTTTGCTGTGAACAGAGTACACTGGATTCCTCCCATTATTAACCATTATACAGCCCACTATTCGCCACTTATGCTCCTAACATTTCTATATCAAGAGAAATCCTCAAACTTTAGTAACAAACCTAAAATTTTGAACCTTTCATCTTAAAACAACAGTTCTTTCCCAGCTAAATAAAACATAAATCACACAGCTGAAATTGGAGAAAGTAGAGAGTCATGTTTATTTTCTTGCATGGTACACATTTGTTAGTCCCGATGACATGAGCTGGAAACATTTTCATCAAGCTGGCTGCCCTCACAATGTGCACATTAGCAGAAGCCTATATGTACACACTTCTTTGCCAGAGGTTTAAAATCACTGTATTTAGCACTCTCTGCTTTAAATTTGCATAATTAACTATAATACTTACCCAATCACTTTTAAAGTGGACTCCTTCTGAGTCATGTTCTCTATAAACTCTGACTAGACAAGATCTGGTCCCTTGAGTAGTTATTTACATGCTTCTGGCATTCTTCTCAGTGTATTTTTATACTACCAACACACACATCCCAAAAGAGTTCTATTATTATTTGCAGCTCTGAACAAAAGAAAAAAAAAAGTGTCTCCTTTTTGTCTTTCACAGGGTGCAATTGTAAAAGATGGGAAAGTCAATACGTATACTACACTGAACTAAATAGATCCTCTCTAACAGTTTTAGTTTTGAGATAATAATCTCCTGACATGTAGTGCTGATCAAGCTGAATGTCAAGGAAAAAAGTGTGCTATGCAAAATCCCGTATAGGATGCGAATCAACTTAATGGCGATGTCAACTACTATAAATAAAGAGACGGTGCCAGTAACCAGCTGTGGACTCAAACCCAAATCTATTTTAAAAGGGAAACGCTTAGTTTTTAACGGGATACTACATCGTGCGTGTATTCTGTGTATCTGAGCACGTGAGACCACTATTAAGCAGTAGGTTTTGAGCTTAAAGCCAGTGATAAATACAAACATACAGTTAGTATCACAGCTATGGATTTGCCTGTAACCTTCCAATATGAAAGACGCTCGTCAGGCGCGCAAGCTTGTGTACTATGGAACTATCAACAGTCACGTTACGGGAATGTGAGCTGGTGTTACCATGGTTTTGAAGAATTTCCAGGGCAACAGCTACTCGCGTTTATATTTTTTTTCTGTTGACTCTAAGTGTAAAATCCTATGAAAAGAATGTGTAGGTAAACTTTGCGGTGGCTGATAAACGTGTCAAACAAACCATAGAGTTGCACACTCACCTGTCTGAGGGCTGGAACCACTTTTGTTTTCACAGTTAGCTCCCAGGTCTACGATCAAAGTTGCTTTTCCTTCGCGCTATAAACCCAAAGGGGACAGCCCGTGTCAAATGTATGGGTGAGTGGTGGGTGGTGCACCGGCAAATGCTGACTGAGCCGAAGTTTACAAAGAAAACAAAGGAAAGGAGAAAAAACCGACTGTGTGCGGACAGTGAGCCGTTTCGGTCTGTCCTTGCAAAAAGACAAAAAAAAAGAAAAGAAAAAGGGAGCAACGTCTCCTGCTTTTAGTTACCCTGTCCTGTGTTCTCTGCAGGTAAAGCGTGTCTCTTCCTCTCTGTGTGAGCTGGGATACGTACTCCAAGAGTAACTCAATGTACTGAATGATGGGAAGGGTGAGAGTATCGGTCCTGTGTGTCTGTACAGTGAGGGAACGTCACTAGGCTGGCTATAAATCGCTCTGTGCGTTTAAGTCACGTGAAAAATAATCGTTAACCCGGCAGCTGTCCCGTTTTTACGTCCTACAACTATTCAGGTTGTACGAAATTTTAAGGTACGTTTATTTTTTATTTTATATATCGCTTTCAGAAGTAATTGTAATAATTTCTTGTCAGCCAGATACAATCGCGGGTGCAAATAAATGCCAAATTATATATCCTGCTGTTTTCGGTTTCACTTCAGTTGGCCATTAATTAGTAAACTAAGATTTCCGATGTAACCTGAACGCAACACAAACATTTTTTTTATTACTCAAGTACTATATTTAAGTATAATGTCCATTTTATGGTTCTTCATACTTCCCCATTGTACTTTTTTCATTATCTATTTATTTGACTAATAGCTACAGTTACTTTTAAGGGAAATATGTTGCAAAGTGGATAAAATTGCAACCTTTTAAACTACATAATATTTTGTCAAATACAAAAGAGATGGTCCAGCCTTTTCACTCCCAAATGGTCAAACAAGGCAGGGAGACAGAAAAGAAAGTAAAGCAATGTTTTCCATCTAAGTTTTTAACATTCAGTTTACTAATTATGAAGCAAATAAACTCTAGCATCCCATTTAAAATAAAACGTATTTTTAAAAGAAATTCCATTTTTCATCTCAGTATTATAGTATTATTAAAATCGACCAAAGTAATATTGTAACCCTGATACAGCAATGTTAATGTTAATGTTAGATCATTTATAATCAGAGAGATCAAACCAGTATTTCAAGTGAATTTGATTGTGGATTTTTACGATTAATTGAGTATTTCCACATTCGTGTATTGATACATTTACTTAAATGAAGGCTATAAACGTATCCCCCCCCCCTGTGTTTCCAAACTAATAAAACAGTTTAAACTGAGTGCTTTCCTTAATCACACTTTTTGCATATACCAGGTCACTCATCGAATATATATAAATGAATATATTGATTTTCATGTAGAAGACACTACCCACAGTTATAATCAGAAGCATTATTAAATGTCAACACTCCCTCTTTATGCTGTTGGTGCCACAGGGCTGGTGGATTATGTTAAAAAAAAAAAAAAAAGCTGAACATATCAGCAGAGAAGAAATTCTGCTAATAAATGAATGAATGATGGACAAAGTTGTGTTTTGCAGAGAAGAGATTTAGTAAATTAAGTAAGGTTAGGGGCCATTCCAGAGCCGAATGGCTCAAGAAGCTTGCACAGACTGTCCTGATGATCATAGATAATAAGTCCAGGGTGTGTTAAATTACTTATCTGTAGATAAAGTGAAGTTTAAAGCCATTGTTAGTAGTTAAGCTGAACTTAATTTCTTTGTCTGAACTTTGCAGTTGAAGTGATCAGGACCTGATGGTCAAAGGAATTCATCTTCATCACCAAGGAAACAGTGCAATAATAAGCATCTCTTGGAAATTCACATGTGTTTTCTGGTTTATTTTAAGACATATTTAATTACACTGTAAATTAAAACGTCCAACTGAAACTGAGATAAAAAATAAATAAATAAAAAAAAAAAACTCCTTTAGGTCCACAGGAAATGCTACTATTAAGGCGGAGCTACCGGAATCGCTAATAAAAAAACAAACTATTGATTGGCGGACAGAAAAACGTCACTGCCACGACAAAAGGAAGCGCGAAACAAACACGATAGAGCTGTGTTCAGTTGTACTGTGTATTTGGACGTTGAAAAGATAATAAGACAAGGATGCCTGCAAGCAACAGTAAGGTCTGGTCGGCTCTGGAAATACAAACTTTCCTAGCTATAGTTGGCGATAGTGTGATTCAGAATGAGCTGGATGGAGCAGTGCGAAACGAAAAGGTGTACAAAGAAATTTCCAAGCGGATGGCAGCCGAGGGATTCGAAAGGACGTCCGGGCAATGTCGGGTAAAGTTTAAGAAGCTAAAAGGACAATATAGAAAAACCAAGGATGACAACAGCCGTAGTGGAATCAGTAGAAATAGTTGGAGATGGTACGACGCAATGGACAACATTTATGGCCACAGACTAGCAAGCAAAGGCAGAGAGGGAGGGATGGACTCGACTGCACGTCTAGAATCCACAATAGATCCTTTTGGTAAGTATTTTTCCACCTGGGGTTAGCTTTAGTTCTGCTAACTGGTTATGAAATCACAGCACACAACCATTCGGTCTTTGCACAACATATTTGTGAAGCCAAATGAAAGGAAGGATTACAAGTTATTTGTCTGAGAGACAACAGTTTGTGAAGATGGGAGATCATGTGTCCGGCTGTATGAAGATTGCCTGTGGTGTCCCCAAATTGTTTAACATATATTTTTCAAGTGTTTAAATTATCACACAGTGCTATTTGAGAAGTGAAATGAAGTTTATAGGATTTACAGAAAGTGTGCAATAATTACTAAACAAAAGTAGGCAGGTGCATAAATTTAGGCACCCTTGTTGTTTTAT
>JBAMHW010000009.1:27101080-27142552 GCA_037177495.1 Rhadinocentrus ornatus | reverse complement strand
AGGACCTCATCTCGGTACCTAATGGCAGTCAGGCTACCTCTGGCGAGCACATGGAGGGCTGTGCGGCCCCCCAAAGACATGCCACCCCACACCATTACTGACCCACTGCCAAACTGGTCATGCTGGAATGTTGCAGGCAGCAGAACGTTCTCCACGGCGTCTCCAGACTCTGTCACGTCTATCACATGTGCTCAGTGTGAACCTGCTTTCATCTGTGTAGAGCACAGGGCGCCAGTGGTAAATTTGCAAATCTTGGGTGTTCTCTGGCAAATGCCGAACGTCCTGCACGGTGTTGGGCTGTAAGCACAACTCCCACCTGTGGATGTCGGGCCCTCATGGAGTCTGTTTCTGACCGTTTGAGCAGACACATGCACATTTGTGGCCTGCTCAAAGGGTCATTTTGCAGGGCTCTAGGTGCTTTTCCTGTTCCTTCTTGCACAAAGGCGGAGGAAGCGATCCTGCTGCTGGGTTGTTGCCCTCCCACTGCTTCCTCCACGTCTACTAGGCCTGGTAGCGCCTCCGTGCTCTGGACACTATGCTGACAGACACAGCAAACCTTCTTGCCATCCTGGTTGAGCTGCACTACCTGAGCCACTTGTGTGGGTTGTAGACGCCGTCTCATGCTACCACTAGAGTGAAAGCACCGGCAGCATTAAAAAGTGACAAAAAACATCAGCCAGACAGCAGGAACTAAGAAGTGGTCTGTGATCACCACCTGCAGAACCACTCCTTTATTGGGGGTGTCTTGCTAATTACCTATAATTTCCACCTGTTGTCTATTCCTTTTGTACAAGTGTGATTGACTTGGAGCTACATTGTGTTGTTTAAGTGTTCCCTTCACTTTTTTTGAGCAGTATAGTTTTATGTGAAAGTAAATCCTGAAGAAAAAGTAACTACAGTCCTAATTTACAACAAACTATTAGGGAAATTGAATTTACAGTTTATATGTAAACTTCTATCATGAAACTAAAATATCTTTTAAGTTTCCACTTGATCTCCCTCATCGTCTCATTTTAGCTACAGCTTAGTGTTTTTATTCTGACCTGTTTGCATTGTTGAGTACATGTTTATAGAAATCGGATGAAAGAAAAATTGTGTCGCTGTACTTACTAATTTCACGAGCTCTCCAAAAAGCTTATTTAAGAATTTGACATCCATAACATCAAACAACACAGCAAAAAAAAAAAAAAAAAAAAAAAACAGACAAAAAAACCCAACTAACTAAACAAAATAAAATCTAAGGAGACCTAAAGCAAGTCATTTAATAGTATGGAGACAGAAGATTTAATTACCTTAGTTGCTCGGGAATGTTCATTTAAAAAAACAACTAAACAAATGCATCCTATAAAGCAAAAGTTATTTGTTTAATATATGTGCCTAACATTCACGAGTGTTGTCCTGTGTGCTGTAATGTCTGAAATATATCTATTTAGATGCTCCCTAAAAGGGATTTAGACCTGTTTACGCCACTATCCTTAAAATACAGGCAACAGGCTATGGCAAATTTCAAGCTGTATATGATCAAGCAGCTTGCTGCTCCACACAAAGAAACTTCAGAAGTTACATCAGACAGCATAGCTGAAACATTTCTCAGGTCTTGCGTCATGGTCTTCTTGGCCGCTGCGCTCTGCTTCCTTCACAGACTCTTTGTATTTTATCTTCTCCTCAGTGGAGATTTAGCGGATAGTGACGGAGTAATTTGCTTACACATACAAATTTTAACTAAGAGGATTGGGTAAAAAGTGTGGCTCATAATTATTTGAGCAAGCTTTAAAGGTCTCTGATTTACTTGGGCTGTGTCTTTATTATTATTGAAGCCCAGATGGAGGAAGACTAACACTGACACGTCTGGAGAAGAGAAGCATGAAGGAAGCAGCTGCAGTTTGTTGTGGCAGGACAGTAATTTAGGCTTTGTTTGTTCTCAACCCCCACACACTTTTGCCCTTCTTAACTTTAACCATAATACAGCTGCATGAAGACCAGAACCTTTTAATGAAAACAAGAATTACCCGGTTAATTTTTAAAAATCTCCTATGATCCTCTTTGTAAAAATTTTGGCATTCTTTCAAATATAGGCCAGAAATAGAATTTGCAAAAGACAATAATAAAATTGAGCCCCCACACTGGTGCTTGTATTACAGCAATGGTGTCCAGATGTTGCATGGCTCCTGTCCTCAAATAGCGTTTTTCTTCCCTAAAATTATGAAAGGGTTGCTCCACCCTCCTAGTGAAAACCTGCCTGACTTCTCTCACTGTTTTCAACTTCAGAAAGACTTTAACTTCTCAGCTGGTGAAATTTTGCATCATTTATCGGCTCTTTTCCATTAATCTTTACTGTATATCAAAGTGAAAAGTTTTATCACATTTATTTAAAGGGTTTGGGGCTGGATCAGAGAAGGTCCGGAAGCTTCTTTAGGCTAACACAGGGACATTCACACACACAGGCAGGACAGGTCCCAAGCATCTTATTAGCTGAAACACTGCTGAGGGGTAACTTTACCTATCACACAACCTTTTTATGAAGTTTATATATAATTGAGGAGACAAAAACAGAAGTCAATTATTTTAAAATCTCAAAGTAGTCTGCCATAAAAGACAACAGGAAGCACATCAAAAGAGATATTTTTATTTTTTCATGACAAACGATAGCTAATCTTGAATGGGACGGCAACTACGTGTCTCTAATGTTTACCCCTGAGTAGCATCATGTCTTCTTTTAATGTTTGATTGTTTTCAAAAGTAGGCCCAGAGAGGTGGCCCGGGGGGGACCTAGGCTGTGGGTAAAAAATGACGCCAAACTAAGAATAGACAAGAATAGTGTAAACTGACCTTTTACTTAGGTAAATATTTAGATGCCCAAGTATAAGTGAATGCAGCATTTCATTTATTTCCATTCATTGTTTCACGTCAACATTATGTTTTGATCATTATACAGAATCGTCCTGCGACCCGTGTGGGGGATAATATTGTTTGTTCAGACTATTTAAATTGTAAGCGTGTAAAAGTCATAAACCTATCAGACTTGAGTTAAACAGAGTTAAACAGCCACTGCTGAAGAAACACTGGTAAAAACTTTATCTACAGTTTATATACTGTATATGATAAGCTGTTTGCTTTTACAAATTTTGTTTTAGTTTTTATGTTAGACTCAGTTTAACTGTATAGTCAGTAAATCATTTTCTAAAATCTAGACCTTTTTATTTAAGTTTCTTTTATGTGCGCTTCCTGATCAAATATGTTCTAGATCTGCCACTGGATGTTTTATATGTTTGACCGTAAGATATTTGTTTAAGAGATTTGCACATCTGTCTGCCTTCTTACACAGTACACACTTTTTTGGATTTGGAGTTGCACTAACCCAAAAATTTATGACATTTTTAACATTTCCTGCCCATAAACTTTATTTTGTTACCTACTGTTACGTCTATCTCACAAGATAATGACGTGACTAAACTTTTATTGGAGATTTAACCAACTGAAACATTTGACCAGACTTCTCACTCTGCGCATGCTGAGGAATTTAAATGTAAACTGTGGCCTTCTCAAAAAAACATTCCCAGCTAGCAGAAGAGTGGAAGTGGTGGTGTGTGTGTGTATGTGTGTATTAGGGTGGGGGATGGGGAGTTAATTGTTAGGTGTGACCTTTTTAGTGCACCACATGAACTGAGATCAACGTTGGCATCTAGAGACAAAATGTGACTCTGATTGGTTTACGGAGTTATTCTTCTTTTGACTTTCCTAGAGTAGAATGTTCTGCAAACCTCACCCGAGGGGAAAAAAAAACTAAGCAAGCAACTCTTCAGCTGGCTTGTCAGGACAGTTTACAGAGAGCTGTAAAAGAGGACTCAGAGGACTGATTAAATTTCAGTACTTGGAAAAGACATCAGTCATGGACATCATTTGAATGTTTGCATATTGCAAATTAAACACAATCAGCATGCATCAAAGTCCCTCTTTTTATACTGCAAGTTATAATTTTGCAGCCAAAATGTCTGTTAGTTTGTCGTCTTTATTATCGTTACAAAGACTGAGAAGCTGAGTTGGACAGACGTGGCACTGTAGGGGTGGGGGCAGGGCTGGAGATCCTGCAGTTTCTCTTAGGCATGATTGCTACTGAACAAAACTAGGAACAGTCTATAGCTTTTCATTTAAAGTAAAGCATCAGTAATAAAGTTGACTACAACATTTTGACGTAACAATGTGCCCATTCAGAAACATCCTGTTTGATGTTAATGTGGAAGCATGGTGCAGAAGAGAATCTCCTTTTCTAAAACATATAACAACTGTAGAAGCATCTTTGCCATGCCACACACATGTATACCCTTTACTTTATTTCAGCATTAAGAAAAACAACAGTTATTTTTTATTTCTTTTATGAATGATGAAACCATAGTTGAGGATTGAATCAGCACACAGCATTGGGACCAAAAGATAGAGGAATGTTTCTAGAACTCAGCATCTCAGACTGACCAAAAATCAGATTTTCTCTGGCTTTCTGTCTGTTAAAAACTTGTGGGAAGGTTTTAAAGTTGATCCCAGACCAGTTCTGTCTACTCTGTGATTTCAAGAGGGATGTCCCAGATCTCAGCTTCCTGTGCAAACTCAGACACGCTCATTTGAATATCCCACTCCCACCTTCTAGAAGTTTCTCTTTAAGGATATATAGAGCTAGAGAGCTTGTTGCAGTTATGCTGCCCACTGAACACAACTCAGAAGAGACATCCTGCGAATCTGTGCCAGGTGAGGATTAGAGCATGACGCCTTTGTTGTCAGGAATGTAGACTGAATTTGCTGCTTTGATTTCATGGTTTAAAGTTACAGCTCAGCACTTCCCCCACTTTTTCTTTAACCTGTTAGAAATTTGCTCCTTTTTTTCTTCAGTTTATTGAAAGGTAAAACTCAAATTCACATTCTTCTTGGCAGAGGTTGAAGTTTTCATGCAACTTAACTGGGAAAAATGAAGCTTTTTGCATGTTTTTGTGTGTTATCAACTCATCATTTCAGGCTGATTTATAGCAGGAAAGTACAACAGTTGCAGCTGATGTAGCTTTCTGTTTGATTCCTCGTAAATGAGGTTTAGGAATTCATGTTTTATTACCATAACAATGCTTACAGGATGGGTAACAAATCCAATGATAAAAATATCAGATAGAAAAATGTATGTAGAGTCTGTCTCTATCAGAGCCTGAAAATATTCTTACTGCTTGCTCTGTGGAGATTACTACATAAACCTCTTGTCTTTCAGAATGAAAAAGGCAGACATGAAAACATCTCAAGGTATCTAAACATGACAGTGGTTTATAATGTATCAAAAATATGCAAATACAGAGATGGAGATAACGTCTCTCTGCAAGAGAAACAGGATGCCATTGAAGGTGGTTATTAGAGCCTGAGGCTATGCATTTAGCCCATTGTTTAAACTGTGCGTCACAGGAAGAATTAGACACAGCCTGTAGGCATCCGCACTTCTGGGAGTCGACAGAAACTTTGTAATATTATCAAATGGTGCACAGCTTATGTACCCCTCAGAGTGTAAATAACCAGTGATTTCTGATTTAGAAAAATCTCAGGAGTCGTAAGAAATTAGACATGGTTTGCATAAATTTAATTTAATCTAGAGAAGTGAGAGGCATCATATTTCAGCTTCAAGTCAACTCACAGCTTCACTCTAACAGAGACTCTCAGCTTTACCTCAAGTTGCTGCTGACGTGGCACTGAACAGACTCAAACTGGAGGCTTTCCAATCTGCTTTATGGGCTGAGCCTGTTCCGTCCCTGCCTCCACTGCCTCACACCCCAAGCATAGTCTTTGCCCTGGCATTGTCTCTTTAAAAGCAAGATTTTAACAAACAAATACAGTTTTAGAATAGACATCGGTGAGTTCCACTGGTTCCCTCACACTGTTTCTTTTCCTGTTGGTTCACAGGTTTCTGCAGCTGCATTTGGAGACAGACAGGATGTGGGTGACTAATGTTGTTGCTATGTGTCTGGTGGCCTTCGTGGCCTCTGCAGAGGACAAGAAGCTGAGCAGCCATGCTAACACTCTGGCTGAAAACAGCGCCAACTTGGCCTTCAGGTCTGCTACGTGTTATAATATTATGATGTGCCACTTGTAACATAAAATTGCAGGATTCTTCACAGTGATTTCCTTGGTTTAATTTCCTGTTTTTAATTTTATTTTAGCCTTTACCACACCATGGCAAAGGACAAAGACACAGAGAACATAGTTGTCTCTCCTGTGGTGGTGGCCTCTTCTCTGGGGATGGTGGCTCTTGGTGGCAAGTCCTCCACTGCCTCCCAGGTGAAAACTGTCCTCAGTGCTGACAAACTCAAGGATGAGCATCTGCATGCAGGCCTATCTGAGCTCATCTCTGAGGTAACCAGTTTATCAAGTCCTAGACGTCGCGTAGAGCTTTTTAACTCTGTGTATTTCAGATTTGTCACTGTCTTCACATTGCTTCTTCCCAGGTGAGTGACGGCAAGACCCGCAACACTACCTGGAAGATCAACAATCGTCTTTATGGCCCCAGCTCCGTCTCCTTTGCTAATGACTTTGTAAAGAACAGCAAAAAACACTACAACTACGACCATTCAAAAATTAACTTCAGGGACAAGAGGAGTGCAGTGAACTCCATCAATGAGTGGGCGGCCAAGTCAACTGACGGCAAACTGCCAGAGATCACCAAGGATGTTCAAAACCCTGATGGCGCCATGATTGTCAATGCCATGTTCTTTAAGCGTGAGTATAAGTAGTGTCAAAGCTTATCACTTGGTCATGTTCAAAGCCTGAGCAAATGTCTAACTGGATTTTATTTTTCCCCCCTGCAGCTCACTGGGATGAGAGATTCCACGATAAGATGGTTGACAACCGTGGTTTCCTTGTAAGCCGCTCCTTTACTGTTGGAGTTCCCATGATGCATCGCACAGGTGAGTCTCTTCTTTATATCAGCTTCTCATCTTGTTTAGTCTTCCAAACTTCCAAGATTCTGCCAACAAGAATGTGAGTGTAATAAGCCATCTGATATGTCTGCTCCTCGCAGGTCTTTACGACTTCTATGATGACACAGAGAACCGCCTCTTCGTGCTAAACATGCTTCTGGGCCAGAAGCAGGCCTCCATGATCCTAATCATGCCCTACCACCTGGAGCCCCTGGAACGCCTGGAAAAACTTTTGACAAGGAAGCAGGTGGACACTTGGATTAGCAAGATGGAGAACCGAGCTGTTGCCATTTCCCTGCCTAAAATCTCTGTAGAAGTCAGCCACAACCTGCAGGTAAATGGTTCAATCGAAACATAAAGTTACAGCAAAGACATTTAAAAATTAGGCATCTACTCAGTGTGTTGAGCAATTCTATCTTTCTGTTTCTCTCCAGAAATATCTGGCTGAGCTCGGCTTGACTGAAGCTGTGGACAAATCCAAAGCTGACCTATCCAACATCTCAGGAAAGAAAGACCTCTATATCTCTAACGTTTTCCACGCTTCAGCCCTGGAGCTGGATGTCGAGGGAAACCCGTACGACACCAGCATCTTTGGCACAGACAAGCTGAGAAACCCCAAGCTTTTCTACGTTGATCACCCTTTCATTTTCTTGGTGAAAGACAACAAGACCAACTCCATCCTGTACATCGGCAGAGTGGTTAGACCCAAAGGCGAAAAGATGCGTGATGAGCTATAATATTGATTTTATGAATCATGTTGGGTAGCTTTGTTATTTGTGAAACCATAGCAGGAAACAGTGTGAGTGTGTGTTTTTTAGTGACTGTTACCTCAAAAGCACATTCCAATTGACAATCTGTGGTCTGTATATCTGAGCATCCTGTTCTTAGACACACTAAACCATTGAAAGGAACAATTTATCACAAATGCTTTAAGCTTAACACTCCAGAAAACTGCTTATGTAGCTTTTTTAGATTTCCATGAACAAAAAGCAGTTGGCAAAAACAGAAGGCATACTTATATTAAGTATGATCTACTTTTACATCCTGTTTTTGCCACTGTTGGTTCGACCCAAATCCACATGCGTTTTCTTGCATTATCTTTAATGTTTAAAGAAATAAGAACTTTGCACAAGCTTATCTGCTTACAGCTGTCATTCCTTTGTTTACTGCCAGTTTGCACTGAACTGTTCCTCTGCTTGTGCTGAGCTTGCAGTGGAAAGGTGGCAAGTGTCTGCTTGATTCGTGTTCACATCCCAACCATGTTGTGTCATCTTGTTGCTGTAGATATTTTCCACAAAGAAGCTGTTGGAATTGTGTAATGTTATTAAATGTTGTTTTTTTTTCAATAAAAGTAAGAAAAGATATTACTGTGGCTGTAATATTTATGAAAACCCTGCCTGAATACCATCTAAACATAGTTCATGCAGTCTTTTTGCTCTATAACCAGATTGTGTTCACAATTCAGCTTTCAAAGATAACAATCTTTCCATCTGACTGGAGGTCAGACAGTCCTCTCAGGTCTGGAATGCAGAGATTTAACAATGATAGCTCTTTCCTTATATTGCTAATCTGCCATACATAACTATGCTGCACATTTCTCTCACCACTCCTGCCATAAACAATAGTCAGTGGGCTCTTTGTTGGCGATCCCTAGACAGAGAGACTGCATACACTGCATTGCAAAAACAGGAGTGAAGGGTTCTCCTGGTGAAATGGAAACAGAAGAAGCACTCAGGACAGATCTCCACCAAACCATTGTAATTTTTCTTGCCAATGATTGTGGGTATTTTAAGTTAGAAGCTCTATGGCCAAAATTATCTATAGCTCCCTATGGTAATAAATTCATCATATTCTTCGGAAGTAATATGGATCACCACCAAAATTTAATAACTTGTTCCTTATTTAATTTCAGAGATTTCCTGGAAATTTAATCAAAATTCATCCATAGCTTTTTGAGTTATGTTGCTTACAGACAGACAGATAGACAGACAGATAGACAGACAAACAGACGCCACCGAATGCATGTCCTCCACCTTGGTGAAGGTAATTAACAAACGGCTGTTGAAACATAGACATCCAAATCTAAATGTGCTGCTGATACAGTCCAGTTATACTTAACATTTGTGGTATATGTACAAAAAGATACACAGAAGAATTATGTCATAGAATACTGCAACAATACCAGACTAGACCATCTTAAATAAGATCAAAATCAGAAATGCTGCAGGGTCTTTGTGAGGAATGGAAACCCTCCACATACAGTCATAGCACCACCCAGTGATTACCAAGAGTAAAACGGGCTGGTGACCAGTGTCAGTTGGAGCTCATGTGCAGCCAGAGCTTATTTTAATTACTGGCAGCCCACAAAATTAAGAACTACTACTGATATTTGTTACATACAGTACAATATAGACCACAATTAATAATGTTATGAGACAAGTCGGTAATGATAAGAAGGAGATGTGGAATAAAATCAAGCAATTGAGTGAATCTTTTTTAAACCTTTATCAAACACACACTGAAATACCTGGTAAAATTTTTAAATTTCAATCACAGAAAAAGTGTCATTGCAATTATGGAGGATATTACAAGAACTTAGTTACTTCTTTTCTAAAATAATTATAAGATCTAAATTAGTAAGAAATCTGTAATAAAAATTTTCATGATTGGTCGGGAGAATTCTATTTTCTGCTTTCATGGCGTAGCATTGAGAGGTATTTTGTGTGTCCAATAAAGTGACAGGATATGGTTCTTCTCCCAACGAAAGGTCAAATAACCATGCATAAACCGCATCAAACAACTAATTATGTTGGGCTTTTGATAGTTTTTTCTCTATAAATTCACATAATTTAAACTCATAAACAAAAATTAAAACTTGCTTACAAAATTATATGGTAATTATATTTTATATATATATATATAAATTTAGTACATTAAATTTTTTATTATTTAAATAACAATATTTTAATGATCTATTCCCAAGTTTTAAATTTAAGGGACGTTAAGTTGCCTCTTCATTGTTTTTTTTTTCTTTAAAGCAGATCCATGTTTAAAAAGAAAACAATGTGAACAGCACCTACAGATATTGCTTTTTAAATGATTTGTTTTTATTTTATTGCAAAATCGTTATAGAATATATTGACTAATATTAGTATAAGTACAGAATCCCTACACCCCCCCCAATACAATTGGTCAATTATTGATCTCAGCACTAGAGCAGTAGATGGTGCCCTGGTTACATAGTAAAGGAGGACAAGGTGATACAAAGGAATAATTTATTTAAATTGTAATATTTACATAAAGATTTTACTTTTCACTAGAACAATAATATACAAGACAAACAACATCATATGAATTCCACAGTGTACATGTTTCTGACAGACTTCTCTGTTGTTTTTACTCCAAGCACTCCACCTAAAGCAACCAGTATCATGAGATTTAAGGTGATATTTCCAAATCTTTAAAGAAAAATGGCTAATGTTTGTTTCAGCATTAAGCAGTTATTCTGAAAGATCACTTTAAAAATTAGGGCTTAGGCAAAAAGTACAATAGACAAAAATACATATCTACTGAACAGCTTCTTTTATCATCTTTTTTTATTTATTTATTTTTTTCAAGTATCAGTTTTACTTTGTTTTTACTGGCAATTCCTCACCTTCATCATCTGTAAACAACTAGACAGAGCACGTTTTCTTAATTCTTTTTGGTTTAATTTGTATTTTTTACTAAAAAGAAGACCGTATAATAAAATTCCATCCACTGCTCCTCAGCAAATACCTGAAATTAAACAATAGACAGTAATCTTTAACATCGTATACATCTGGCTTGAAGCCTTAACAAGAAATTAAAAATTCTAAATAAGAAATAATGTTTTATGGTATTATGTCTTACATTTTTGGTTGATGTAAATCATAAGGTACATAGAGATACTAGGATCTGTAATGGATTGTTAAAGATAAACATGTACAGCAGGATCATGATTATTATCTTATTGGTCAGCTCCATTGACCTGAACAAGTACAACCCACCAGCCTGGATAGCTCTTCTTGAATATGAAAATAAAGACAGCATGACATTGGAGAATAAATTAGCATAGGTTCCTGTGTACAGGGTGAGTTATGAACATTTCTCTGTTGTTTACATAGGAATGACAAAGAGTACCACTGTGAATACCTGCATCATTATTTTGAGATGAAGCCAAAGACATATCCTACAACAACATTTCAACACTGAATTTAATTTAATAGGGAATTAAAGTGCTGACATAAAGCATTACAATAAAATGTGTAAATTGAACAATATTGCTGAATACGGAGAAGCCCTCTCACTGAGGGATGTTAAGCCTCCTCTGACTGTAACAGAAAATTAATGGATAAAAAACCCATTTTCTTTTAGTTCTTTCATTTCTTTCCAACAGCTTCCACCCCTTTGTTATAATAAACTAGTAATCGGTGGGTTGACAGCCCAGAGAAAAGTTGTTAGAGTGGGCTTGACTTTAATCTTTTGTACTAAAACTGAGGAAACACAACTGACACGATGCACCTTTTTCTCTTACCGTATATACAATAGCAGCTTTTGCCTCCAGCTTTGGATGGCTATTAATAATATGCAGCCACAGCTACGTAACAGCCTCGGCTCTGCATCTCTAGCAGCTACCTACAAACAGACATTACCACCAGAAAAAATATCATTTCATTTTGAAATAGGCGTTTGGGGCATTCAGTCTTTAGATGGGTGAACCTCTAGTAGTAGTTGACCACGCAGTGGCCAGTGAGTGTAGAGAGGAGTGAGTGAGTCCATCCTTCATTAAGGAGCAGGTACACCTTCCTGCGAATCTGGCAGCAGGTAGGTAGGCAGGTAATGTGACAACTCTCATTACATTAGCACCGTTGTGTTCTGCTGTGCTGGCTGCTGGCAGATTAGCCAGTCGATGAACAATCCTCTTAAATAAGTCTGCGTTAAGCCACACAGAGAGGCTAGGTGGTTTTCTCTGTCCTCTGCCTGCCCCTCCTAGCTCTTTGCCTCTTTCTTTCTCTAGATGTACCCCCTTGCAATGCTCTTTCCTCTCCTCTATTTTCCCTCTTTGACATATCTCCTTCTCTTCCTCTCATTCAAAGCTTTTTATCCACCTGCCGATTGGCCTTGCGGAAAAGAGTCTTGATCTCTTCTGTCACCATTTCTTGCCAGTTGTCCCTGTTTAACAGAGAACATGAAGTTAAAACCACTGATTTTCAGGCGTGGGGTTGTATGGGTACTAATGACAGCAGTCAGAGTGTGTCTTTTTGAAGTATGGTTTCCCAGCTGTTCAAAACGAGGCTTTTTAGCAATGTTAAATACCTCAAACCAGATTTTTTTTGAGTGTCCGAAAGGAAAGCTTCATTTTGGATTTTTATGCTGCATCAATTTAGCATCAAACAGACGAGGTCTGCTTAGCAAGCAACCTGGAGTCTTTTATAATGCATCACAAACCGCGTAGCTACATGAATACTTAGTCGTTGAGAAAGTGTAAAAAATAATGTAATGCTGTAGTGACAAAATGCAGATATCTCGTACATGGTTTTCACTTAAACTGTGAAATCCTTTTGTGTTAAAATGGCTAAAGATTGTGAAAAAGTTGCTCATTGTGGCCTCATTCTGAGTAACTAGCTTCAGGTCCCCCATCAAGAGAGCTTCGGCTTCTCCAAACTAGCTACACTCTGACTTCTGTCTACTGGAAATAAGACATTGACTGCACGTCAATACAAATTCACTTCACAGTAACACAGGTGTAAATAAAAATGCGCTTGCAAGCCACTTTAAAAAAATAATGTAATAAACAAAGAGGGCTTTCTTCAATCTGATTAAAGAGAAACAGAAGGTGATAAGATCAAGAGATTAATAGGATGAGCAGATCCCGAGCAATCAGTAAGATTCAGAAATCAACGAGAGGAAAGTGTGGGGTTTGGAGACTTAGAGGATGCATTAGAGGATCACAGAAAACTGATAGTCACAGCAACATTTCTACGACACAACACCAGCTGGCATGCAGATCTATACCTCCCATGTTTGGACTGAGAAGGTCAAGCCTTTTTCTCAGCTTTCTCTCTCCTGTACGCGGCTATGTCCTCAGGGTTGAGGCCATGATTGTCTTCTCTGAAGTAACATGTGGACAATTGCAATTTGCACAAGCCCTCATTCATCAGTGGCAGACAGCAGTTGTCTATTCAGTTTAAGATCAGACAACTTGTTCCTTGCTACATTTATTAATCAATCAGTCAAAAGTCTTACCCTGGTTTAATCTCTGGTGGTTTTGGCAAAGGTTTTGCAAAGTTGGTTTTCCCGACAAGCCAGTATGTCTCTTCAAAACCTTTACCCTGCAAGTATGAAGAGATGATACAGTCCAGTGTAGAACCAACACATTAAACCATTTTCTGCATTTGCAAGATTTACATGACTGTTACCTTCAGCTCTGTCTTGCCTCGAACATCTATTTTATAACCATCATTGAGAGAACGAAGGATCTTCACAGTGCTTATATTTACATGGATTCTATAAGCTGGGATCAGAACAGCCAGTATAAAAATTGGAGGAAAAGAAACACAGAACATCAAAATGAATTAATGTATGTGAAGGATACTCACGCAGTCCAGTGGATTCCATACGAGAGGCAGTGTTGACAGTGTCTCCAAAAAGGCAATACCGAGGCATGGTCAGACCTACAACCCCAGCAACACAAGGCCCTGCGCATGCACAAAAAACAAGTAAGTCTTGACTGAAATAGCATTTAGAAAAAAGATAAACCCATTACAGGCTCATGTATGCTTCTCTTTCTGCCTTAAAAGTTTCTGGTGCCTATGCAGCAAATGAAACATAGAAAGGTTTTGTGCCATGACAGGAACCTTTTTTATTTCTAATATTTACAGGGTTATAAGGACTTTTGGTTTCTGTCAGCCCACCTGAGTGAATTCCTATTCGTATCCTGACCGGCACGTCCGGCATGTGCCGCATATGGAAGGAACCCACTGAGCTGAGGATGTTCAGTGACATGTTGGCAATCTCAGCAGCGTGCTTGTTGCCATTTCTTTTAGGCAGGCCTGATGCTACCATATAAGCGTCACCAATGGTCTCCACCTGAACCAAGCCAACATTATACCGTTATGGGTTACAGACACAACAGTGTGTGTTCCATAGACAAAAGATTATTTTATTTCAAGCATTCTTTATTCTTTGGATTCTTTATGCAAAAAAACATGCACGCAAACCCTTTGGTCTGATAATTACATGCTATGTGTGCTTCATGACACTTTACAAAGAGTATTTTCAGAAAATATTGAATGTATTCTCTTACCTTGTAGACATCGTGATTACTGAGCACGGCGTCAAACAGCGTGTAGAGGTCATTGAGGAGATCGACCACCTCGATGGGATCGCTGAGTGAGGAGATGGTGGTAAAACCCACAATGTCACTGAAGTAGATTGTCACCTGATCAAAGTACTCTGGTTCCACCGTGCCGCCGGTCTTCAGGGCCTCAGCAACAGAACTGGCCAGACAGAAATGGAGATAAAAAGTTTTAAGAACTATACTCAGTTAACACAAGCTGTCACAATGCCGTGTTTCTATATGAACTCACGGTGGAAGCATCTCAGACAGCAGTTTCTCTGTTCTCTGCTTTTCCACCTCCAGCTCCTCTGTTCTCTCCCTAATGAGATCCTCCAGGTTGGAGCTGTACTGCTCCAGCATCCTCAACATAGAGTCAATTATATTGGTCTTTTTACCCTTGTTGATTGTCTTGAACTAGAAATATTAGAAAATAATGCCAATTAGATTTATTTAGAAAGATTGAACGGGTCTAGCTAATCAAGATGGGGGCAAACATTAAAAATAAAACGCGTGTCCAAAAAAATACCCTGTCAAAGATCTCTTCAAAGGTTGGCCTGCGATCAGGCTGTTCACTCCAGCACTGCTTCATGAGCTGGATGCATTCAAGAGGGGCCTGATCGGGGGCCACTGTGGGACGGCACATTGGGGGAGGCTTCTTCACTTTACGGATAATTTCTAAGGAGAAAATTAGAAAAAAGGTAAACAGGATTTTTTTTTAGACTTATATATGTACTAGTATCCAAACAAAAACCTGTTTTCCAGAAAGTTTGTAAGTTCTCTTGAATAACAAGATTGGGCATGAGAAGACCACCAAGAGATTCAAATAGAGAGAATTTAGCAGCCTTTGTAGACTGTAAATAAATTAACTGTTGAATGATTTTATTCATATAAAATTACAAAAGATATTTGGGAATTTTATCATGTATAAAACACAAAAAACAACAGGGTGTCATCAGACAGAGGCTTCTTCAGTTCTACTAAAAGTAGTGGTACAGACGATCATTCAGCCAGCAACAGTCTTAAACAGAGAGATTATGATGATCATTTTTTCTCCCCATCATTTATGCGTTATTTACACTGCTACAGTTTAGTTTCTTTTGGGAAAATAAAGTCTCACTGAAATGAGTTAGAATGGAATTAACATCACTGAAAGATTTAAATAATTCGGAAATGGTTCTTGTGTGGCTTAGGGGAAAACTGGTTGTCTGTTAACTGGAGGGTTGGTGGTTGGACCAAATGTCAAAGTATCCTTGGGCAAGACACTGAACACCAGATTGCCCTTTAGTGTGCTTATTTGTGTGTAATTATGAAAAAGGAAAACACCTCATAGACATTGTGTGCGTGAATGTGACTTCAGGTGTCAAAGTGCTTTGAGTGGTCAAACTGACTAAAATCATGCAAAAATTAATAATAAAAATAATAAATAAAAACAAGAGTTTACCATTCCAGTGAATAGGTTAAATTAATTTTATAATGGCTTCAGGTCATTTACCCCAATTAATTTCAATTCTCCACATTGAAAGTGTTCTCCCATAAATAAAAAATAATGTCCTCCAAAGGTTTCTCCAATTCATCTTGGCAGAAACTTTGAAGCTCAGAGATTTTACCTCATGGTGTGAGAGTCATGCAGGTACCCTTTGATAAATTCCCAGCAGACCATTGAATGCACTTTATTTTAAGAAATAGTCTTTGATGACTGTCCTCTAAGACTCTCCAATCTACACAAATGAGTTTTGGGTGTCATTGACGGTGGCCATGGACTTGTTGGTTATCAGCCTGACCATGTCGATTCATTCTCCATTACTTTTAGCTTAGTTGAGCAGCCATATTTAGGAGGTCTTCTATACTTGCTCAGCTTTTTGGCTTATATTCAATGTAATCTGATCAATTATAAACTCTTATAGAGATATAAATGATAGTTGTATTTAGTAAATTTTATTTGGAGCATTCAAATTTCAGGAAGAGGAATAAGCTCAAGGAGCACTGACAGAATTAGGATAAAGGGTCATAACAAAGGTTAAATTAATTTGACATTTCATTTTTTCATATTTAATAATCACTTGTACAAAAAACTGTAAATAATATTACTTCAGTCTAAATTATGATGATAGAGGTAAAGTTTGTCCTGCAAAATGATGATTTAAGGGTTGTGTGCTGTTCAGCTCAGATGAAAGAGCATATTGATATCTTCAGTTCAGTTAAGTCCTTATGTATCATCTTGTCCTCATCTGCACCTCTTCCTCTATTGTGAATGCTCACCTTCAGGTGATAAATCCAGCATACAATATGGAGGCCCCCTCACCACCACCTCTTGAAGAATAATAGAAAAACTATATACATCTGCCTTGAATGTTCCTTTACGAGAAATTGCAAGATCACGCAGGAGCTCTGGAGCTGTCCAGAAGAGATCTGAAAAAAGCAAAGGAAACATTTAGAGCAACACCAGAACATTAGACCTGTCTCTGCAATATAGCTTTTTTTCATGTTGATCCAAACATGAGTGAAAACACATCATCAGCAATCATCAGTTTATTGGAATAGTTTGTATTAAAAAAAAAAATATATATATATATATAAAGTTCTGTCTATTACAATAAATGCATATTAAAGCTAGTGGACTAGCATAAATAATTTGTTTCTTTGTAAAAAAAAAATACTGTTTGTGAAACAAATGTGCCCAAATGCTAACAGTCCTCACATTCCGATGACATTGTAATACTTATGTCATCATATTCCACATTAAATTGCCATGTCTCTGTCACCCTTAGGGCTTTGATGACTATATTTGGGATAATTTTATTTAATTCTGAAGGCTTTCAAGAAGAAATGTAACGTATAGCTCATCATGTGAATATAGGAACTCTGCATTGTTCTTCTTTATTTTACAGTCTGCTGTTGAACTTTGTGATTGTTGATCCTTTTGCACAAGTTTGTACTAAAATCTTCATTCCAACCAGATTTCAGCCACATGATAATGAGACACATTGGTTTATCTTTTTCCCGAAAAATGTACCTTCAGGAGGGGGCTCCTCTAATGGTGCTTTTTGAGACTCTAGTAGCTCATTGAAGCCGTAGTCTGTAATCTTGAGGACAAAGCGGCCGTCCACTATGCAGTTTCGAGATTTTAGTCTGCCGTGGGGGAATTCTCGGTGGTGAAGATATTTCATACCCTGGAAGGAGCAAAAGTTTAAAGTTCTCTTTATTATGAGGGAAAAAATGACAAAGTTGTTAAGTCACTAGTGAAATAACATGTAGGTTACAAGAAGGGTTTTATTAAACAGGGTTTCTATAGTATATGGAGTGCAGAATTCGTGTTTACCTTGATGAGATCAAGCAAAAGTGAGGACTTGAACATCCAGTCTAATTTAACATCTTCGTTCCTCAGCAGGTCCTGCAGGCTGCCCCGTGAGCAGTGCTCTGTTACCACTGCATACACACAGCAGTCCGAGAAGAAGCCAAGGAAAGGATTTACATTCTCATTTCTCAGGTCCTTCATCTAAAAACAGAGGGAAAAGTTATATATTACCATGTTACTATATCAATTTCCATCGTCAGTTACTTTTAGAATTGACAATAAAGTTGTCGGCTTTTTACAAGTGTCTGGTCTTTAATGTTTATTTTATAGTTTATCATTGGTCTAGGCAAAACAGCTTTTACAGCTCATGTAAGATATCTTTATGCTAATATTAACTTCTAAAGCACAAGTCACCAAATTATTGTAAAAGGGTACTCTACCTTTGTGAAAATCTTTGTGGTGCTTTGTTTAACTTCTTTAAAATGGCCCTCCTCAAATTTTTTCAGCCAAACCCAGTCACCCTAGAAGAAAACACATTTTATTATTATTAAATTTTAAGCATAGAAATTGATTAAAAAAAAAATGTCTCCAAGAACTAATATAACTGCATGTCTATTATTACTGATGTTAGATGCAGCAAAAGTTGACTAAACTTTAGATGGATGCATTTTAAATATCATTGAGTCCATAACTGACCAAATGCAACATATATAGACAATCTGAAATTCTGCTCCTGAACTTTGATGGGGAAAAAAGTGCTACTGCTTAACATTTTACTATTGATGTTTTTTCTGATATTTTGGTCTTCACATAGTGGCTGAAGCAACAGTGATGCAATGACTCTTTCATTGTAACCCACCTCATACACGGCCACATTGGAGTTTTCATGAGTTGCCGTCTGCGTGCTATTAACAGAATGTGACGGGTCTCCAGATTTGTCATCCAGGATGCTCTTGGACTCACTCAGATCCTCCAAAGTGATTTTCTGCATGACATTAAATACCATATTTATTTGAAGTGAACACTAAAACATTTAAATTTGACAACAAAAAAAAGACTGTTTTATGCCAAAAAAAGAAAAAAAAAAACACAGGGTGAGAGTTAGAAAACTAGATGACGTTTGTGGTGATAGATTGGTGCTGCTTGCCTTTTTGCTTAGTTGAGGATTGATAAATGTGAGATCCTCTAAATTCAGAAGGATCCGATTTGGACCTTTGACTAGTTGGATTTGTTGAAGTCTCCTCCTACAAAAGGGAAGTAGAAAAGGTAAGCAAATCAGTTTAACAAGCAAGTTTCCTTGAACTAGACAACTAAGCACGTTTGCAGTCCATACCTTATGTAAATCATTATGATGAGCCCTCCAATAGCCAAACTGAGGATGACAGCCAACACTATTAGGATGTGGGTCACCTCCACACCTGAGGATGAGAGGATGAGAACACTAACTTACCAGAGTGGGATTATTGATAAATGACAACAAGAACATGTACAAGACCAATGCACCCATGGAAACCTCCGCCTCCAGCTTCATACCTCCTGTGCAGATGACATTCTCTTCAAACCAGCAGCGGGAATCAGACGACGGAGGGAATCCTGCTGGAAAATGAATAGACCTTCCTGCGAAACGAAGCACTCCTGATTTTAGGTCGACCAAATAAGCCTGGTACAGTTGACTTCCCTGCTTGTCAGAGTCCAGGATGACATAGCTGGTCTTAACATCCCCACTGTTGTCCACCTGGATCCTCTGGTTGAAGCCGTTGAAGGTTGTGTTCTTTGTGTAGTAGGCCAGGTTAGTGCCCGTCAGTCGCATGCCTGCTTTCCGAGTATTGTGGATGGAGTTGGCCAGCAGGTAAATGCTGTTGTAGATGGTCCCAAACATTGGGTTAACCTGCAGGTTACAGTAAAGTTTTACCAGGGGTTCAAGAGAAAGCACGAGAGATTTTTTTTAACCATTTAAATTTGATAATTATATATTTTAAATTTGATTATTTGATAATACCCATGTGTGGCCACGTGTACATTTATTTATTGTAGAGGCTCTTCTTTTTCATGTTTAATTTTATTTTTGCCTTACATTTACAATGTATGCAAAGTTTCTAAAGTCTAAACCAAAATTAATTAATTTTTAATTACAAACACTGATCCTGCCAGAATATACATTATTCCCAGCCTTTTGTGGTGTTGGATTCCTTTTGCATACTGATGGACCAACATCAATATTGATTAATTATCAGCTGTCTAACCCAAACTTTTTGATGTGTTCCCTTAATTTATCCCAACAACTGCTTCCCAAACTGCAGTAGAAGTGTAGATAGAGTAGTCTGGGCCTATTGGGAAAGATGACTTAGGGAGAGAGGGAGCTCAGATGCACCGTTTCAAACAAAAGGGACAAACGGGGCAGCAGCAATGTGTACCATGAAGAAAATTACAGTTGGTTTTTCAACATTTTCCAAGATGACACTGAATCCAACCATGCTCAGCTTTCCAGGTATCACCTTAACAGTACCTACCTGCTCTGCCTGCACAGACAGTGTTATTTCCTCGCTTCTCTTGGCTGCAGTGAATGCATCGTTAAAGGACAGAGACTCAGAGGCCACAGTGATGGTGAGCACAGCATCATAGGCCTCCCTCAGGATGCTGTTGTTTTGTAGAGGGAAGTAGGAGACGTTGGCGTAGGGAAGACTGTAGTGGAGAGTGTCGTAGGGTACAAACACATACTTCCCTGAAGTCATACCCATCTTGTGTGCCTTTGTAAGGAAAGCGGCCTGCTGCTCGCCTCCAACAAGGATGGAGTGCATGCACATAATGATTACTAAAAAGAAAAAAAGAAAAAAAGAACACATAATGCTTGTGTAAGTTAAAATGTAAGCGTATGCTCAGAAGGTTCAGAGGTGTGTTGGTGGTCTAAGACTTTAAGATGCTGACCAAATTATGGGTTGTGAGATGATTACATTTGTTCCTTTCCTATTTATATAAACCACAACTATTTGGTAAAAACACAAAATATTGTGTCAGCACTGTTGACAGCAACTAAATAAAGTTGTTTTTCCCGTTCACCTTAGCAAAGGCATTACATCTGTTCAGTAAAAATGGCTCCTTGGTCAGATGATGAATAGATAGGCCCTCTTAGCCAGTATGAGGATATTCTGGTGGAGTAATTCTGGACATTTGATGGTCTGACATTTTGCAGGTCCAAAAGTTAAACTGATAATGCAGTGTGCTCTTTTTATTTTTAGATAACACACATAACCGGTTCATTGTTTTCTACATAAACTCACCCTTTATTTCTCCTACATTTTGAATCTTCCTCAGCGTGCTCTCCACCTCCGTCTCATTTATACCCATAGCTGTAACGAGACTGACAGGGAGCCCCTTCCTCCTCACAGCAGTAGCCACTCTTTCTGCGGTGTCTATCCACATATCTTCGTTGGATGAGACCACCACAGAGCCCGCCCACCTGTAGTGTTTAAACACGGTGAACAGCACATCAACGGACAATGGCACCGTCCTCGTAAACGTCGGGTATCCTGGGATTCTATCCAGCTCGTAGGTGACACAGCTGAAGGAGAAGAGCGCCTTGTCCCAGTTCTTTGCCAACAGAGATGCAGCGATGCAGTATCCCGGGTTGGTGGGGCCAACAAACGCATCTGCTGATTTATCATAGTAAACATAAGCAGCCAGTGCTTTGGAGGTTTCGCAAGGCTCCTGGAGGATGATGAAGTCCATTTTCACACCCAGATCCAGATTGAGGTCTCCGTTTATTCTGCTCACAGCGAGTCTTGCAGCTGCTGTGGGGAGGGCCCTGTAGTAGATAGGGTCGCAGTTCCAAGGCCCCAAGACCCCCACTTTGAATATTAAGCAGTGAACACAACAAGGAAAGGTCAGAACTCCCAAAATAATCCATAATAGAAAGTTATAAAAAGGAATCGTCGTTAAAGATTGTCTACTTTTTATTATGGGCACACATGGATGGTTGGAGTCCCAACCATTTGGAGAAATATGTTGCATTGTCCTTCCAGGATGTCCCAGGCAGTGAATATTAGTATTCACTTTTCAGTTACTCCACTGACACCTGCAAGAAAACGTAAGATAAATATCTCAGTAGGTTCCTCATTTTTAAATATATGAAATTTCCACATTTAAACAAGCAAAGAAAAAACAATACTCACCATTTCTTTAAAGCCATTAGGGCAGATGCAGGATTCAACGAGACAATCTTACAGGTGCTCTCTCAGATCTGTTCATCTGTCTTCCCAAATGACGTCAGCTAACCATCCCCAAACTTTACCGATTCTCCCTGGTGTGGTTCAAGCGAAGACACAGCCCGGACATTGTGTTTGGATTATGGGCTGGATGTGACAGGTAGAGCTGAGGCGCTGCGTCTGAGACGTTTGGGGACAACTTCAGCACCCTGGAGAGCTACTTATGTCCCGCATCAGCGTCTCTGAAGGCTTCCGTGCGTTTCCACGGACAGGTGTGTCCACAGGCAACATGTCTCAAAAAGCTCATAAAAACATCTCTACCTCTATTTTTCCTTCTTCTCAGTCCTTTGATGTAAATATGTGAAAACAATAATCCAAGTCAGGTTAAAACGATTAATTAACCCCTAGAAGCTTTTTTAGATGAAAAAGAAAAAAGTATCGCGTGTATTATCAATATAGAAAGCTAGTGTCAGCTTCAGGCCCATTCACTCAAATCCCTCCAAAGTGACCCGGGGCCCAAACGTAAGTGTTACTCACTAATCCATTTTCAGTAAGGCACAATATAAGAGGATTGACAGCAGGCCTTAGCCTACTCTAAAAGCCCTGTTCTCTTTCAGGGAAAGCCTTTTCCTTTATAAGTCTAGCCACAAATTGTTTTCCCTGATTGGGTTTATTTAGAATAAATTCAGAATAACTGAATAAAAAAAACTAACTTTCTCTCATAGTATAAACATTTAGGTGTACATATGTCAATTGTCAGTTCACAAACATCCTCTGATGCACAGAATGGGATTATTTTTTTTCTGTCATGGAAACACACTTCAGTTATACTGCATCAAAACACCTGTACCATGATTTAATTGGCTAAATAAATCAGTTGAACACCAGGTCCCACAAATTAAATGAAAATTAATCCTGTTGGAGTGGGAGTAATTAGACATAACAAAGGGCTTTTCCCCGTGGGTCTCATGAGCTCTGCTGCGTTTTGCATGCATCAGTCTTATCAGATCTTTTTTTTTAAAAGGCAACCTGCCTGGCAAGGAGTGCTGGTTGCCACAACATCAGCAGAGCCTTGATCAAAATGTGGGCTGGGTGGATGCGTTTAAAGTAACAAAACAAAATAAGCTAGATGGAATCGTGCAATGGAAGCTTACGAAAAGTTTATTACTAAGGGAGAAAAAAATAAATAAAGGATGCATGAGCTTGGCACCGAGGTGAATAGTTCAAAAACACATATCACAGCTGTGTGTGCGTGTTTGTGTGTTTATGTTTTTGTGTATGAGAGAGAGAGCAAAAGAGAAAGAGAAAGAGAAAGAGAAAGAGCGAGAGAGAGAGAGAGAGAGAGAGAGAGAGAGAGAAAGTGTGTGTGGGGGAGACCCATCCACCACATCTTCTCTTTATGCTTCAAGAACTTTATTGTTGCAACAGTTCACTCCAACTTACACAAAAGAGGACACTGATATAAGCAACAACAACAACAACAAAAGAACAACCTAATATAAATGTAATTTCAAACATATACCAATTCTTTATGTGAAGAAGGGGCAGAAAAGTGATTCCAGCTTTGCTGACCCATATCCCACATAAGCTGAAGAGCCTCTTAAACGTAACACCTTGACATCGTTGTCCTGCATCCAGGAATAGAGGACAAAAATGATGACACAGTGTATTGTCTGCAGAGTGAGCAGAGAACACAACACAGCACGATGCTGCTCTCACTGCAAGCGCCATGCTGCATGGACACTAACTGGTCTGCAAGAAAAACAATTCACTTGTAAGGAAATTATTAAAGAAATGAAAGAAAGGTAGTTTTAAACAAAACTTAAAATGCACCAGAATACTCCTATCTCTGTCTTATTAAATATTCAACAAGAAGGAAAATTTGGAAGCAGAATAAATGTCAAATGTCAAACACTCCTTGGATTGATAAAATAGGATAATGAGCAGATGGAAAATAATACATGAGTAAAAGGTAAATGGGGACTCCAGGGAAGGGAGTGTTTTGAAGTCCACTGCACGTTTTAATATTGATGCATGCAGTTGCCTTGAAAAAATAAATAAATAAATAAATAAATATATATATATATAATATCATTGAACAGTATTAGCATTACTAAAAGGAAGGTCGAAACCATTATTATAAGCTATAATTCTTTTTTCCAAACACAATAATAAAACATAATTAATATTCTAATCAGTAAGATACACATTAATTTTTCTTAATTAAGGACAATAATACTCATTTACAGTTAAATGAATTCCTTTTATGTATCCATTTATTTATTAAAAAATACATTTAGATATGTTACCTTTACCTTAAAAAACTTATTTAAAATGATGAGTTTAAGGGAACACTGACTCTTTTTTTCTTTCAATGGGAGCTCTAAAGTAATCTTGGTCTTGTGAATCCTTACAGTAAAGCAACAGTGAATGGGTTACGCTCTGCTACCATCTAGTGGAAAAGGCACGTTGTAGCTTTTGAAAACATCTCTTTTGAAACAGGAATAACAAACTCATTACAAGTTTTAAATTTTACAGTTACATAGAAAAAAAAAGATTAATTCCCCATCCTCCTTTTAATACACTCGTTTAAAGAGTTAAGGTTTTGCATTTTGCTAAAGTATTTGAGTGTATTTTTACTGATACAACTGATGTGTTTAAAAATATGTTTCAGTCAGGATTGTGTTATAAAATGAAACCGTGCTTCTTCACAAGTTCTCCTTTTTTAACCCTCTGCAAACTGTTCACTTCTGCTTTAATCGCCGGACAACATGCAAGCGATTTGTGTGCGAGTGTGAGTACGCGCGCGGATGTTTGTGGGTATCACTCGTGTCAAAACAGAATTCACACCTTGAATGTACTTTTATTTGTCCATTTTACAGTTGGCCTTTTGCTCTCAGGTCTACAGTATATTACTGCGTGTGTGTGTGTCTGTCTTACATTGCATGGGTATGTGATGCTGTCTCGTTCCTCTGAGGAAAACAATGGTTGAGTGTGCAGATGAAGAATTGGGGGCCCCCATCAGCTTTGTGTAAGCAACACCAGATGTTCGTCATAATGCTTTACAGTTGGCCTGTGCGTTTCTGCTACTCCGATTTGATGTTTAACAAAAACAACCTTATGTCCAGATGCATTATCAGGATATACAGTAGCTGTCCTGTTGTAATTTTTATGTCGACTAATTAAGTATTAATACATGACTAAATTGAAAGATAATCCTTTGAAAATGTGTATATTTTGCTAAAACTGTCCATAAGTCTGCACAATCTGCAACCTTATGTAAGCAACGACAGGAAAAGTCTGGGTTTCCGTTCACATTATTTCTTATCAGTTTAATCAAAAACTGAACTTGAGGCCAAATGAAATAAATCGACGCCTTGTTGCGCAACACTTTCCCCCCTCATTTTCTCTTTGCAAGTCCGAGCAGCTACAATGAGCTAAGCAAGTAGATCAAGCCAGCTTAAAAAAGAAGACGGAGGGCAGAAGTTTATCTAAAGTTCTTTAAAAATAAAAGGGGTAATGTAGTCAACAAGGGCTGCGATCCATCCCGCAAGGTGCCTATAAACAACACATCCTAACTCCTGCAAACAGCGATAAAGAAACATAAACAAAAGCTCTATTCCTCCCCTATTTCAGTGCCCTGCACATTGTTGGATGTATCAACATGGCTCAAATGAATGTGTCAAGAACAAGTTTTCTCCAGTTTCTCTCCAGATTCTCCGGCTTTCTCACACCGTACAAAGAGATGCATGTTAGGTTAATTGGCCACTCTAAATTCGCCCTAGGAGTGAGTGTGATTAGTTATTTGTCTCTCTGTGTTGGACTGGCAACCTGTCCATTATGTATCCTGCTAATTGCTGGGATATGCTCCAGCTTCCCTGCAACCCTGAATTGGACTAAGGGGTATAGGAAATGGATGGACGAAGAACAAATTTTACCTGATAAGGGGATCTATTCAATAGGTGTGTAGAAACACTTTACAATGACTTATGTGAAATCAAAACCTGGATGCCTGCCAGCAACAAATCAGAGTTCAAGGCTCTGGCAGGTTAAGATCTTGTCCTGGAGATTGACAACTTCAGTCCTCAGACTCTGGCCTGCTCTCCACCACAAGTACCAGACTGAGGACTTTGGGTTATAGCGCTTTCATTGTTACAGATCCAATACTGGAACATCATCACCTGCTTTTATTACAATACTGAGGTAAATTTAATATGATTCATGTGAACAGAGCTGAGAGGAATACAAACTGCACAAGACAATGAGTGTTGTTATATTTAAAGAGAACAGTTAAAATACTCTTAGATGCATCATAAAAATGTCACTGACCTGGTGTATAAGTTTTATGGCGGCAATAAAGCGATTTACAGCTTTAAGACACTGAGCTGAGCAGAGTAAGCATTCTCTCAATCTCATAGTATTATATTAGTATAGTAATATGTAGCTCAAGCTCATCTAATTTGATGAGCCAACTATATAGAACTTATCGTAATAAGACATTGTACAACTTTTAAAGTCGTCAGTCAGGATCGGTAAGTGAGTGTGAGGGTGGTTTCAGACATGGCTGAATACCCAGTGCGGTCCACTACATGGGACAACAAAGGAATTGGAACTAGCCTCATCTTATCGAACTATGAAATTACTCTGGATGGTATTACATTGGCTTCCAGTGCAACAGTGAGAACCTTGGAGTTATTTTTGACCAGGATCTTCATTCATTCTTTCATTCATTTTCTACATTGCAGTGACCAGGATCTGATCTTTGCTTAACAAATGAAACAGGTTTCTAAGAAACTAACTCTTTAAGCTATAATATTGCCAAAGTTAATTCAGCTTTATTTGTATAGTTCACATTCATACAAAGTCATCTTAAGACACTTTTACAGACCCAGTCCAATTTAATACAATTCATTGCAGTCCAATTATTGTTTAATCCATTATATAATCCACATTAGTCCAATTTATAACTGTTAATGTAAAAAAAATTGCCTAACAAAGAAAACAAACTTGCACTTAATCTCTTCGATCCAGTCTTCCATCCTGAGCATGCACGAGGGGGCAAGTGAGGTGACAGTGGAGAGGAAAACTCTCAACCAGTCTGAGAATAAAGTGCTCTGTTGGGAAAATATGGAATTATGAGATGTATAAGATACAATGGAAATTGGTTACTTTATATTAGCTTTATATGTGAGTAAAAGAATGTTAAATTCTAGTCTGGATTGACCTGGAAACCAATGAAGTTAAAATGACAGAAATGTGCAGGTTCACTAGTGGTTTCTAGAGTTTCTAAAAGTAAAATGGGAGACTGAGACTATCTCTTATAAAACAAGCTCCCAGTTTAGGTTACGGACGCAGACATCCTCTTTACCTTGATTATTAGACTTAAAGTTTTATTTTCAAAGCTTATAGTTAAGGGCTGGCTTTGATAACCCATAGCCATCCCTTTAAATGCACTGGGCTCCTCTCTTCCTTCTCCTCTACACGTATAATAATATGACATTGTTATTGTCATTAACTTGTGTATCTCTTGTTCTTTCTCAGCAGATACAGACCACCCTTCCTGAGTCTGGTTCTGATGGAGGTTTTCCCTCCTGTTAAATGCGTGCAACCCACTCATTTTCTTAGCTAATTATTCATTTTGTTGTTGTTATTTCGGCTTGAACAAAGTTAGCCTATACAAAATCACTCGTGAAAAAATATATAACGGATTTAATTAACTGGATTGCGCCATCATAATTCTCAGCAGCTCTGTATGTGGTGGACCTTTTACTTTGAAAACTGGCGACCGGAAAGGCTCTAATGTTATACGCTGATTTGTTTTGTGGTGGAAATACCGAGCCGAAGGCATGCACGGCTTCGTGGGATGGGAAAAGAGGAGTGTGTCCCAGCCTGCCAGCCTCGGACAGTTTATTGTGGCGGACGGACACTTGTAGGGATCCACAGCGCTCGTGAGGACCAACAGCCGGGTCCGGGACGCTGGAGCGCTGCGGGAGTCCAGAAAATGGGAGCGGTAAAGTGAACAATCCAGCCGGAGACCGGACCGTTTGGATGGAAGTCATCAATGTAAGTTATTTCTGAAACGCAAAGTGGTGAAGAGTGTAACATTGTCCATAAAGCTGTTAATTTCCCCCCAAAGCAGTTTGTTAAACCTCCGTCTGTCAGCGGTGTTGTTTCAGGCGAAGAAACTCAGCGGGACATCTGGTCAGATTAGGTTTCACGTTTTCCTCTAAACCAGCCCTAGTTGTCCCGACTGAACTGACCAAACTGTTGGGTGCCGCTACCGCAAATTATTCAGAAAGAGAGAAAAAAAGGCTAACTTTGCATTGTGGATGAAGTGTTGCCACTAATGCGCGCAGAACTAAGGACGCGTGCGGAGCGGTGTACTGACAGCTAAAGAGGGGCGGGGTGACAACAAAGATACATTAACTGTACATAGAGAAAAGCATTTGATGCCATTGTTAGAGATAGTTCGGCAACAGAGCCCATGGCTCCCACCGGTTTGCCACGTACGGCTGCAAAGAAATTTGATCTGTCGAGGTGCCCGTTCTGAGCGCACACCCGCCTCTCCTGTTAACTTCCCCGGGCAAAGACATAGTGGTTCATTTTGTGGTAATACAGAGGGAGCTGCAACACATTAGACACAGCTGATCAGGCTTTAAAAGAGACTTTATAACTGATGTTTAAGGTTAGTTTGTGGTTTGAACAACAGCTGGATGTACAGCAGAACAGAAGAATTTAGTAAAAATAACGCAAAAACAGCCTAATCTGCAAATTAAAAACTAGTAGCATGACTTTGCATAGATTATCATCGGCTTTGCATGAACACCTTCTTGTTGTGGTTTGAAAAGATCAAACTTTATTGGCTGCTTTTAACAAAACGATTTTATATTTGAATGAGAAACTAAGAGTTTGCAGATGAATTTCAGCTGTAAACTAGTTGTAGACTGTGGAGCTCGTGTCGGACCTCCCTATGGCCTTCTAGGGAACCAGAATCATTTAAAGTGAAAGTGACAACTTTTTACTAATTTTCATTCCAGCCCATTATTATTATTATTATTATTATTATTATTATTATTATTATTATTATTATTATTATTATTATTATTATTATTATTATTAAGCCTCTTACTAACTTTTAACACAGGCTTGACAGGCATGAAATCCTACTTTTGCAAACACAAAGAGTCTTCCAAAAGGTTTTTAGTTGAAAACTTTGGATATTTCAGCATGGCGTGCTGTGTGACCATCTAAAGACGGGCAATTGAACAAACGGAGGACAAAAAAATGAATAGTCAGGCCTGATCTACAGCAGATGAACTGTATCTGAATGTGATGTCCTTAAGAAATAGTAACAAATCTGGCAAAGACCTGACACAGGACCAGAGAGATGCATCTGGACCTTCAGTTGATCCATCTACTGTTTATTGAAGCCTCCTCGGGAATGGCCTCCATGGAAGGGTGGTTGTCAAGAAAACCTTTTTAATAAAAGGACATGGAGAAAAGGCTGAGTTGTGACAAATTACACAAAAACTGAAGTGAAAATCAGTGTCAGCAGAAATTATACAGTGATGAATCCTGCCCAGAACCTGGATCTCAACTTTTTTAAAGCGGTGCGGGATCATAATAACACAAAACAGCTTCAAGAAGCCTGGTGAACTGTTCCTGAAGAAATAATAATAAAGCTAATGAGGGATGAAGAATAAAGGTGCTTATAGCAAATATTGACTTTCAAGTTTGTTGGAATTCAGCAAAGCCTGTTCTGGCATTTTATACTGTGTTTGGATTCATATTCAAACTTGTTTCTATAAATCACTCCTCTTATTTCCTGTTTACTTGGCCAGAGAAGAAATGAGAGGCAGGCTAGAGATCTTTGCACAGTATTGTAGTGCTGCTGCATAACTTGCAAATTTACAAGTAAAATGCAAGTTTTAGTCAATAATAGTATACACCTACGACCTGAATTTAAACTTTTTATATATTTTCTTTGCTAAAAGACAGGCACCGTTGTATAAATGTGTGTTGCTTCAACCTAAAGTGAACTGTTGCACTCTTGACTTTTTTATTTACAAGTGTTTAAAAATGAAATTCGGTCCATGCTATCCATACAGAGTCACCTCCCCCAGCAATGCAAACATGCACTTTGATAAGAGTGATTAGTCTCCATGCTTGTGCTTGTTTGCATTCACCATTCAGCCTACGGCTTTCTGCCACCACTTAATTGTTTTAAAACACTGAAGGGCCATCAACTAAATTTAAAGTCTCTGCCTTTTCCTCAGTGTCATGCATTCATCTGGCTTAAAAGGATTAGCATGGCATTCATCTTCTGATTACACAGTTTTCAGCTTTCGAATTGAAGATCAAATTGGGGCAGAGTGGTCTCGCTGACATGAGGAATACAAGAAAGCGGCGGATTGATTCAGAACAAAATTAAATGAATAAAAGTGGTGCATGGCAGAGCCAGTGTAGATAGGTGTCAGGTTATGAATTTTTATTCTGTCCTCTGCCCTGGATGAAGATTATGTTCCCTGTCTTTCACTGTCAGCTGGAAGGTGATCCTTCATTTGATCACAGATAAGCGTTCTTGCTTGTGGGAAACGAAGGTGACATTGTTATGACTTTTGACACAATAAAACTGATAATACACTAATGTGGTTGAACTATTACAGTGATAACTTCTCACCTTTGTGTGTAATTGCAAGATGATAGGCTTAGATATAAATAAAGCAACTGCTGGTAAAATTGCTTGTATTTCTCAGGGCTGCTTTCTAAGGGAGATAAAAGGTGCAAAGGGACCTCTGAAAGTGAGAAGGTGTCAGAGCGAGAGTTCACAAGCCCTTGCCAATTGCCCACTCAGGAGGTTGGGGGCTTGCCGTTGGCTGATTGCAGTTGTTAGAATGCATCTGATTTGAAGGCAGCGCCGGCAGGAGTTCACCCTTAGCTGAGATTTATTGGTGAGAATTTGCGAGGAACACCTGGTGCAGAAAGTTCACAATCTCTGCTGAAGCAACAGACAGAGGCACAAATGCGGCTGCTGGACCGCACAGAAGCGACAAGCTGCTGAAGACCTGCATGATAAATGTAAGAGAACATGTGACCCCCTTCAGCTTCAGTGGTAGTTTCCCATGCTTAGTCTGCACATGATTCTCTGCAGTTTATAGTGAATTATAGTGCAGGCTGAGAAGGACCTTCCTGTGTTTCTACAACAACCAGGAGTTTGTGAACTTTATGATAGTATGGTTGTTACTATACACATATTTAAACTTGATTTATTAGTTTGTTCATCAACTTTTCTTCCCTTGTTGTGGTTTATTCCATTGGTGGACTATGTAGCTTTTGAAAAACTCCGCCAGAAAAAAAAAAAAAAAAATTCCTGTTAAATTCTGTTTAGCTAGTGAAAGATTTATGTACTCAGCTTAATTAACAGTCCTAAAGCTCACCCATTCGTGTCTGGTTAAAACCTGCCACTGCAAGGAATCTGGCTTTCTCTTAACAGAACACAAACACACCAGTTTTAGACAAGGTCTTGACAGTAGCATAAAATAAGCTAAGAAAAGTCCTTAAATTTAAGTAAGTTTTACATTTGTTTTACAGAACAGCCTGTAGCAATAAGAAGTTCAGGGGTGAAGACAAACAATGCTGCACAGAGGTGAACAGCTTGGATTAAGTAGACTTTGGAGCCTTGGTAATCAGCCTGCATATGTTGACCCACTCGTACAATGTAGTTATGTGAACTCACCCTCTTACATAAGCTAAAAAACCAAACATAACCCACGTTACATACTCCAATAAAAGCTGCAACCTGAGACACTTTTAACAGCAGACTTAAAAAAATTCAGAAGTTTGTTTTTAATCTTTTGCTGTCTTTTGTAAGAAAACACACACATACACACACACACACACACACAAAAACACTCCCTGTTTAATCTGGAATACCTTGGTTTAATCTTAACCTCTTCAAGGTAGAGTCCTGTTCAGGAATAAGTATGCCAAAGTCATCTTTAAGTTTGTGCCACGTGGCAGCCAAGCGATGATTGCAGTCTGCTATCTAGCCCTACACGCCTCACTTAAGCTACAGCTGTAATTTAATTTCCCACACAACTGTGATGCTGTGGGACGATGGATTGTGTGTTTTGGCGCACGCTCCACTGTGTCATGCCTGGTTGACTTGACCGTGACTGTACATTTTAACTTGTTACACAACTCTTAACCTCTGTCCAATTGTCATACTTCTTTGAGTGTGTGTGTGTGTATACACATTGCTTAAAATGAACTGCAGAGGTTAGCTCTGTTCAGTTCTCAGATACACAAAGAGCAACAGCTGGAAAAGGTTTGTTAAGATTTTCCTTGGTGTGGATAGTCTCTACTGTATTTTGCTCACTATAGTTCCCTATAACAGTTTTTTGTTTTTTTTTAACTCTTCATGCTTTGCTGCTTTGATTAAGTCTTATTTTGAAAGTTTCCCTTCATGATAGAGATACATTATTTCTGAGTTTGCTGCCTTAATGCATTGAAGCACAGAGTGCTGGTGCATTCAGTGTGGAAACATGTTTTTCTGATGGAGCAGAGATTTGTAAGACACTCAGATTTTCACTTTTACAATCATGCATTCGCAGTCCTCATTGATCAAAGAAATCAGGTCAAACCCAATAGGAAACTGAGAGGGAGGACATTTTAGGCTACTCAATTTGCACAAATCTAAGCTTGAAGTCTTTTCAGAAAGCTTAACAAAGTCTTGAAGAATGGCATTTGAACATGAGCTGCTCCTTAAATTTCTGAGTGAACTGTAAGATTTTGTGGACAAGGTGTTCTGATCTAATCAGGACTGATTACGTTTCTATCCTTAACAACAGTGCCGTTGTCAAAGGGGTTTCAAATGTGGTTTTCTCTCCCTCCAGAGTAAAATGGAGCTCCTCCTGTGGCTTGGCCTATCTATACTGGTGGCTGTTCAGTCCAGCGCTGTCAGGAACTGCCACCCCAGCTGTCACTGTGAGGTGGAGAGCTTTGGACTTTTCGACAGCTTCAGTCTGACCAGGGTGGACTGCCGAGGTCTGGGTCCCTCTGCCTCCATGCCTATTCCCATCCCACTGGACACAGCCCACCTGGACCTGTCTTCTAACGCCATGGGCCTTCTCAGTGATGCCATATTATCTGGTCCAGGCTACACCACCCTCAGTAGCTTGGACCTTAGCAGCAACCGCATTACGAAGGTCAGTGAACAAAGCAACTCCTATATAGATCCTTTAAATAAGCCTGAGAGTGAAGATCTTTGCTCTTCGATGTTGCGTATTTAAAAGCAACATTTGGATATTTAGCCGGTCTCTATTACTTTTAATTAAGGCAGTGGCCTGATATATTTTAACCTCTTGAATGGGTGAAGGACACAGTATACTGTAAGTGGGTGCACATGAGACCTACTGTTAGAAAGTCAAGATTCACAGTGGGTGCAATCCACACTAACAATAAACAAACAAAAAAAATAGCTACATGTAGGCTAACATGGAGGTTTCCAAAACAATCTTCTTCTGTAAAATATTTACAAAAAAAAGTTTCTTTATTATTTTGCCAAAATATTGCTGCTTTAGCATTTCCCGTGTGCAGGTAGCTGTGCTTTATCTTTCACATATCCTCCCTTACAAGTGTAGTTTGCATGAAAAGTATAGATAAAGTGATTTCATAATATAGCCAGTGTCCTTAGATTTAAGTAACACTTCGTTTGAGATTATAAAAGTTTCCATGTTGTGTCCGAAGGCAACAATAACAAACAGGAGTCGGCATTGCAAAGCAGTGCTTGGTACCTTTCTGCTGTTTATATGTAGGACTTACACATCAAATAGCCAATGAAACTCTGAAATGAGGATTTGTCCAGCAAAAAAAATTCTTGCAAAAATTAAGGTGGCTGCAGCAAATCCTTCGTCCATCCTGCATGTGCTAATGTGTGAGAACTGCATTCTGGACAGTTTATCTTTATAAGTTTCTGAGGTTAAAATGTTGCGTAACTATTTTTACACTTAAAGCTGTAGTGGAGATGTGCACTCATCATTACGAGCCATGAGGGTCGAGTTCTGGGAGGAATTATCAGAGAATGAAGCCAACCTTTCTGTGGAAAAGGCCTTATGGAAAAAGCAGTTTTAAAAAAAATACTTTGCTGTTATCATTAAATTTGGACTAGGACTTGTTAGGACACCAGACGTGTGCATTACAATGATCCTAAACTTATATTCAAACATGTATTTTCAGACATATAAACAGTCAGGGTTTTCAGTAAAAGAGGCTACTGAATGGCTGCCACAGCAGTGACCCTGTTAGCCTGCAAGTATGGGAACTTGAGATGTAACAGACAAGGGTTTTAAAAATAAAATATTTACATACAGCAGTATGGCCTTTAGATTGCCTTTCTTTTTTCTTAATAATCTCTTTCTTGCTGTCTCATTTTCAGCTCAGCCCCAATGCCCTGTCCAAGCTACGTTACCTAGAGAGCCTGGATCTGAGCCACAACAACCTGGAGAGCCTTTCGCCGAGCTGTTTCTCTGGTCTCCCTCTGGCTGAAGTTGACCTCAGCCACAACAGCTTCCAGGAGTTTGACATGGACGTGTTTGCTGCCAAAGTGAATGGTGAACCAGTCACTGTGGATCTGTCTCACAACAAGCTTGTGTCAGTCTCCACCACTTTGCATGGGAAAGTGTTGCACATTCAGAGTGTAAATCTGTCAGCAAATCAGCTTGTAAGCGTACCAAGCCTGGCAGGGCTTCCACTGAGGTACCTCAATCTGGATGGTAACCCCATTGCTAAAATCAAGGAGGGAGCCTTTGCTCAGCTGCACGATCTGGCTTACTTATCTATCAGTGGCCTCCATGAGCTTAAGGACATTGAGCCATTCGGCTTCAAAGGCCTCCAGAACCTGCAAGTTTTGGATCTGTCCAACAATCCCAAGCTTACGAGTCTAAGCCCTGCAGTATTCAGTGGTCTAGATTCCCTGCAGGAGCTGAACTTGTCTGGCTCAGGTGTGACATCTTTGCCAGCTAATATTCTGTCCCACTTGCCAAGCATTAAAAGTATCACACTGGGACAAAACATCCACTGCTTGAGGACCCAGAAACAGGGACAGTTCCACCGGCAGATCGGTCAGGTCCAACACAACGAGGTGCTGAACTGTAACGTGGAGGGGATGGTGTTGTGAGACTGCCTGTGAAAATGGACCGTTAACAGTCCTGATTTCAGAGCTGTGCCTTATCTGCTTTAATATGCAAAACAGGTTTCTTTGGGTTGCTCTTACTGAACGGACTCAGTTCTAAGGTGTTACTTTAGATGTCTTAATAATTTAATGAAGCCTTCATTAACTTAACATTTAACACAGTGTCATACCTGCTCTACTTTTAAAATACACAGTAGACGTCACCCAGTATCTTAAAAAGCACAGAATGATATTATGTCTTAACACAAGCAGTAATCTGGATGAAAACTTGCACAAATTAATCTTGTACAAACAAAATTCTTGTACTAGATTCATTCATGCTATTTTAAGTTCTACTTGCACTTTTCTTCGATACTGCACCTAAACCTGTTGGAGTAAAACCCTCCAAACTTTATCAGATATTATATGACTTTTGACCACTAATAGTTCTTATTGACTTTGAATGTAATGCTACATAGAGAAGGTTAAAGGCTTAGAAGAGTTGTTGAGAAAACTCAAACTATCCTCAAATGTATTTGATCACTGTTAAAGCTACAACCAGAAGCTGATTAGCTTAGCACAAAGATGGGGGAGACCATTAGCATGTTTCTCCCAATGATTAATGCATTGTATTTGGCTTGTTTAATCTATGCAAATCTCCCTCAGAACTGAGATCTGCACCTCTTGTCCATTTAGAAAAAATAGATTTAACCTTTTTATAGTGTGGATTTTGTTGATTCTGTATCCCAATGTTGCCGGTCTAAAAGTACCAGTGCATCGTTTTTTGGGAGCGCTATTAGCAGGAACCTAAATTAAAAGTCATAAGGAATTTTAAAAGAATGGATTAGAAATGAAATCCCTTGGTGTTAAAAAGATCAAAATGTCAACAGATTGACTGACTGGGTTCACTACCGCATTAAGTCCATCATGTACCACCATGTTTCTGCAGTAACCCAGATTTTATTATTATTATTTTATTAATATTTTTGAGGAATTTGGATATATTTATCAGTCATACATGAAAGTGAGATAAGCGTTCAGGTGGTTGCAATCTGCAGTTTCACCGCTAGATGTCAATAAATCCTACATGCTGCTCCTTTAATGAGAAACTTTTGTGAAGCTTGTTGCATACGCTACAAGAACAGAGAGCTTTGTAACAAGCTTAACTGACTGCTGATTAAGGCAAATTTCCCAAAAATGTTTAACTTTACAATCCAAAGACTAGATTTTGTTGTTTTAATTCTTCCTATGCCGAAGTGTTGTTACACATGGAGAGGGTAAAGTTCCATGTACAAATAAAGCTCACATATTAAGTTTGGAGAAAAATGATACAGTTTGCAAATACTGCACTCACCGATCTGTGCTTTTCTTCTGTGGTGTTGCACAGCAGGAATAAAGTAGGCTTTTTGTTAGTTTGAACTACTTCCAGGTCACTCTCCGGTTGAACAAGACATGATTTTCCACAACAAGCTGGGCTAATACAGCATGACAGATTGTAATGTATTTAGTACTGAAGTAATGCTGGTATGTGTTGTTGGTGAAAGACTTGTCTGTATATGCATAAACCTACTTTGGCATTCCTGTGGCATTTGGAGGATGATCAGCCTCAAAACTGCATATGAGGGTTTGTGACAGTAGTCTAAAATGGTTTGAAGGTTATCCCTGTTTTCATTTTGCTAAATGAAAATCAGATGAGCCCACTTTTGATTTAGAGGTTTATATTTTTTATCTATGTAACTATATTGTACATAACTTTATATATATACAGTATATATAAATGTTTGTTTGATTTTTACACGTTTAATAAATTGACTCCCACAGTGTTAATGGAGTGAATGCTGTTTTTTGTATTTTATATAATGTGAAAATGGTAACTACTAGGCTTGTCAGCGGAGGAAAACACACATTCAGAGCAAAACCACATACAGGAAAACATTGTGTAAGTGTCTACACTGTATTCTGCATTTTACTAGAAATCCATTTTTTCCGTGCACTGTGTGATAAGCAGAGAACTGAATCATAGCAGGGTGTGGCTCTATTTACAGGACAGAAGGAAAAGTTTAGGTCTACCCCCACAGCAGATCCTCCTTTTTGTGTAACTCTGTCACAGCAGGCGTTTATAGCTTTTCCTTTTTTTTTTATTACTCTTTTTTTTAACATGCAAATGTCTGGATACACAGACATACAAGTACATGTACACTTTTGTGGATTTGAATGGTGTTTAAGAAAACGCTGTAAAGTAGGAAGACACAGCAGGCTTTGGCAAGTTACCCTGCTGTGGGTTGGTAACCTGCCAAGGAGGTGGTTGGGAGAGAAGATGAGAATTGAAAGGAGAAAGTGGGGGATAGAAGTGGGTATTAGACACGGCAGCTAACATATATCCTGTGTGTGTCTTACAAACAGTGTTTGCTTAGTAAGATAGGGGAATGTTTCAAAATATTCCCTTTTCTGTGACTCGTCATTTAAACTGCAAGAACCTAGCAAAAAAAAAAAAAAAAAAAAAAGCTATTGCGTCAGAGCAGGATTAAACATGATGTGTCATGAAGATGGAGCTTGACAATAAAGAGAATTTTAAGCAAGTGCCAAAATTCTCTGTGTTGTTTTCATTATTTTTATGTCTGTCTAAATTGAACAGTTACTCTTCTCTATTGAGTGAAAGGCAGATGGCAAGATTTTTTATGGATTGACCCCATTGCAGGAAACACTTCCAGATGTTTGTGTGTGTGTGTGTGTTTTTTTTTTGTACTCTAAAGCACTGGGATGTTTTAACCCAGGAACCAGACCAAGCATCCATCATATACGGTCCCCAGCTGCATTCAGAGAAGCAGAATCTTGCAACAAGCGAGACACTACAGGAAAACTATTTTAGGATTCTGGACTATTTGGTTTCCATAATGCTCAAGGAAAGAAAAAGTTTTTTTTTCTTCTTCTGGAATATTTGTCTATTTGACTTTTATTTAAATTCAAGACTGGATTCTAAATTAACTTTATTGCTCCCCTAAGGGAAATTCGTCAAGTACTTTCAGCTCTGCTGCCGCCTGTGCTGTTGCCAAATAAAAAAAAATTCACACATACAATTAAAACTTAACAACACAAAGCATAAACATAGATAAAAAACGTCTTATAAATTCAAGAAATTAGAGTAAGTAAAACCACTAAAACCATGATAGCATAAAACCAATTGAAAAATTACCAGCTGTCATTAAAACGTCATGCTTTGGACTCGTTTTAATGGTAGACTGACATTCATTATGTACTGTCCTTTCCTGGAGCCGCTGTTACCCTGCAGCGTCCCAAGGCTGAAAATCACACTCAAAATACTTATATATAAAATGTGCTTTTTAATCTATCAACCCTGCACGGAGGAACTCTGTATCTCCTTCCTGAGGGAAGCAGCTTATACTCTTTATGTAGGACATGGGTCATGGCATTAATAACTATATTGGCTTATTAAAGGAGGCCTTGTCATAGATTTTCTGCATGGACATGTGTTCTTCAACCCTAATAATTTTCCATAGTTACCATAGAGTTAGATGCAGCAGTTTATTTTATTTTGCACAGAAAGGTTGCTAAAGCAAGCTGTTACAATGCCCTCTACAACAGCCTGGTAGTCTAAATAATATGACTCTTTTGTTTACAGGATAAATACTTAGTCTGTGTAGAAAATGCAACTGCTGTTGGGGTCTACTAATGGCTGTTCATCGTTGTGGATGATTGCAGAAGTGAGGTGCCAGTGACAACAGAAAGCTGACAACTAATTAAAACTTGTTACACACAAGATCTTTTCATTTGTCCTCACTTCCCCAAAACAAATACTGCTTTCACCACAAATTGGCCATGTTGAATAAAGAAACTGAAGACCAACTGATAATCATGAATCAAGGGAAGCCATCTCTGTTTCACATGACTAAAATACAAAGTAATGATAAGTTAAAAATTTCTTCGTGGTATATTTTGCTCTTGTTTACTTTTTAATAAATGTTCTGCCCCCATTCTGCACAGGTTAGTTGCATCTTCTTGCACAGGCATTGCTGGCATGGTTGGAAGTTGTCTTTGTGGTGCGTTCAAGTCGTTTCTCTCTCTCGCTGCTCTCTCCGGGTCTGCAATAGGGTCCTGCCCCAAGTGGAGGAGTTCACGTATCTCGGGGTCCTGTTCACGAGTGAGGGAAGGATGGAGCGGGAGATCTACAGGCGGATTGGTGCCGAGTCTGCAGTAATGCGGACGCTGCATCAGTCTGTCGTTGTGAAGAAGGAGCTGAGCCAAAAGGCAAAGCTCTCTATTTACCGGTTGATCTACATTCCTACCTTCACCTATGATCACGAGCTGTGGGTATTGACCGAAAGCACATCCCACCGGAACAAGGCCCCGGGAAAGACCCAGGACACGCTGGATGGACTACATCTCTTGGCTGGCCTGGGAACGCCTCCGGATCCCTCCGAATGAGCTGGTGAATGTGGCCGGGGAGAGGGAAGTCTGGGTTTCGCTGCTTAGGTAGCTGCCCCCGCGACCCGACTCTGGATAAGCGGCAGAAAATAGATGGATGGATGGATGGATGTCTTTATTTTTTTACAATAAAAATTACATGATCGTGAGTAGTAAACAAATGTTTCATTTATCCAGATTACTCCACATCAAAGAGAGGTTGGCTGGTCTTAAATATAAAACTCTGGCACTGAAACGTGGTTCCACTCTGGCCCTGGCTGAGGGTAAGCTTCTCTGTTAGACTAGTCTGCATGCTAAACTGTTTCTCCACTGACTGCTCAGCTAAAGGACACATCAATATTCAGAGTCAGCTTCCAGTTTCAGGCTTGTTTAGCAGAATTTAAAGAGAGAAACAACTCTTACACACTCAAAACATGAAGAGCCTGAATAAAGTTCACCCTCAGGTCCTTCAAGGGTCTTTTGCACCTTTTCAATTGTATTGTTGGCTCCTATTTTGGCATCTCTCATGGTAAGATGATGATATTTGGTAAATATTTAGATTTTTAGAGAATCTTGTACCTGCTAAATTATACATTAATCCAGGGCCAGAATTGTACTTTTGTATTTTTGTGCTAACATGAAGCAACATTTCAGACAGCTTTTATACCTGGAGCAATCCAAATATACCTAGTGGCTATGTTGTCGGGGGCTTTATGCCCTTGGTAGGGTCACCCATGACAAACAGGTGTCTAGGGGAGGGACCAGACGAAGCGCAAGCTGAAAACACCACTATGATGACGACAAACCATGGACCCAGGTTTCCCTGGAACCTCGGATTGAGGAGGAGCAGTGTGGTTTTTGTCTCGGTTGTGGAACAATGGACCAGCTCTATACCCTCTTCAGGGTCTTGCAGGGGGCATGGTATTTTGCTTAACCAGTCTACATGTGTTTTGTGGATTTGGAGAAGGCGTTTGACTGTGTCCCCCGGGGACTCCTGTGGGGGGTAATCTGGGAGTATGGAGTGCTGGACCCCTTGTTCGAGCTGTTCGGTCCCTGTACAACCGGTGTCAGAGTTTGGTCCGTAAATCTGAATAATTTCCAGTGAGGGTTGGACTCCACCAAGGTTGCCCTTTGTCACCGATTTTGTTCATAACTTTTATGGACAGAATTTCTAGGCCCAGCCGACGTGTTGAGGGGATCCGGTTAGGTGGCATCAGAATTGGGTCTCCTCTCTTTGTGGATGATGTGGTTCTGTGGTCAACAGCCTAAATAGAGAATGCAGGAAAATTGAGCGGAAATGGCGGAAAAACAAACTTCACATTTACTATGAGCTGTACAAACAAAGCCTGCGTAACTATAACAATAAGCTGTAAGGCCAGACAGCTACATTTATCTGAAATGATTAACAAGAAAGTCAACAATTCTTGTACTCTGCTATAATTGACAAACGTACAAATCCTCCTGTACAGATAAGCCCAGAGCTCCTTAATTTGCCAACTTTTTTAGCCAAAAAATTTAAACAGTTAGGCAAAATATTAATTTCACACAGTCAAACAAGAAAACTACTCTGTTTAAAACCTGGAAATATTTCTGATGTTATGTCGAAATTTAATATGGTATCCTACAAGAAATAGTTTGGCATTTGAAATCAACAACATGTACTCTGGACATTATACCATCCAACTTTTTATAAACAGTGTTTACCTCAGTAGAAAGTTATCTCCTACTTAGAGTTAACAGTTCACTTGCATCAGCCATTTTTCCCGAGTCACTAAAAATAGCTGCCATTAAACCACTCCTAAAGAAAAGGACTCTAGACTCCTCTTTAATGAACAACTATAGACCTGTCTCTAACCTTTCTTTAATATCCAATATTATTGAGAAAATTGTATTTCACCAGCAAAATGATTTTTTTAAATGAAAGTGGAAATCTTGATATATTTCAGTCCGGCTTCCGACCTCATCACAGCACTGAAACAGCTCTGGTTAAATGACATTAGGTTGAATAACTGATTCTGGTCAAGTATCAGTCCTGGTTCTGCTGGATCTCAGTGCTGCGTTTGATACTGTAGATCACAGAATCC
>JBAMHW010000009.1:27078290-27092289 GCA_037177495.1 Rhadinocentrus ornatus | reverse complement strand
GAGAGAGAGAGAGAGAGAGAGAGAGAGAGAGAGAGAGAGAGAGAGAGAGAGAGAGAGAGAAAGAGAGAGAGAGAGGAGGAGGACAACTGTGAGCACACATTCAGCCCATCAGTGGCTAAGGTTTTGTGTTGAGTAAACATGACTTTAACAAATTTCTGTCATCAAATTGAGAAGTATTAAGTCAGAGTTCAAGGACAACAGAAAACTCATTTAGCCTGTTCACAGACCTCAGCAAAGAAGCTTTATTTTCCAATGGTTTCTGAGATCACAATTTACATAAAGCGCCTACTTAAAAACTACTGTAAAGAAAAAAGATCAAGGAATGTGGCTGAAACTGATCTGTTTTAACATAATTTGCCTTACTTCTAAAAATGCCAAAAAAGGGTCTGTAACACAGAATGAAAGATTACTTCAGAATTTGTTTTGTTACTCATATTTTGTTTTAGACCAAAAAACAACTTTTTAAAAAAATTATTTTTCTAAATAATAAATTTGTTTATGAGAATTACAAAACTGGTGGCTTCAGCACTTTAGGCTCTAACCCTGCTTTATGTCCAAACATTGTGACCTACTAACAAAAAAACATGAAGTAAAATGATCAAGAAGTCAAATATTTAGTTCACAGACCAGTCAGGACAAGAGATGTAACCTGCTACAGACATCATAGACAATACCTGCAGTGGGACTCTGGTACAAATACACAAATGTAAAATAAATAGCAATCATTTAAGTTAAAATATTTTAGGGGAGCACTGTGTGTCCACCACTTATACACGTTCCTTTACTCATCTTTTCATCTGCCCATTTCCCTGCTCATACAGTGGATTGCATCATGTCCCATTTAAACGTGTGTATATGTGTATATTTTGCCACAATGTATCACCAGATAGCCAGCTATCCTTGCTTTTGTTTCTAAGTCACAGATAACAGTGGCAGTTCTTCTTAGCAGTTGAAAATGGAGTTGGTCCTATCGATGCGAATCACCTTCTTTGAGTTGTAGCTGTACTCAAACTGCATATTTTTACGGAAGAAATACAAGTTTTCTGAAAGAGAACAGAGTGGGATAACTATTACAGGATGTTCTGCTGGAAGAAAAAACTAAAAACAATCCTACTCTTGTACGTTAAAAAGAAACAATGTGCTGTGTTAAATGGCCTGTAGTGGTGAAGCTCGAAATTACAACTTACTGTAAAAAACAAGAAAACAAAACATAAAAACTACTTATAATCCTCTTTTGAACTGGTGTTTTATTTGTCCTCCGAAGGCCAAAAATATGCTAAAACAACATGACTGAGTAAAAGAAAGGAGACCATTCACAGATATGATGGAATTCTTATGAGATAACAAAAAAAACCCACAATTTATCTGTCCATGTGACTCTATTTTAAAGACTTATTATGTAGCTTTCTGGCCTTGAAACCTTGCGTTCATAACTCATTTATTGGCACAGTGACATCAGGTGCCCATTGTGACAGTTTCTCTTGTCTGAGAAGCTGCACTTTACAATCTTTCGTCTGGGGAGCCATGTTACGTTGCAGCCAAGTTTTGCTTTACGCATCACATGACATGCTAGCAACAGAAATAAACACAACAGCCATTCTGAACATGCACCATGACTGGTTCAGCAAAGAAAAGCAAGAAGACATTATTGGAGGAAGAGAGGAAAAGAAAGACAGAGAGGGGAAAGAGCAAGAGAAAAGACGAGTCAAGATAAAGACTGTCTTGTGCCTGCTGTAGAGAGCTTACAGTACAGGTAGGATGCAAGATGCTAGGTACTGGATATCAACACAGGCCGTTTTCTGTTTGTGTCATAGCTGATTCAGCAAAGACACCCAGGAGGACATTATTGGATGCAGAGAGGGAACAAAAGAGAGAAAGGGCCAGAGCAAGAGAAAAGACAAGAGTCAACATTAGACTAGCTTGCTAGAGAGAAGTTAGAGAAGAGACAAAAGGCAAGACGGCGTTAGATGGGCCTTAGCTGGATTTATGCTTGCGCGGCAGCTGCGGCCACGTAACCACCGTAACCTCCCGTTGCACCGCAGAGGCTCGACGTGCACCTCTTTCAGACTGACGTGCACCCATGCTAAAGGCGAATTTATGCTTGCGCAGCGTCTGCATCCACGTAACCGTCGTAGACTCGGCATAGCTCCGCAGAGGCGTGCACCTCTTCCAGACCTGACGTGCACTCCTGTTTGCAGCACGCTTACGCGAAAGTACTCCCTCGTGATTGGTCAGTTTGAGATCATGTGTTTCCAAATTTCTGGAGCTTCTTGCTGAATTTGTGTGGTTACCACGAAGAGAACCAGCAACATGACATCGTAATCACATGCTCGAGTGCAAAAGCACATTTCACTAGTATCAGCTGCGCCGACCCTACCATGTATGCGGACATCGAGCGAGTGTAAATCCAGCTTTAGTGAGTAAATCTGCCAGAGTTCACTAGTGGGGCTTTAAATGAATCATGGTTACGTATCCTCTATTGCATTACTACCAACGAATCACCCTAAATAGGAAATTGAATAATGATAAAGGTGTGATAGTTTTTAAAGTACCATAGTGATAAGCAGCAGCGTCGATCTTGTCATCCATTCCAGGAAAGTCATCTTTGATAGATCGGGGGTAGCCAGTGTCCATGGTGCCCTTAGCTTCATCATAACTAGGGATTAGAAATAAGGGAGAAACACTGAAATCTAAAATCCTAGAAAGCAAAAATAAGTTCTGATTGCCAAGTATTTTCTGCTTTTCTAATTTAAAGCACTACAAATGTTTAATGAGCTGATATGTTATATACATGTCCACATACCTCCAATAGTCTTCATCAGAGAAAAACAGTGTTTTCCCGTTTTCTGAAATGTGCACAGCTGCGTCTACATTCCTTACTGTCTTGGGAAGACCAAGTTTGTGTATGTACTTTGGGTAGCCATTCACAAGGTTATATCCATTTAAAGCCCACATTCTGATCCCTGTAAACACAAAGAATACAGTTTTGGTGTAAATATCCTGCAACCAGTTTATATATATATATATATATATATAAAAAAATATATATAGCCCACCTTTAAATATGATGACTAAATCCTTCTCTGGGTTCTCGTAAGCTGCATCCACCTTATTAGGAAGTGAAGGCCATGTGGACTTGATCAGTGTTTGCTCAGGCTCTGGCATCTGAGGATGGAGACGCCAGTAAAAACTGCAAGAAGAGGCAGCATAGTAACAGAATAAAGATAAACTTATCAATAGTTCACAATAATGAAAAGTGGTAAATTAGTCAAACTGTTTAGAGTGAAAATTGATCTGGAAAGTTGTTGGTATTACTATACCTGTCTTTGAAAATGATGGTTTCTCCTCTGAGCTCTGTGACAGCATCAAAAGTCAACATGGGGTCGCATTTGCTTGGTGCAACAGGCTTTGGCTTGACTTTCCTCTTTGGGTTCGGGTTAGGACCTGGGATTGAAATCTAATATTTGATCACTGTACTCATTGTATATACTTACATCATATACTTATACTCTGCCTACCATAGAGAGCTTGAATGCCTTCAATGTCATCCTCAGATAGTGGATAGCCTCTGGTGTATGAGTAGACAGGGTACATCAGGGCACCTGCGTCTGATGAATGGGACATTCCAAGCGCATGGCCCAACTCATGGGCTGCTACTATAAACAGATTGTAAGCTGCAGGAAAAAGATGTTAAATTATAAATATTGTTTAACCTGCTGAATATTAAGATATATCCTAAATGTCTGGGGATAATTCTCACCAGATGAATCTTTGGTCCAGTGTTCATCCTCATCAAAATGAGTGTCTCCTCCTATACCTTGGCCTGGAGGGTAGGCATGAGCTAGCAGTCCATCCGGACCATCAAATGGGTTGTAGTCTCCATGCTCTTTACAGGTAGAATATGTACTGTTAAAATGTTTGCATAATAAAGCCAAAGACTGTTTACCTCTTATGTGTTTTTCAAGCACTCAAAGTGCTTTGTGGTAGGCTTCACCTTTCGATCCAAAGCTTATCATAATGTCAGCAGTTCCAGCGTATAGCTTCTTAAAAGTCAAAGGGGTGACATCAGCCCAGACGTTCAGTGCATTTCGGATAGCTCTGTCTACATCAGCCCTCTGCAGATCTGGTGTATAATTCAATATCCTGAAGCATTAAGGTATAAAAGACAAGGAGAGACCATGAATAGATTACTCTCCTATAAATAGTTCAAGATCTTAGAAAGATTTTTACAGCATTTAAATTTGCTTCATACTGTATGTATAATTGGAGCACAAACCTAAATGTAACAATGTTGTTTTGCCATTTGAGGTGCCGAGGGAAGTGGTTGTACTCCCCGATATCTGGGACGCCACATCTGGCCTGCGTCATCAGGTCCAAAGTATTTTCATCCAGATTTCCTGTTATCTTCATATAGGTAAACACAGCGGGATATGTCAGTTAAGTACACCCACTAAAAGGTTGCCCATCCTGAAAAGTTTTGAAGAGAAATTTTCTTCCTTTTTTTAAATATTAGTGTTATTTGACAAAAATTTTGCTACTAGAAGAAAAAAAAGTGTAATTGACATTTTTAACATGTCACCTCAAGTTTGAAGAACTTTTGCATTTCCTTGAGCTTGGTCTGAAAGGCACCTGAGGATGACTCTTTTCCTTGCAAACCAACTGGAAGACTGTAGAATCGTCGAAGGTATCTCTGTTGGAAAAAAGAAAAACCATTCACATACTGGCTTACACAAGTCTGCAAGGCTGAGCCACAGCTGCATGAGGTCTTGGAACTCACCTCTGCTAAATTCCTGTTGTCTGTGTCGACCTCCCGTAGAACTGCAGCAAAGGAGTAGGCAAACAGCGCCAGCAGCAATAGAAAAGCTCTCATCGTTGTTGACTTTAAGTTGTCCAAACAAGTCTCTGGGTTCAAGAAGCTCTGGAGGGTATTTATAGTGGCCCACCTTTTTTTTTTTTCTTTTCAAAGGTTCTTGATGATTCATGTAAAAGCACCTAGCCACTTCCTCCTTTGTCCGTTGGGAATGTGGTTGTAACAGTAAATATCCAGTTACTGTGGTTTGAGGATGCTGTTTTTTAACTATACATAAATGCTTTGATCAAAAACATCCCCCATGGCACAAACTTTTGTGATGTAAGCATGACAGATTTCATGAAAATTTCTACTTGAAGATTTCTAATAAATGTGCGTGGGATCAAAAGAGGAAACCAAACAAATGTTATGCCAAAACCTGGGAATTTTCCTGTTACGCTGCTGCTGACAGTCTCATGATGGTCTAGTGTCTTATTTTAACTGAACCTGTTTTGTGACACATAGCTAACAAACAGGGCAGAAGACTATGAATAATAAAACTAAATTTAAAACATATGATTTCCATGTTCCTTACAGCTGAACTTTTTCCAGCTGTATTTAGTCTACTAAACAACATGACAAAAACTGAATTAGTAATCTAAAAACTCACGTCCTGTTCTTAGTAAAGAATAATTAAAAGCAGGCTTTCCTGACATAGGTCTGTCACCACCCAAACAGTGATATGTGTTTCAGGATTAACCATAAATGATAAATTAGACGCCAATATGACTCATCTTTATAATTCATTTAGTACCAGTGTACAACACTGCTGTAAGCCAATTAATGTGAGGTATGCCAGATCATAAGTATTAGAGCTTGTTAATAATTTTCATCATAACTGTTTTTTTGTTGTTGTTTTTTTACCTGCTGAAAAGACTTTAGAAACTATTTTTTTTGCAGTATTTTGCAATGATGACACTATTCTTTCCCCCAGTTGCTAAATGTAACCCAGCTTAAAGAAAATGCTACCTCCAGTTTTTGCTGAAGCAACCATGTAAGTGTCAAATTAAAATGCATTAACACGACAGTGGCTAGGTAGTAAAGTAAATGAACATAACCCCCTGAGTTTAACAACCCCCTGTAAACAATGTTTACAATAATATTTCTTCCTGTCACTTGTAAGACGGATAGAGTATACACTCATTGATCTGGTTGTATTGATTGGATGACTTCCAATCAATGCAATTTTGAATAAATATCTAAAGGAAAGTCAATGTAAATGCAGCCCCTTTATCCCATATTTGTTATTGACCTTTTCAACATATTTGTCAATTAATTTAAACACTTTAATTAAGTAATGACATAAAGTTTTTTTCATGAACTACATTTACATTTATTTTTCTATATCTTTACGTATGTATATGTATATCTATATCTTCAGCTATATCTCATATCCTGTTTCTCACAGGATGTGAGTGGGGGGGTGGAAGACAAGATTACTAGTGATCTGTAACTTATTATATTTTAAAGGTAACTTTCCCAATATCACTGTTTTATACTTTAAAGGCAGGAAAAATGTGCATTAAAGAGCTTCTTATAAAGTAGATGAAAGTCCAAGTTGGTTTAAGACTACCAAGGATGTTTACAGAATGAACTACTTAAAGCAAAAAAAACAAAACAAAAAAACAAACAGATATGCTCACATTTTATTATATAAAACTTATATAATCTTTATTATCTATTTTTTGTTTAGCTGTTAGAATTTTCTTGCAGATTTAACCAATACAATAGATATTCATTCATGTTTTAGCTATTTTTTCTGATTAGAGCTAATGATCAAATGACATTTTTTTCTTACTATTGCTAACATGTCCATCAAATGTTTTTATCCATTGCAGGACATATTATGATTTGAAAGTACATATTTGGAAAAACATGGGGAGGTTTTTAGGGGACTAATAAGTTTGGGTGTAAGGCTTTACTCCAAAGGCCACCACCAAACAGAGAAATGTGGCTACGCTTATATTGCAGGTTTTAATGCTCAAATCAGATTTAAAGGTGGAAAGGACATGAACAAATGTAGTTGTGGTAAAGACATGACATGCTTGCTGAGAAACCCTGTCCACAGCACAGCACCTGTCCAGTGGTTTGAGTGGGGCAGTGTTTGTGTCTTTATATGCTTTACATGATGCGTTGCTCCTCAAAGCTGCTCATTCAAACTTGTCAAACCTTTTGCTTCGGCAGAAAAGTGGAAATGACAAATTTACACTTTCCACTTTTCCACATTAACCGCATCCACTTCAACTTTCTGACCACTCACATGGTAGCTGTTGGACTCCATACCATAAAAAACATTCTGCCCCGATAATGTGTCTACAACAAGCTGCAAAACTACTAAACCAGGAATATGAGGAAAAAATTACTTTATTCTTTTCTATTCTATTCTAGAAAGAGAACAAATTTCTAGGCCTTTAGCATTTTAATTTCTAAGATTTTAATTTTGCATTGCATTGCAGGATTGAAGCATTAAATTATTATTTGAAAAGTTAAGTGGAAAATACATAAGGGGTATTGTTTCAGAAAAACCCACACATACACAGCTGTATTAGTAAGTTCTCAAAGCAGGTAAAAACAAGCCGTCCTTGCTGAGCCAGAACAAAGGTATGCAGATGTTTGCTGTTTTATGGTGCAACAAAGGAATAAAAAAACAAAAAACTCTAGGTAGTCAAAATGGCTGGTCAATGACTCTTGTGGACTTTTGAACTCTTCTATTCTAGTACAGATCATTCATGATATCTTTATATGCTTTTGTTCAGTGTTAGCCATTAAAAATAAATAAATAAATAACTAAGTTAATTTCATATTGCATCCAAAAAATTTTTCAGAATAACGAGTAAATTTTATCCTTCTGTCTCGTGGTTTATGTTCCTTGGTTTACTTTTATGTTCTTTCACGTTCTGGGTTTTTGTCATGTTTTTGGTTTATGTTCTTGGTTTCTGGTGTTTAGTGTAACGTTTAGTTGTGTGTTGCTTTTTGGTTTCTACTCATTAGTTCACCTGGATTAATTAGTTTATTTTTCTCACCTGTGCCTTGTTAGTTTCTTCCGTGTATTTAAGTCCATTGGTTTCAGTTCCTCCTTGCCAGTCCATTGCGTTCTGTTTATTTGTTGTTGTTAGATGTATGCCATGTTGTCCATGTCATGTCAGAGGTTTGCCACTGAAGTCTTTTGTTTTGTAAGATTTAGTTTTTGAGAATAAAACCTTTTACCTGCCTCCCACCTGTTAAGCCTGCATTTGGGTCCTCACGTCCATGGCGTCATAACACATTGTTTTGGAAAACAAAATACTTTTAATTGTGTTTGATAATCATATCACTGGTGCAAGTTGCTGTGCTGAGAAAATTCAGATCTCACACACTGCATTAAGATGCAATCAATTGTGGTTCATTAGCTGCCTTCTGACTGCTTTCAAATTCTAAACCGAATCAATAACTCTATGGAGAAAAACACATGATGATAATATTTGGAATGGAAACTTAGAAAGAAAATCAACATTAAAATTTACTCTTGCTAATGGGCACTGCATCATGCATGGAACCAATGTTGTGGCCACCCTGCAACATCCTGCAGAGACAAATATTTTTGGAGGTTCATCAGTGCTTAGGTGGCAGTTGTCAGAGTGCTTCTGACTCATGCCAGGGGAAGTTTGCTCTTAGGGGGATTTTTTTTTGCTGTTATTTTAGAATTTTAACGTCAGAACACATACACTAACACACATACACTGTGTGTCACTTTGGACTCAAAAAATGCTGAGTTATGATAAATTGTATTGACAAACATTGATTGTTGTAAAATAACACTTAAGAAGACATTTGTATTACAGAAAGAATACAATTATTGCTGAGTTAAGCAAGATTTTGTGAATTGTGCAATGATCTCACTAAAGAGATCATAGAGAAGAGACAGGATGCAAGACAGATAACAACTAAGCCTTTGTTGGGGTCTGTCAAAGTGCGAAATTCTGCTGCTTTTAAAAGGTACACATCCTCTTATGACATCTTTACCATGGTTGCCTTGAGTAGAGATTAATGCTGCATTTTTGGAAGCTGCAATGCGTGAATAACCACTAAAGGCAGTCAGGGCCAATTTGAACAGATGCAAGATAACTGAGTCGATAGTGGTAAAAAATAATCAAAAATTTTAGAAGGCAACACATGGAATGCTTTGTTTGGGGCCTCGTATACAATATATGATACAGCTGCTGTTGCTTTATTTTGGCAATGGTCTCAAAACAAATGAAATACGAACCTCTGCTATTGACATCATGTTCACTGTTTTGTTAGACCGTTCAAATGTGCCCCCTTAGGGGAATCCTACAGTAATAAGGGTAACACACAAGCAAGTTATGTGAAAAATTACTCTCACAATGATGCTGGCTGTCTATGGGAATGTGAAGTTAAAAAGCTAAAATATTAGGAAGAAAGTGGAAGTGATGACACATTTACACATGGCACTTTGAAACTGTTTAAATTAGACTATGATCGAGATCAAGGGCCTCATATTTAAAACTGCGTAGGAAAGCAGACTACAGGTGGCATACATAGGGACAAAAAGGAAATGAGGCGCACAAAAACTTTCAGATTCAAAAGCATGCACACGCACGTCCCACACCTGTTTCCATTTATTAATCAGAATCGACTCTAAAGTTGGTGCACATTAGAAAGCACCTTGTCCCGCCCTTATGGTGGCTATAAAAGTTCAGGGGAATGCCTATAATAAATCTTCATCATATCATTTCCATGATGGCTCAGGAGGGGAAAAGAGGGAAGAGGTGGAATTTTTATTTTTTTTTTAAATGTGAAACTGAGATCCTGATGGGTCATGTTAAAAAAAGTAAAAAGGTGTTTATTCGTGGGCACAGCGTGGGCATTACCAGTGTCAGAAAGACAGAATAGTGGCAGCAGGTAGCATATGCTGTGAAAACTGTGTCAGAAGGCAAGACAGAGGCATCGGATGGATATCTCAGTTAGCAGGGCTTCTTTCTCCCATGCAAGATACCAAAATTTGAATCCCACAGGGGTGAATGTTAACACCTTCCAGTTGGGGCCTTAGGCAAGACGTTACAACCCAACATAACTCAGTTTGGAGAAAAGCGTCTGCCAAATGACAGTAATGGTGCCAGTAATTTAGTCTTTTGTTTAAATTTATAAAATAAATATGTACAGATACATCTGAGATTGGTATAAATTTATTTAGTGTTAAAAATATTTCTTTATAATTCCTGGGTGTTTCAGCTGGGAAAGGGTGAGGCTAGAGACATCGCGGCAGCTGTGTCCTCAAAGGAAGTCCTGCAGGTGTAGAGGGACACAATCAATGCTATTAATGAGGTAGCCTAGGAGTTGCAGGAAATAGAGACTTGAGAGAAATTGGGACAACAATTAAAAAAAGACTGTGTAAGAATAAATAAAGGAAATCTACTTCTTGTGTGTTTCGTAAGCGTTGCATTACTTCTAGATGCTCAAGCCTCATGTCTGTGTCCCACTCTGGTGGCTCTTAGAATGAATGACCAAAGCTTACTTTATGCATTTTCTTTTACTGACTGGTAAATGTTGGCAGCAGACTGTCCATCTCATCATTTTCTTGATTTTATTCTAAACCGTTGGTGTCAAAGTTTCCTGTTTTTCCAGATTTTATGTGTACGGGAGGGTCAGAGTTGCCGTGGAGGTAGGAACAGTCTCCCGCCAAGTTTGTTGTTTATAAATCCCCAAAACCGACAATTCTCCGGTTTTTGTACCTACGCGGTTTTTGTACCATCGCCAGCTTTCTAAATGAGGCCCCAGAGTTCAAATATATCTTATTCAATGACACTATTTTCCTACTTGCCTTGTTTCTGTATAAACACAACACATTACAACAACACTTTACTACTTCCTTGTTGGGTTCAGGCAATAACATCACTTTATTAGGGTTAGAAATCATGTTACTTGGTAAGGTAAAAAAGAAAGGTGAGAACATTTGCAACAAGTTATTATTTTTTTTATTTTACAACAGATAATGAATGCTCACATGTGGGGGAGGAGAACAATCTTCCACTGTTCATGTCCCAGCTTTACATGTAAAGGCAAAATTAAATTGTTTTGTGCTGACTGACATAAATTGTGATTCTCAAGTCACCAAGAACAATTTTCATTTAGGAAATTTAATAGAGATCTCATGCCTTGTACATGTTTCTGGTACATTAAGAGCAAGCAGATCTTAAAACAGCATGTGATAGCTTACATTAGCCCATTGCACAAAATACTGCACTTTCACAAGAAACATTGAAAAAGTTTTTATGACTATGGTTATGTTGCTCATTTCCATGCTGAGATACAGCTTATGTGTCAGCTTGTGTCTGTACATGATGATGCTGATGTCATCACCAATCAGAATGACTTATTTGTACAAGAACACCTCCAAAGGGAAAGAGGGGCTTAAAAGGTCTTGACTTATGTGCAAGAGATGGCAGGTAAATACTTGTCCAGCATAGTTTCTTTATTTGCTCTCCAATGGTAAATGGCAGGGTTAGAAGTTAGTGTGTTGGACACGCTATAAACACCCACACACACACACACAACTCTCTGGTCTTGTTATCCTTAATAATGGGGATTTTTCTGTCAAATGGGTACCAAAACTTTTTTAAACCGAATTTACAAGTATGGCAGCCTGAAAAATTAAGTCCTTTGGCTCGTTAGTAAGCAAATATGATATGATTTAAAGTTTTAAATGACTTTTTATTTATTTATCAGATCAATTTATCAAAAGCATCATAGAAGAAAAATAGAAATAGGATAATTATTTTGCTTGAGGACATTTCAAGTTGTGAACTCATCAAACAGTCATTGATGTCAAATACAAACCAAAAAACAAATTACCTTAAAAAGAAATAAAAAATCACTTCATCGTGTAAAGCAAACCTTCTCTGAAGCAACAGGGATAACATCAGTATGCCTATGTTACTTTATGTTTTTTTTTTTATATATACCTTCTTTCCTCCTCAAAGGTCAGAATAGCATTTTTATTGTAGTTCAAACTCTGTTAGGCTTTATTGATGTGGATTCTGTGGTGTAATGGACTGCCACTGTTGTACTGTGTTCGCAATTGTTTGGAATTGCATTAGAAAGATGTGTGAGATATAATATTACGAAATCAATCCTGTCAATCGGACTAGAATAATTTTTTGAATTGTAATAATTACTTGTTAGTTTCTTTTTTTTAAGAGTTGAACCCGGATTTTTAATGTTTACATTGTTTGATTTCATGATTATTGTATCCTGTGTTGCTGCTCCGGCCAAGAACATCTTCCATAGGATATTAATTTAATATGTTTTATTTAGAGCAGAGATGCAGTATGACTCCGCCACATCCTACGGCAAAACAACTACGAGACAACTTGTGTGGATGCAGGCAAAATCAGAAATGACAGAGCTAAACTGAAGCTGCATTTTTTTGTATGAACAATGTGATTCTACAGCTGGGATACATCAAAAGGTCTTGACTAAACTTGCTGAGCAAATACAGAGGAAATGTTGAGACCCAAACCACAGTGACTGACTGTGGAGGCATTTGGTCACTCAGGATAATTAAAAAAAATTATATAAACTAAAGGGCCAACACAAGAGGGCAGCAAAGACTCTGTTTTAGAGTTAACAGCATCACAGCAGGGTGCACAAAATGATTAAAACAAACTTAAAAATTAAATAAAAGAACTTAAACAAAGACAAAAAGCTAAAGTAAAATAAGATGAAATGCAAGAAATAAGTTACAGAGGAATTCAGTTGTTTTGATAAGAAGCTGCAAATAGAAAAGTTTTTAATCCTGATTTAAAACTGCTGAGTTTCAGCAAAACTACCGTTTTCTGGGAGTTTGTTCCACACGGGAGGAGCATAAAAGCTGAACGCTGCTTCTCCATGTTCAGTTCTGACTCTGGGAACAGAAAGTAGATTTGACCCTGATGACCTGAGGGATCTGGTAGGTTCATAGCGAACTAGAAGATCCTGAATGTATTTTGGTCTTAAACCATTCAGTGCTTTGTTAATTAAAAAAAGGATTTTGAAGCAAATTCTTTGACACGTGATTGGCAGACATTAAAACAGTTATTCGGTGTCAGTAAGTCGTTTAGCTGTTATAAGAGAGCTTCTCTAATTTTAATAAGAAAGGGGAGGTTTGATATCTGCCTGTAGCTGCTCATGAATAACAAGTTTTTCTTCTTCAGTGGTGGCTTAATGACGGCTGTTTTTAGGGTCTGAAGGAAAACACCTGAAAGCAAAGATATGTTTACAATCTGTAAAATATCTGAAGTCACGCATCCTGAAACATTTTTGAAAAACCCTGTTGACAAGGAATCAAGACAGCAAGTGGTAGTTTTCAGATGGAAAATGATCCCATCCAGGTTTTTAGGACTGATTGTAGCAAAGTGTGTCGTCTCCTCATTTCTCAGCTCCAGATTTTCTCACTTTATAGATCTCATGGTGAACCTGCAACTTTGTCGGAAGAGAAAGTGTGTATAAAAATTTCATGGGTATTTTCAACAATGTACCATTTTCCTATAATCTTTGTTTGGGCTTTTTTTGTTGGCAATAACAGCACTCACAAAAGAAAATGCAGAAATGATCCGACATAGCAACCTCCATCACCACAATCTGGATATATTCAGACCCTTAGAGATGACTAAATCCAGTGTCCTCTGTTGTGCGTTTTTACATTCACATGTTGAGTTAGACAAAAGTTATCAAGCACACAACACAATTCTTTGGTCCCTCTGTTCTCCAGGTTATCAGCATGAATGCTGAAATCACCAACACAGATTGTGGACAGCAGTTCAGCCAAGTCATCAAAAAAGGTTTCACAGTATTTAGATGACCTGTATATGTGAAATAACAACACACAAGAGTATGAATTCAATTGGAGAACCACATATTCAAATGAAGCAAAGTTTTTACAAGAAATCTTTTTGCATTGGGAGTCATTAAACAAAACAGCCACTCCCCCAATTTTCTTGTGTGACCTAACTTATCGATCATATAACCGGCAACTTGAATAGTTTTTTTAATAAAACGTTTTATTATGTATTATGTACAATAAACCAATAATTTCATGGGCTGCACGGTGGTGTGGTGGTTAGCACCGCAGCCTCACAGCAAGAAGGTCGCTGGTTCGAGCCTCGGCTGGGG
>JBAMHW010000009.1:27038778-27057597 GCA_037177495.1 Rhadinocentrus ornatus | reverse complement strand
TGAATAGGATGCATTTTATTAAAATATTATTTTATTGAACTAAATAAAACATGTTTTTTGTTCATTCATTTGAAATGATTTTGTGTAAGATATTTGTTTAAATCTTGGCTTACAAATTGATAAAAATGAATGGGTGAAAAAATATCCATCCATTTTCAGACCCTCCACCATCGCTGAGGTGGCATTTATGTGCATGTCATAGCAGAACAGATGAGAATTAAACTATTTTCTTATTCGGTTGGGATTTGGTTTTAAAAACAATAAGGAAAAGTAGACCATAGGGAGAGAAAGTTCCCTCCCCACAAATAGCAGTACAGATAAATTATCAGGACTAAGACCATCAAGAGTGTTAATATCCAGTGAAGGAATCTTAAAATATATTCTAAAACTGACAGAGAGCACATATTACAACAATTTGTAAAGTCTGTATTGGCTTCCTGTCTGGTTTGTGTCAGAAGATAAGCAGCTGCGTTCTGGAAAGAATAGTTTAAACATTTCTATAAAGTAAAACACCAATAGAACTGGGAAAAACCATGAAGTTACATTTGTTTTTCCTCCTCAGCCTCTTTTGGCCTCTACTTGTAGGCATTAATGTTGAATAAATAAAAGTAATTGTTGACTCAAGTTTAGAAATTCTTGTTTAAAAGTTGCCCTGTGAATGCATTCCTACATTACTAAAAATGCTGAAACAGATTTTTAACATAGGACTGAAGCTAATGATCACATTTTTATTAACATATCAGTTGTTCTTCAATTGTCAATAATCTAACAATGATTTCCCCAAAAAGCATATTTTCTGTTTAAATGGGTAAAATATTGGTCATTTTATCAATAACTTGTAACCATATAATAGATTCATTTTAAAACCTTTAACTCAATCATTTTCTCATTAATTAAAAAAAAGAAGTAAAGAATACTGTAAATAAACAAATAAAACCATATAATTTTAAAGATTTTTATCTTGAAATGTATCTGGTTTTATTTATTCATTTACTCTCCTGTTTGGCATCTTTTTTAAGATGAAGCCAAAATTACAAAAAAAGGAGTCCAACTTAAATTTAGCCCAGTGTAAATTTTTTTTTTATAACATTAGGATTATATTTAGTATTTTGACTAAGGAATGTTCGTAATCATGAATCAGGGAGACAACAAATGTCCATAAGTTGTTACCACTCTCCGTCTGGCCGGTTGAGTGAAGCTGAACTAAACATTCCTACAGCAAGAAAGAGTTTTGAGCTTGAGTGGCTGAAATAACTGGCTGAAAGCACAATTCATCCAAAAGGACAAACATTGTTACATTGTGGAATATATCACTCTAACTGTTGTATGCTTTTTACCTTGTTCTCATATTGCTGAATGATATGATTGCAAACAATATTAAATTCCAATTAATTGCAGAACCTTACAGTAACATATGCATAAACAAACTGCTAACAACTTGCACATGTGAGTGAAAGCAGGTCTCTTTACCTTAGTAGCCATTTTCTCTTCTCATCTTATAACTGAGATTGTTTTAAACACAAAAACAGCCAAAGCAATGACAATTTTTTTGCACTCCAACAAACTAACACATCACTGTAATACACTGAAGAAAATACAGACCCAAGACTTTTCTTTTTGCTCCCAATTTTGATGAGCTAAACCCCATGATCTAAGACTTTTTCTATGTACACAAAAAGGATATTTCTTTTAGACATTGTTCACAAATCTGTTGAAATCTTTGATAGAGAGCAATTCTCCTTTGCCAAGACAATTCATTCAATCACAGGTGTGGCATATCAAGAAAACCAGTCAGTATGTGGTGTGACCACCATTTGCACACACATTGCACAGTGCAACACATCTCCTTCGCGTAGAGTTGATTAGGTTGTTAATTGTGGCCTGAGATGGAAAGATGTGAAGCTTTAAAGACTTTCTTTACAATAGTTTAAAATAGGGATGCACGATATATCGGCATTAATATCGGTATCGGCCGATGTTAGTCATTCTTTAACATATCTGTATAGGTCCAAAGAGCAAAACTGGGCCGATATTAACAGCCGATTTTTATTTCCATCTAATTGCTGTTTGTGTACGTGTGTCGGGAGGAGGAGCAGGGGGGGTTTATCTATGCGGCCATATTTGGACGTGACAGCGATTCAGCTATGCATTGTGGGATGTAACTAAAGCTAAAAGCAATGTCAGCTTTGTGGTAATTTTTCACAATGTCAAAAGAAGATACTCCAAGAGCAGTGTGCAGCATTTGCAAAGTTGAAATGATGCGAGGAGGATGCCATGTCAAATTATTCAACACCACAAATTTAATATGTCATTTGAAACAAAACAGAAGCTTAAACAAAGCCGGAAAGCTAACGGCCCTTATGTTTGCATCATTTTTGCTTTGTTCAGAATCTAATAATCTTAAACCTTTAGAAACAAAATATATACATCGACATCGATAAATATTGGTTATAGGTCATAACAACAATATTAATATCGAATATCGGAATCGGCCAAAATGTTCATATCGGTCCATCCCTAGTTTAAAAAATGGTAATCATAATAAAGCTTCAAATCCTCAAAGACAGACCATACCAGTGACATCTAGTGGTCAGCTGCAGTTACAGCAGCCACAAATATTTCACACAACCAAAGTCATAAATTTAAACTCTTTATTCTGAGAATCATTGTCCAATTTTGAAATTATTTCATTTTAAAATGTCAATTTACTAATAAAATGTGTTGTCCTGTCACTGCTTAGAATTACTTACAACATGATTTAGATTGCTGCGATGGACTGGCGGCCTGTCAGGGATGTCCTCTGCCTCTCACCTGCTAATGGCTGGAATAGGCTCCAGCTTCCCCGCGACTCTGAATTAGACCAAGATGTAAAGAAAATTAATGAATGAATTATTTAGATTAATTTGACAGGTTGGTGCTGTCAAGTGAGATCATAGGTATTTAAGCATCAGTGTTTTAATGGTTTTCTCCAGGCGCATAGAGAGTGATCTAATTTGTCACCATGATATCTTCATTTTAAGACCAATATTATAACTTTTCCTACAGCATGGAACATTTATTTTCCTCATTTTAACAATGCGTAACCGGATATCCGGTAATCAGTTTATGGGGTAATATTAATGATAAGAATAGGCTAGTGATTGGAGAAATAATGGAAGTAAAGAATCTTGTGTGTCTTAATAATGGTGATGGAACAACGAGATTGTAAATAATACACCCCAGAGTAGCATAATCAGTCGGTTAATATTTTCAGTTATGATAAATTATTTTTTTATGGACATGGAGAGTAAAATGGGCTTTTTACTTTTTTGCAGATAATTGGGGCAATTTGGAAAGGAGAAATGTAGAATTTATAGTGAAAAAGTTGCATGAGGCCATTTATAAAGTAGAAGAATGGTCCTAGAAATGAAGTTTTAAGTTTTCAAAACAATTTTATTTACAAAAAATAGAAAAAGGCCTGAATAGAAACTTAGATTATAAAACTGGGTGATTGAAAGAGTGGAGCAATTTAAGTTTTGGGGTGTATTGTTTGATGAAAAACTTACTTGGGCAGGTCATATTCAGAAAATTGTGGGAAAATGCAAAAGAGTGCTTAATGTAATGAGGTGTTTAGTTGGAAAAGACTAGGGTGCACCTGTAGATAGATATAGAACAAGCATTTTGTGATAATTTTGAAATTTTAAATCTTCCTTTTTTCATCTTAAGTATAAAAAAGCTAAAGTGCTTTAAAAGTGTCAACATCAGCACTTCTCTGACAGCCTGGTGGGAATTTCCTAAAAAAACCCAACTCCTCAATAATACCATGTTAACTCACACCCATCTGGAACAATCCTAATATTCTACTAAACAAAAATATTTTAAATTTTAACAAATGGATTAGCAAAGGAATTAAATACTTTGAATATATATTATCCAAAACAGAAACATTTTATCTTTTTTAATACACTCTAATCACAATGTGGGATTAACAGCAACAGATTCTTAGAATATCAACCACTCAAAACCACAATACACACAAAATTCCCCCTTCACCGAACAGACCTGGAACTCCCTCCAATGGTAGCAGTAATTATGGACCTCTGTACTCCGAAGCTACTTTCAAAAATATACAGATTAATGTAAAAAATAGATGATTCAAATTCCCTACCTACTTCAAATGGGAGATAGATTTATCCATCAATCCTAGCCAACCATTTTGGCTACAAATATGCCTTAATGTCTTTCAAATGACAGACAGCCCAAATTTACAACTTATACAATACAAAGTCCTTCATAGAACACATTACACAGGACAAAGGATGTTTAAGATGGGTCTTAGTCACTCAGCAATCTGCACACAGTGCACAAGTAAGACAGCAGATAATTACTGCGGACATGTCTTTGTCCCTGGGGTACCTAGCCTTGGTGTTGGGTTGGCGTGGTCCCCGGGCCTGCTCACAGTCCCCCTGGGCTGCTCGGTGCCCCTGCCTCGTCGCGCCGGGGGGCTCCGGTCTGGGGGCCCCTCTGAGTGGGACTGCTGCTCTTTCTGCTTTAGTTTTCCTGGACTCTGTGCTCTGTGGACCTGCCGGGCCTTTGGGACCTCAGGCTTCCCCTGACTCGCCATGGTGCTTTGGGGTGCCGCGTGATCACGGCCCCCTTGCAAGCACACATTTCATCCTTGTTGCATGGTCACACATGCATACGTGCTCATCTCTTCATCCGCTTCCAACTAGATCTTGCTGATGTTTGTGTGTTGGTACGTCTCCCTACAGGTACTGTACTGTTGTACTTTTTCACATTATCTTTATCCTATTTTCCTTATTTTTTTTATGTAGTACTGTGGTAGTTTATTTTGTTTTTTTGAATACTGATGTGATTTAGGAAGCCTAAACAACTTTTATTTTCACATTTCAATTCCGTCCTTTTTTTCCTTTTCTCTCTTCCTCTGTCTCCCTGTCAGGTTCGGCACTGACATATCAAGACTGAAGAAAATAAGATTATAAAAAAATAATAAAAATATTTCAATCATCAAGGGCAGCCATTTATATAACATGTCTCCCCTGGAAGAGCAAATCTGTCTGTCAAAATATGACACACAGACCACCATCCTGTATGTTAGGATGCTGGACAGCACAGGGTAAAAAAACAAAAACAAAAAAGAAAAAAAAAACTAGGGTGCGCACAAGCTTTGTATACTGGTCTAATAAGGGCTACAATAGATTATGGCTGTGTAGTGTATGGATCGGCTGCTAACACACTTCTAAATAACACTAGATAAAATTTAAGGTTAAGGTGGGAGACATGCCATTTGAACTTAGACAACTGCAGTTGTCTTTAAATTATTGGGTTAACTTAAAATGACAAAATCAAGAACACAGCGCACAAGCCACATTGCAACCATGTTGGGAAGTGGAGAAGAAGAGAAATAACAGCTTTGGATGTAGAGTGTTGCAAACAACAGCTGAAACGGGAATAGATGGAGTAAACATCAGTCCTACCGTGCCAATGTTGATAATTCAGCCATGGATCCTTCCCAGTGGAGAAGTAGACTTTACCTTACTGGAAAGGAAAAGCAGAGGCAAGGGAGGGACTTGTGATTTAGGTTCTGTTCGGGCATAAGTTGACATAATTTCATAGTTACATTAAAAATATATACAAATGCAGCAGAATCCATCGGGATGTGCAAGAGTAGCAGTTGCTCAGAGTCGTGCCGGAAATTAGAATCATGCAAGTAGGCTTGAGATTAAATGATGGTTTATCAGTGTAACAGCAGAGATGTTGCTATTAGTAGTAATGGACCAAGCGGTAGAAAATTAATGAATGATGTTTTCTTAGAAATTCCCCTAAAAGTGAAGAGTAGATCCTAGTAAAGATAGAAAGCTTTTCCTAAAGAATCCTGACCCTTAAGAGAGCTCCTAAGATGAGATCTGTTAGGAGTAGGGAAGAGGACTTTTAAGCGGCCTAAGAGTTTCCTTTGCAGAGGACAGAATGGTGGATGGAAGAGGCAGGAGAGATATTCTCCAAGCACTGGATTACAGTGAATTAATTCAACGTTACAGATTGGATCGTGCAGGAATCATGTTTGTGGTTGTCGTTAAAATCTACCTCACATAACACTTTTATGCTCGTCGACCAACTGGGCCAGGAGCAAACACTGTTCCTCTGTCCAGCTGGGTTTCCTTGTTTTTTTTCTCCTTGGCTGTTCACTGGTTTGTGGTAGATTTGAATGCTAACCAACACCTCTTCTCATAGGCAGGTTAGCAATCACAGACATTGATGGAAGCTGAGCCATTTTACCCTCGTTATTACTAAATGGAGTTGTCAACCACATGTCCTCACTATTCCTTGCTCTGAAAATGTTCTGGAATCACTCCTAAGCTAAGATTCCGTGCTAGGAATTTTTAGGTTAAGTTAGGAGCTCTCAGAGATTATTCTCAGAATCTTAAGGAATACGGGCCCAGATGTATTAATTTGAAAACCAGCAAACACTGTACAGAATTCAAACAATTCTGGCTAGCAACAGGGCTAATTAGGAGAACATAAATTAGTTTGTTGTTTTTTTCTGTCTGTCCTGTCCCACCAGTGAGTGGCGGTAATGCACATCTGATGTTGTTTGCCAACCGTCAATAAACTGCAGAAGAAGAAGAATATCCGGCAGTCCTCACGGTTTTAGTGCTCGGTGCAAACATTACCATTTCGTTTTTGTATGTATAATTCTAAGATGACATAAACGGACGGGAAACCTTAATTCGAACCTAATATACCACTGAACGGAATATTCTTATGGTTTCTGGATCAACAATTGACTACTTTTCTAGTTAACGTTAAAAAAAACGTAATGAAGAAAACCAAGGTTCTGCTTGACAAACCGTAAGGAACACGAACTGGATTGCTGCAGAGCTGCAGGTATTTGTCTTGCTTGCATTAAACTGAAGTGCTATTTTTATTTTTGTTATTGGTAGTAAGCAATGATTAAGTCCTACCTACATGTAAACTTTACGTAAGCGTCTAAGCTGTATTGGCAGTCTAGGGTTCACGAGCTACCTGAGGGTCGTCAGTCAGTCTGTCTCTTTTCTCAGGATAGAGGCTCGTCCCTGTCGTCCATGGAGTCTCTCAACTCGTTTGAATCTGAGATGGAGCCTGACGTGCAGGGAAACTACTCTCTTTTTCCTGCTTTGGACAGTATTGCGAGTCTTTCTGGAACTACAGAGACTCTAGAGAGGTTGTTCACAATTAGCTTGTTTTAAAGGTTGCTGTGGACGCACTGGTTGCAAACATTAAATATACACTTCTCTTAAGAGTAAGGCTAAGCAAAAATTATCTCATCAGCATTTTAACTTAGGTTTATAACATGTTCTCTATTGTTTTCTATTTGTAGTGAACCTTCAAGTGAAATTGCAGAGAAACCGAACCTGACATGGCTAGATGCTGCCCAGGTATCTTTAACATATCCGTCACACAAGGGTGTATCAGTGCACTATGTGCACCATCTGCTGCCTTAAAGATTTCATGTTGTTTTTAAATATGTGTTTGTTATTCTTTTCTTACGTGTAGATCGTTTTGGAGGAAGCTGGGCGCCCCATGCACATTAAGGAGATTAAACAGAGGATCATTGACAGGGGACTTGTTCAATCCAAGTACAGCTAAGAAAATTGGGTTTTTGTTTATATTTAGATATTATAAAGTAGTGATTCAGAATATATATAATTCAATTCTTGAATTCAGAATAATTTTTTATTATTGTTTGGTAATTGAGGTTTTTTCTCCTTTTAACAGTGCAAAATCAAGCCTGGAAGCTGTCATGTACCGTGAGGTAAGGATGGTGTTTGAGGCTCAGGCTAGCCTCAGCTGTTGAGTGAAACATTTCACCTCTTCCCTTGTTTCAAGTGCCTCTTATATGTGTGTCATCTGTATTTGTGTCTTTTGATTTCTCCATGTTTTCCCATCTGGCTAACTTATTTTACAGTTTTAAGAACGAGGAGTACATCCCTGAGCTGTGGTTGAATCATAGGGAGCTTTAAATTTGCTATATTCAATATTTATTGAATTGATCTGATTTGACCCCCAGCTATAGGAGTAAAACTTGGGCTTTTCAGCCATATGCATTTGGCATCAGTCTCATTATGTTTCAGACACAAAAAGGCAGCAGGAGATTCAAGAGGATTGAAAACAGAAACGGAGTCTTTGCACTGCTGGTGAGTTACCTGGGATACTACCACATCTTTCATCTAAAACATACAGTAAATATTTTAATGGAATCAGAAATTGACTTTATACGCTTTTAGTTATGGAGACCTAAATATAAACACAAAATCTGTGCCCTTGAGTTTAGCTGGACTTGCAATAATCCTTTTAATAGCAGTGTTTTTGCAGTGGGGATTAAATGCTCCGACTTCAGTAACTTTCATTGTTTGTCACACAGCTCTTAAGTAGAAACCTGCATTATTGTTGGTGTTTCATTTGTTTGTTTTTTTTGTCTACATATCCACCTTCCTAAAGGGGCGACACAAGCATTATCTTTAATTACTCTGAGCACATCTCTGTCTTTGTCTTCCCTTCTGCTTCATCACAGACTGATGAGGAGCGGCAGCAAGCCCTGCAGGCCTTCACTGCCCAGGCTTACCTAAGCTCACCCCTGCAGAATGCCATGTCCAGCTCTGGTTCTAGCACGTCTGCCCCCACCTTCCCGTCTCCCACCAGTGCTTCTGAGCACAAACCCAAGATGAAGAGGGGCCCACGAAAAAACCAGAACGAAAAGTACAGACTCAAATACCTCAGGCTGCGTAAAGCTGCTCGTGCCATGATATTTGTAAGTAAACCAAGTATTCATTTAAAAAAAATAAATAAGCAGTTCACGCAAGGCACACATGGAACGACATCATGGCATCAACCCTGACTGTATCACGGTTTTCTCTTCAGGAAAACGCAGCTCTCTGTGATGAAGTTGCTCATTTAGAAGAGAAGTTTCTGAGAGCAAAGGAGGAGCGTAGGCAAGTTCTGGTGAATCCCTAAATGTTCAAAATTATACTAGCTAAATAATAATAATACTTTATTCGTATAGCCCTTTCCAACAACCCTCAGGTGATTGCTGTTTCAAGGCTTCTGTAGATGTAATTTTATCATGGTCAAATGCCTTTTTTTTACACTTCCATAAATTATATTTTTTAAGCATTTTATTATTTTATTTTCAGATTCTTACTTAAGTCATTGTTGCAGTACCAGTCTCTCTCAGAGGGGGAAATACTACCTACACCCAGCTCAAGCACCCTTCCAACCGTGCCACCTGTGGCATTAACCTCAGGTTCTGCAGGGGCTTCAAGCCTGCCCACGGCCCATAATCTGACAGCATCTGTATCAACAGGAGAAGAGGGACTGCTTAAGAAACCTAAGAAGGAAAGGAAAGAGCGAGGAAGGGAAAATGGAAAAGAAGAACGTAGGTATAAATGTAGACATAAGGGTTTAGTGCGGTATGGTGTAGATAATTAGTCTGTAATTGTGCATTTAGTTCCAAAGAAGATATCCAAGAAGAAGAAGCTGTTAGATGGGTCCCGAAAGCTGGTGCGGCCCATCCACCTGGATTCATCTGGGCGTCCCGTCTTTCCCATCGTGCTGGGAGGTTTAACAGTCTACAGTCTGGGAGAGGTCAGCAATTACGGTTTGAAATAAATTTAAAAAAAAAGAATATATCTTAAAGTAAATTAAATCAATAAAGCATCTGAAAAAAAATAAAAAATAGCATCAAACACAAAATCCATCATAGTCTGTTCATATTTCTGACTGCTCTCTAGATCATCACAGACAGAATGTTGTTCCATGATGAGTGTGCGATCTACCCAGTCGGCTTCTGCAGCACGCGTGTCTTTGCCGGCATGAAGAACCCTGAACAGCCGTGTCTCTACACCTGCCAAATCAAGGATAGTGGCACAGGTCCACAGGTACACAAAAAACCCACACACAGTTGTTGCTTTCAGCAGTCGTGAGGCATGTCTATGGTCATACTTTCGTACCATAAATGTAATACAAGTACAAGCCATCCCTTATAATCTTGTAATCTTTTACAATAGTCTTGAGCAATAGTTCTCCAGACGTTTTGAAGGTCTTTCTGTATACTTTGGACATGGACTTTTTTAATAATTTAATAATTTTATTGCAGTCCTAGTACCTGACCTTTAACCAGAGGAATTTATTTTTAGTCCTTTAAACTACCAAATAGTGAGATATGAATAAATAAATCATAAACAAGGTACACAACTCAAGGGATGAGCCATTATTGTGTCTTCACATGACAATTTAAAGAGCCCAATTTAAAGTGTATCTCTAGGTATTTCTGTTACCAGCAGTTTGACACAAAGACATGATTTGTTCTCATTTCTTAATTTGCATCTACAAAAAATTCCACAATTTGACAAATATTAATTGGTGTTTTTGGACCAGCGGTGATTCCTTTAGCACACGGATGTTAAATAAGTCCTTAAGGGTCACATTCCCAGAGATTTTGGATGTTTCCCTACTTAAGTACACAATTCAGATTAATAGTTAATTTACAAGCTTTTGTAGAGTATTTGATCGGAATCTGGTGCGTTGAAGCAGGGAAACATCTAAAAACCTGCAGAACAGCAGCCCTCGCAGACCAGAGTTTGACCACCTGCCAAAGAGCCAAAACCTTGGAATACCTCAGCAAGGTATTCAGTTTATCCTTGAAGAGTATTTGAGGAAAATGGGAAAAATGGCGGTCAAAAGAAGTGTCAAGCTTAAAAATGAATCTACAGCAAATAATTATATCTAAAAGTGATGCCTTTAAAAAAAAAAAGGGGGGGGGGTGATCCAGCAAATTGCTGATGCAGGATCTGACTGATGCATCTGAGCCTTCAGCTGATCCATGCACCTTTCCAGGAAAGGGTGGCTGTAAAGGTTGCATTATTATGGGAAGGAAACGGAGAGAAAAGGCTGAGATTGGCCAAATGAAACAAGAACTGGATTAAGGCTTCATCATGTTTTGTTTAGTTTTTATTATTATTAAATTACATGTATTTGCTCTTCATGTAACAGAATTTAATGCAAAGGAAAATGGGTTTGCATGATGTATTATTTAAAGCATTTTTAAACACTGCCCTATCGTCTCAGTTTGAGATTGTGCCAGAAGATGATCCTCAGAACGCCATCGTGGCCTCCTCTGCCCTGATGTGCCATTCAAATCTACTTAAGGCCATCGCATCTAACAGGTAACAGTGTTAATCAAAAACTCCCGGACTGGTTAGTCTTATCTTGAATTACCTAACAAACTTCAGGTTTGAAGTGCCAAAGTTTAGATTTATTCTAGTAAAATCTTTCATTGTTAGATTTAGAAATAGAGAATTTCTGATATTATGTCTTGTTAAGCCATTTTGCAGCTTAAAAAAAAAAAATTGTTATTGTTTTTCAATTAGTTCTAAATCTGTGGCACCAATCATGCCATCAGGAGCGGATTTCTTTGGCTTTTCTCATCCCACCATCCAGAATCTCATCCAGAGTTGTCCCGGAGCTCGTAAATGCAGCAAGTAAGTCTCTCCTGCTCACTGAACTTTGATACGTGAAACATGCACTTTTAATCATTTCTCCTATTTACAAATTGGCTTTTTAAAATTTATAGCTGGTGGTATAGTCTTGTTTATTATTTATAAATGCAGTTTACACTAGGATTCCAACATTTTAAAGAGCATGGTAACGTTAAGAATTTCCCTTAAAGTCAGAGACTGCTGGATAATTTCACACTATAGCAGACAACATTTGTAGGTCCAGCTAATGCATTCACCAGACTTCATGTCTCTTTACCTTGTTTTAGCTACAGATGGATTCGTTTTGAGGTGTGTCGACACGGTGACGGCCAGATCCCTCACAGCTTATCAGAAGACAACGCCTCAGTCAACTTTGAAGCCTACCACAGACACCAAAGCTTTGATGGGAACACCAAGACAGAACACATCATAGGTGCTGTTAGTTTTGGGGTTTTTTCTCCACTTTCAACTGTTAAATCGAGAAATATTTACTGTGGTGTGAACAATGACGCTTTTAAGTGTGTAACTTACTTAGATATTTCTAAAAACTAAAATTCAACCAAATATATGCTTCACTTCAGAGTGTAGAAGTGGAGGAAATGCATTGTTCGTTATTAGTTACTTCTACCAACTATAGTAATTTGATCTTGTTTGACTCTTGTTAAATTAGACAAACTATAAGAAAATCATTGGACTTCCTAAGAAAACGTTTTACATTCAAGTAAATGTAGAAGCCCAATGAAACTGTCTGTGATCATCAAACCTACAGGGACATTGTAACTTTTGGTCAGACAGCTCTGCTTACAGTACGCCAGATAATGACATCAACATGACATAAAGGACTTTTCTGTCTCTCCTCAGGTCAGACACCACAGTCTCCTAATTCCTCTCATCAGCACCACCTGACCTCGCCCACCATGAAGCCATCTACCTCTTATTTCAGCTCCTGAGATTCAGGTCTCTGAAATCAAGACTACATCCAACCTAATCACTGTAAATAACTATGAATATTTGGAAACTTGCCATTTCCTTCCCCATTCCTTGTTTTTCAGCTTAAAACCTTAACAAATGAACATGCTTTCTAAAACTTGCTATATATTGCCATCTTTCAGTAAACCAGACAGCACTGCTGAGGATGCGTTAGCAGAGGTCATGCTACTTTTCATGGCTAGTTTGTCGTTTAGCACATTAAGATTTGTTCAAGATACTAATGACGATAAATCAATTGTTTTTTTTTTATTTGTATATAAAATCTGTGCTTAATTGTACAAATTGAACCCAAGCTTTTATGCATTGTGATGTAAATACATCATTTAACAGCTATATTCCCAGAGAAAAATGATTTTTTATTAAATTGTGTTCAGCCAAAAGGATTTAGTTAAACCTGCACATTTTTGCCTCTTTTTGTACACTGCAGCAGGTTGTTTACAGTAAAAACAATGATAAAATCCACATTTTATACACTGACTTAATTACTTGTTTTTAAGGTTTATACATCAGGTCATTAAAAAAAAAAAGTCATCTAAGATGTTTGGTGAAACCGGTCCTAACAATGCAAATTAAAACTAAGATTTAACCACGCAGAAAGTTGGAAATACTTTTTTGCTTCCAAATCACTTCACATATTTAGTCTTCAGGTTGAGCTTTTCCAAATGTTTTCTTCACCTGGATCTTTATTGATAATAAAAGGAGGTGCTGGTAAAATCCTATTGGCACTGTAGACAGGACAGGCTTTAAAGTCACAAGGCCAGTCTTTCCAGGCATATCGGACAGCTGTGACTTCATCAGGGGGCTGACAGTAGGTGGCAGATAACTGAATAGCAGTTAGATCCCAGTTCACAATGGCAGCGGGAGCCCACTGAGACTTTGATTTGTTTGGACTCTTAACTGAGCAACAGCTCTTTATTAAGGGGGAAAAAGAAGAAAAGATTATATTAGGCCATGTATGGGATTAACTCCAGAGTGACTCACAGAAAGTTTTTGCCAAAGTGTTTAATGACTTCATATACAAATATTTTCTCAGGTAGATTCTTTATTGCCAGTCTTACCTCAAAGATGTCTTTGGATGGTGTGACGGAGACCACCTGGTCGTAGGTAATGTTGATGAACATTTCAGTAGACTGGATTAGTTTGGGGAAAGGTCCAAGAAAAAGCATGTCCTCGTCATCATAAGCCACTGCCCTGGCACCCAGTGTTAGTCTATAAGCTACATCCTGCTTGTCGCGAGGATGGATTCTGAAAAAAACAAAACAAAACAAAAAAAAACAGCTTGTTGCTTTGAAATATGACTCAAACAAAAACACACGTAGAAAATCAGCATTAAATAGACAGTTTCCACCGTGAAGGAGCTCTACGTTCATGTAGTTTTTCCAGCAGGGGTTTGAAAAGGACAAAGGCTCCATAAAATCCTTTTTTTTTTTGTCACATGAGCTCAACAATAGCAATATATTTATTTTAAAATAATGAGCCAGTTATTCTTTTAACTTATTGATTTATTTTTTAATTTCCAAATGTTTTGACTTCTTTTCCCTGCATATTTTGACCCAGTCTTCAGCAAAAATGGTTTAACCTACTGTATATTGCAACACTTGATTGTGATTAATTACAGCCCATTATAAAACCAATTACACAAAATAACAGGCAAGAACAAAATAAGCCAAATTTATCAACTTTCAGCAATTACAGAGCCATTTCAAGTTCATGGAGCAATACTAAAAGAACAAAAAAACATTGAATGTGCCCTGAGGAGATGAAATATACCTGCCTTCTTCACTATTATGTTTTCCTAACATGTTTAAGTATTTTTTTTCTATTTACTGTACTTTGCTTTTCACTATTTATGCTTTATTTAATTTATATCCTCAAAATCATCTCTTATCAGTTATTACTGACTAGTTATGGGAAGGAGACTTTCTTGGAAACTATTTAATCTATTAAAGTGCCACCATGTGTACATTTCGTGTAGTTTATGTAAGAAAAGTTTCTGGTTTTTCAGTAGATTTCACTTTTAATCTTGTTCCTTACGTGCCATAGGGTGATGTTTTATCAGGTAAATCGAACGTCACAGCCATAAAAGTTTTCTTCATAACGGGATTCGGGACAAAGCCCACATCTGCTGTTTGGTGCCAACGGATGTCCGGAAAGCCGTCATCAGTGGAGTTGATTCTGTAGGTGTCCAGCTATACGTACAGAAAAGCCATTTATCAAGTGTGCAATTACTCCGAAAATGTGAAAAAGACTATTTCTGAATCCAGATCAGAAATTTTCTTTAACTTTAGATGCAGTACATACTTGAATAAATCCAAAGGGGAAGTCGCAAGCTGTCTGCTCCTGTGAACCCTGGTGAAAAGCCATCCTCCAGTCATCAATCATTGCAGGGAAAGAACAGTTGTACTTGTCCTGATGATAGACTGTATTTGCCTCTCCTGAAAGTGTGAAAACTCTTACAGATGTGCATTTTTGGAATATACACCGTCTTTACTAGCCAAGTTACCTTGATACCAGATGGCTCCATAGATGGTCATATTGAGCAGTGGATGGATCATTGCATTCCATAAAACTGAATTTCTCTCTTTAGGGCTGAGAGATTGAAACAAGCAGAAAGCAGCAACGGTGCAGGGGTTATTAAACAAGTCAAATGTAATTACCACTTTGCTGCCAGGTTAAATGTTGTAATCTGAATGTCTTCACCTGTCCTCACTTTGCTTTACTCCACATTTCTGCAGGGCTCCTGAAGAAGACCAAGCTTCCACTGGTGTGCCTCCCCAGCAGGACTCCACCAGTCCTATGGGGTACTTCAAGTAGTCATACATGTAACGTCCAAAGAGCCAGCACACGGCAGAAAACTCTGCCACAACACCTGGAAGTGCAGCTGTGGATTAACTGACCAGTACTTTGGAAGCAAATAATGATGTCTGCCGTGTTTAAGTACCTAATGATAATGGTGTTACTAAAGTTCAGCTTCGATTTATGAAGAAAGACAATGAATGAATGTTTCTATTGTGCAGAATTTATAACTGGATCATTTGCTGTTCAGTGCTTTAAAACAAAACCTTACAGTGTCTCAAACAATTATACGAATGGATAAAAAAAAATCTTGTCTTACTGGTTGTGGGCACAGACCAAGGCAGCTCCACCTGGATTAGATCAGTCAGCTCAGTGTCACTCATTTTCAAAGCTGCCATAAAAGTCCTCACATGAGGATATTTAGTTGTATTGTCCAGCTCTTCAGATGCATTAAAAACCTATTGAGTGCATAAAATAGAAAAAAAAAAGTCTAATTATGTCTAATAGCACCATATAGATAAAACATGAATTTCAATTAGCAAATTGATGATAAAGCTATTTGAGCAACCCCTCTGACATTCAGATGTAGCTTCTCATTATTACAGCTCAATAGAAAACCGTAAGGGATGTTGTAAAAATAACAGAAAGGAATTCCTTTGTTTTTTTCCCCTGGCTCACTGTACCTGAGATGTTTTGAAGTACATGTTGCTCTGACCTCCACACAGCCAAATGTCTCCAAACAGCACATCTGTCAGAATAACTGTGCTGTTCTGGGAGGCTGCAGTCACATTGTAGGGACCACCAGCAAAGACAGGGTCAAGGGTGACTTTCCAAATTCCTGTACAAAGAATCGTTGATACATGGAGTATCACAAAAGTGACCAAAAGGCATGTGTGTGTTTAGGTGGTACTTGATTAAATATCTAAATGGGAAAAATACCCAAACACTCCCTTTTTCTGTTTCTTTTTCAAAATGCAGAATTGTAACAAGTACATAGATGAACCCTCCACAACACCACCCATCACTTAAGTTTAGCATTCAGCTGTAGGCAGTTCAGCCTTCCTGGAGTCAGAAGTAATCATAATGAGTGATTCTTAATAGTTGATTAGACAAAAGTGTGTGTCTTTGAGATCATTTTCTGAAGGAACACCAATGCTAAGCAGAGAATGAGTTAACAAGATGACAATGACTTGTAGGAAGATCTTATGACTTATCATTTCATGAAAATGGGAGAAAGAGGTGTGTTTTGGCGAACCGCCACACAAAAATGCAGCTTTTAAAGAAATCTTTAAATTTATGTTATTTAAAAGCTGTAAATAAAGAAGGATGTCAGACTGATCTGACAGTTTACATTTAGAAGTGAAAATGTAAGAATGTGCATTTGTTTAGTAATTAGCAGATGCAACAGAGAAGTCTTGAATAATAATTGCATAAAGATGGATCCAATTAGTAATTGATAAGTAGTGAATCATAAGTAAATTTAATCTTGAGGTCAGTAAAGATTTACACCTGTACTTTGTTACTCCTGTCACACTGCTTTGGTTTTTTTCTACACAATACCTGCTAAATATCAGCTCCAACTTGTCTTTGTCTGCAATTTGACAGCCTATTAGGTCATTAAAACAAACATAAAAAATCAAGCTTTAAACAAAATGATCAGGGTGAGTTACCATAAAATTACAAAGATAAATCCCCGTTAAAGGTGGTATTATGACAGAAAACACCACACTTTGTTCTTGCAAAAAAAAAAGACCTGCAGGAAGGTTTGGTATGAATGAATGTCCCCTTTAGTGTTGAAAATGACATTATGTTGAGGTTTAGAAATGAGATTTTTTAGTGGTGCATTTTAATGATATATCATGCACCCACCTTCTATCAGAAGCTTTTTTTTATGCCATTTCGTAAATTTCAGTAAATCTTTCAGTCTGCCCTAAATGATCAGCTCAAATTCAGTGGTTTTCCGCCCAATTGGGCTACTTTTCATCAGACCAGGCGGGGAAAAAATGCATTGGGTGGGTGGATGAAATTTGGGCTGCTTTTGCCCACATGTGGCGGGTTTTTAATATGTGAAAACTGCACAAAACACTCTAATTTTATGTAAGAAAAAGTAAAAATATAATAAATCCATAAAACTACAACAGCATAAAAACAAAAGTCAGTGAAATATTTGATTGACGAATTGTATTGAAACATTATAATTTCATGAAAACTTACTGTGACGTCAGTGCAACAGACTAGCTAGCAGATGGACTGATGGACTATAGGTAAGCTGATTTATTTTCTAACATACATGATCCTATTTGCACTGTGAAACTTTTTTTCGTGTTTGTAATTTATGATAATAAAGCTGCTTTTCAGCCGTGTCCAAGCAAAAGTGTTTTATACATAGCAACAGGGTGTTTTGATTGATTGATTAAAAAAAAAAGAGTCAAATATTAAATTAAAAAAGTAACAGTTACTACAAAGTTAAAAAGGAGCGGATTGAACTTATGTACACCATATACTGTAATGCACATGCTTCATCAAACCTTGGCTGTAAAGGATGAAAAGATCGCAGAACTCCAGAAACAACACGAGTACTTGCTGAATCAGCTAAAGGAACTGCATGATCAGGTCCACAAAAGTAACATCATGCAGTCATTAGCGTCTAAGAAGGTGCAGCAACTGGAGGCAGAATTCCATGAGGAGAAAAAGAAAAGAGAATCAGCTGAGACTTTATCTGAGCTGCAACATGAAATGGACAAAGCCCAAACCAAACTGAGCCAGATTCACATTCAGCTCCAGGATCGACAACGGGACACCAGTGATGAGAAAACGGGTCTCATGACTGAGGTGGAGAAGCTGAAACGACAAATGAAATCTCAGAAATCTGTGTCTGAGAAGGAGACGGCCATCCTGTATGTGGAACTGAGGAAAAAGCATCAGCAGCATGCAGACGTCTCCAGGAGAGTCGTCCAGCTGGAAGCAGCTCTCACTGCTGAGAAGACAAGAGCATCGAGAGCTGAGACCTGCTTGGCCCAGGAGGTGGAGGAGAGCTCTAGAATAAAGTCTGCTCTGGTGAAAACCCAGAAAGAACTGGATGAGCAGAAACAGCAGTGGGAGCAGCACAAGAACCTTCTCCTGGCTGAGCGGGAAGAAACAGAAAGATCCGAGAAGGAGTCTGAGAGAGAACTGGACGGCCAGGAGGAGCAGCAGCAAGATGCAAATTCAGAGCTTCTAGAGAAAATATCCTCTCTGAAGAAGTCTCAAGAAGAGAAAGAACGAGAGAGAAAATGCTTTGGAGAGAGCTTACTGACGAGAGTTCAGAACCTAGAAGCTCTGATGTTAACAAGCCCAAAAGACATCTGAGAGACAGAAATTCCTCCTCGCTGGACGTGGAGGTATCTCTGTCTTGATAACCCACCTCTATTATTTTATATTAGACTTAAATCTGCTAACTTTCTGCTGCACGGTGGTGTGGTGGTTAGCACCGCAGCCTCACAGCAAGAAGGTCGCTGGTTCGAGCCTCGGCTGGGGGAGG
>JBAMHW010000009.1:27026280-27038678 GCA_037177495.1 Rhadinocentrus ornatus | reverse complement strand
ACAGAGATGATTGTAGCTGAGAAACAGCCACAGTCATCCCTTTGGACAGGGATTATTTCACAATATTAATTCTGTACAGTTAAGGGTACGACAGCAGTGACGATCCTTTGCTGTCAGACTGCAACATGTATTTAATTTCATCCAGAAATCGGTGTCTCGTGCTCAGTGGCTCTTTCTCCTTTACCCTTTATCCACCCCTCTTTTCTCAAATTCCTCCTTTTCCATCCGCTCTAAAAAACAACTATACAATAAAAAAAACAACCCAAAACAAATCTATGGTTTAGGTTCAATCCTCTTTTTTTTTTTTTTTTTTTTTTACTTCTTTCTGAGTCTAAAAATGTAAAACATGACCTGAAAACAGCAGAAAAGCTTTTCTTGTGAAAAATGAAGGTTAGAGATTTAACAACTTTAACCAAAGAAATAAAAAAACCTTAAATAAAAGAAAAATAAAACAAATCAAAGACAAAAACAGACAAATAAAAACAAACAAAAATAACAAAACACCACAGGAAAACATGGAGGTCTGTTCCAGAAAGCAGGTTCTGAGCTTGAAGTCAGAAACTTTACCCAGAATCACATGTTCCTCATCAGTCTGGCTCCGATCTCTGGTGTCTGTTCCAGAAAGAAGCTTGTGTGGAAACTCTGGGTTTTTCTTCCAGTCTGTCACCATGGTAACACACTGTGGACGTTCAGTGACATCACAGCAAGTTTTGTGCTTTCTCATCCTGAACACAAAAACAAGCCCAATGATTAACTTAGAAATAAACTACTCAGCTGTTGTAAATAACTAAAAAGGTTTGGGAACCACTGCTATAAAGTGATGCAATAGGTCTCAGAAACTACATGCATCTAATATGACACATTAGGCATTAAAGGGTTAAATCCTGCTTCCTGGGGTTGGTACATACCTGTACGTATGTGAGACCCAGTTCATCAGCAGGAGGCAGTTTATGAACAAGCTAAGAGGTCTCAGTATTAGTATATTATGTATTTAATATGACTCATTAGGCATTAAAGGGTTAAATCTTGCTTCCTGGTGCTGCCAGTTTAAATTTGCAAAATGGTGAAATGACGGTAAACTTTGTCTTATGCAAATATTAAAGGTTTGGTAAACATGCATTAACTGACAGGTACATACCTCAGGTACGTATGTGAGACCCAGTTCACCAGCAGAAGGCAAGGCAAGGCAAATGCTTTACATAAAACATTAAAAGCATCACAGAGAGGTGCAGGAAACAAGTCTATTAAAAACAAACTTCAAAAGAAATAAAAAATTAAATAAAAACAGGAAAAAATAGATTAAAAGACCTAAAATAAAATAGATAAAATGCACAAAATACAGTTCCACTAAATAGAAAATTATTAACCCAGATGTAAAACCGCTGAGTCAGCAGACCTGACCCTGATGTAAAACCACTGAGTCAGCAGACCTGCAGGTTTCTGGGAGTTTGTTCCACATGTGAGGAGCATAAAAGCTGATTGCTGCCTCTTCACGTTTAGTTCTGGCTCTGGGAATAGAAAGTAGACCTAACCCTGATGACCTAACAAACCAGAAGATCCTGAATGGATTCTGGTCCTGAACCATTCAGGTCTTTGTAAACTAACAGCAGGATTTAGAAGTCAGTTCTTTGACAGACAGGAAGCCAGTGTAAAGATCTGAGGACTGGAGTTAGAAGGCAGTTTATGGACAAGCTGATGTTCTGGAGCAGATTATGGAGGTGAGCAAACATCTGATGAGGACAGTTGATCAGGCATCCCTTCATGTCTCCAGAAAACCAAAGGTCAGTTCTCAGACAAAGCTTTCTTCACATCTGAAAGATGCTGCTTCAGGTTCTGGTCCAGTTCTGCAGGAGGCTCTGGGAAGCTGTCAGACACGACTCTTGAAATTTGGCAAGAAATGTCTGGTTTGTTGTTCTGCTGCTCTGAATTAGGCTGCACAGGACATGAGTATCCATCGTCACAGGTTTGGAAATGCTCTTCATTGAAGGCGTTATTAGCCGTGAGGTTTGCTGAGTCACAGCGTTACACATTCAGGCTATGTCCACACGGTGCCGAGGCTGGCTCAGGTGTGAAAACAGTGGTGAAAAGTAGAAGAAACGCTTCAGCATCCACACGAAACCGCTGTAGTACATACTACAAGGCTGTGGGGGCGCTATGATGACGAAAGACTCTAAAGCAAAAACAAGACGTAGCAAATGCGCAGATAAAGGCTGTGTCCGAACGTCCACCTACTCCCTAACCCCTCCTTCACTACATAGTGAGTCATTCTCTCGGCGATTCGGACACGAAGCTGCCTATTTTTTCCTCACCGCAGACCACGTGACTACCAGCCGTCACCACGGCAACCACAACGCGAGTCAAGATGTCGTTCCAAATCCAATCCAAAGTCTTGTGTAAATATTTTTATTCCTTATGTTGTATTTTATTCTTTGTTGTGTATCTTTTCAATAAAAAAAAGTTTTTTCGCCTCCTTGCACCATGTTGAGCTTCTGCCCGCAATGCATTGTGGTCTATATTTACCTGTCTAGTGTCCATCGATGCTCACTACTTTTCAAGATGCATTGTGGGTAATTGTGAGTGCCCTACTACTACTACTACTAACCTGATGTTAAATTAATTTAATTCCTTATACCACCGATCCTGGAAGGAGAGAGTTCTGTTTGACATAACTTGAGCTTCAATGAATTTTGGGTGTGGCTGATTTGTCTCTGTCCTCTGTCCCTTGACTTCAGTGTCTTTCAGCTGTCTGCCCCTGCTCTGAACACCCTAAAAGGTAAAACAGTAACAATGTCACACAATGCTACAACACTGCAGCTGCTACAAGCAGTAATCCCAGTTTCCCCTTTTTTATTATATTTCTACTCTTTTAAGTTGCATCTCTGTGTTTTAATGCAGGCGAGGTATCAATGAATCCATCACCATCAGCAGTAACTGTATGGTGTGTTTCTGTATTTTTACATTTACTCGGTTGTGTTTATATTATTGTATACATTTTATTTACTCAGTTATATTAACTGAAAGGCATATAGAATAATTTGCTTAAAAAAAGCCCACCAATGGTGAAAAGGCTGTTTTTTTTATATTTATTTTTATATTATTAGTATTTATATTATTTTTAATATTTATATTTATCTTTATATTTAAAGAAAAGCATAAATATAAAAGCACCTCAGATCTTATAATCCAATACAAGTACAGATTAATGATAAATACTAGAACAGGCAAGTTCAGTCCTAGAGAGCCACAGTCCTGCTGGTTTTCTATGTTTTCCTGCTCCAACACGCCTGATTCAAATGAATGAGTCACTGAGCAGGTGGATCTATTTAATTTGAATCAAGTGTGTTAGAGCAGGAAAACATGGAAAACCAGCAGGACTGCGGCTCTCAAGAACCAAACTAGCCTCTCCCTCTACTTGAAAAACTTACACTAAAAATATTCACAGATCTAAAAGTATAAATACAAGTATTTATATACATGACTTACACACCCAACAAAATTAGTTTTTTTTTTCTTTGCAAAAACCTATTTTTTAAATGATACTGAGATGTGGTAATAGTTTATTTCTACCACTTATTATTTTTATAAATCTCCATCATACTTACGAGGTGTAAAAGAAAATACTTCATCAATCACCCTCACCCTCAGTTACCAGCTGCACTTCATCTCTGATTTTAAAGCAATGGACATGAATAAGGTGTAGAAAAACACAGATGGGAAGAACAAGCGAAAAACACACAGAAAGACTGCCTTCTTTTTAGCAGTGGAAGATGTTTATTACTTGTTTTTAACTTACATGGGTTAAGTTACAAGAAAATCATGTTCTTTTACAAAAATCTTAAATACTGTATTTAGTGTCAAATGGCTTTTGTCCGTCACTGGAGTAAGTCCACCATATTTTCCTTGGCGGGTAACATAAAGAGTGTATTTTGGATGCTGGATTCACAACATCAGTTGAATATCAACGTTAGACAGATAATATAATTATCCTCCTGGAAAAAAAAATAAATAAATTTCCACCTCACATTTACTTTCTTTTTTGTCTTTTTAATTAGAAAAAAATTTAAACTGCGCTGGTGTTGTTTTTCTTCTTTGACTGTCTCAAGTACCACCGGTGAGGTGGTGGGGTGCATGATAGGATGCTGCTTTGTGCTTTTAAAATAAAAGCATGCACGTTACAGATTTCAAAGTTAAATATTTTTTCCTCTGTGATGCAAATTTTTGGGGGTACAAATGCGCCTGTCTCCAATATTGGGGGGACACGTCCCCTCCGTCCCCCCCGGTTCCTACGCCTTGGTTATAGTGCTTGCAATATGTGTAACCTATCTAGATTATTTACGATGCTTTTTCTTGGTTGTGATTTGTGATCGTATATTTATCTACCATTTATCTGTGCTCATTTGAAGTAGGTATGAGTCGCTGGATACTTATGAGTGTTTTCTATGGTCTGTAAAATTATTTTACGGGTTTACACAGTTTGACAACTTCCTGATTTGGGCTGGTTTTTATTGGATTGGGCGGGTTTTAAGCTGTGATTGGGCTGGAAACTTTCGATCTCATCTGGCAACACTGCTCAAATTGGCAGCCTACGTTATTAACAAAATTATTCTATGACCGTAGTTCGTTTAGCCATGACTGAACATTCTTTCTAAATGCTGCTAATCTATAATTATAGTAATAATAATCTTTCTAAATTAATAACAATGCTATATTTACCTTCTGTTATTGGAGCTGATGAGGTTTTCTGTGGTACTGGTCCTGACAAGGAGACGGTGACCTGGACTCCATCAGTGCCATATCCCCACAGCACAGCTCTCTGTGGAGACTTCTGCAGCACCATGTGGTCTCCATAGTAGGAGGCGAAGCGCAGGTTTCCATCTACTCATACAAACAGTATACTTCATTAAATGAAAAATACAAATTTGTGACTAAACATGCGTAACTGGGCAAATTGTACTCACCACAGCAACGGAGAGAAGCAAATAATATAGCAGCACATATTACACTCATGGCGTTGAAACAATCCTTGTTGGTTGAGAAGTCCCGTCAGCAAAAGCTACACATGTTAGCTGAATCGATAGGCTAACGACTCGATATCTTAACCCATTGACATATATACATATGTCTATGTCTACACAGCATTAAGAATCATTAAGGTTTATGTGTTTTGTTTTCTAACGTGAATCCGACGTACTTACGCGTGATGTCACTCCACTTTTCAAACGTCAAACTTTCAAAATAAAAGCGTTGACGATCAAAGATTCTTCAGTTTTTTTAAATTATTTTTTTAATATATTTATATTATAACAATGTTAACAAACATTTCCAATTTTCAACATCCTTTACGTACATTTAGTTCATGTTATATTTTACCGATTGCTATCATTTTATTTATAGTATCCCAGAAAAGTTCCCTTCCGGAAGCTGCACGATTGGAACAGATTGAAGAAAAAAATTTACATTATTTAAAATAAATAAATAAACACATTTAGCAAAAGATTGAAGGCAGAGAGGCAGAAAGTCCCTCTAACGATTTCAGTTTAGCTATTTCTGCACTGCAACTCAAAAATTTAAATTAAAACTCTGGAAATTAAAACTCTGTTTTTTCATAGGTTTCCCCTTATTATTAAATTTTTTTTTATCATTTTGTTTGTTTTATTTTGTTTATTACTTACAATAAATGATGACTTGAAAATATGCTGAGATCCAGTGGCGATCTTCCTCTCAATTAGTGGCTGCTGGGAAGCTCCAGCCACCTATGACCCTGCACTGGAATAAAGGTCAGTATATGTCACAAGAACAGATAATTTTTTTCTTCTTTTCTAGGTGACAAGAGCAAAATTACAAAATTTTGTCCTTGCAGCTCTGGTTTGAGAGTTCTCAGAGCTAGTTCTCCACATATCACCCAGGCAGAACTATTTGCTTAAGTCTCGTCTGATAACTATTTGCGCGATAGTCAATAGGATGTAGTGTAATGCTATCCATTCATGTTGATTTAACTACCAGGCTTTGTCCATGTGAAGTAATTGTAGTTATTCTACAAATTACATTACATATGTTTTTTAGTGTCTATCAGTCAGTTCAACCTTTGCAGTTTACAGTATCTCTAAGTACCTCTAACTTTCTATGATAAGTGCCTGTCACAGTAATGACAAAGTAATGTGCATATTCTATTAAAGTGAAGGAAAACAGTGCAAAAATGAATGTTTCCCATTGCTGCGGAAACGTTCTTGGATGTTGCCACGGTTGGTCCACTTCCATAATACTGGTGTTTTGCAGTAAGAGGTTGATCAATACTGGTCATTGTAAGATTATATATACGTATAGTTAATACTCTTGTGGACCCTTGTGAAATTATAGATGTGGTTGGTACAGTGCACAAACATAACCAAGAGATATCTATAGACAATGTAATGCAAGGGTGAATGTATTCCTGCAAACAATCTGAAAAAGTGGGATCACTGAAAAAAGAAATGTGAAAAAAAAATGTTGAGCTTAATTACCCATAAAACAAGTGTAACTTCTTGGAGTGACTTGTCTTCTCAAACATACAATGTTTTCCCAATCTCTGACCATGATTGGAGTACATTAAATACATTCTGCAAGAATTTCCAAAAATGACAAAGAGATCACCTCCAAGCCCACATTACAATTTTATCTAAATTTTTATTTAAATGTGTTTTTTTTTTCTTTTTTTCACAAACTTTCCCTAGAAGGCTTTACAGTCTATACATTATACTACTCTTCTATTTATCCTTACATGCTCAGCTGATAAACAGTTAGTGGAAAACTATAGCTGCAGTAATTGCATAGTTTCTCAAATCTTCCCCTTAGATTCTTAAAGCAGCATACTGCTGTAAGGTGAATCCTTATTAAGGCCAAATTAATTAACAAAACAACAGCATGAAAAATTATGGCAAATGTAACATTAATTATAGAGCAGTTTACCGACCAGGTGTTTGTTTACCAAAGGATTTTAGGCGTTGGCCTTCTGTTGGCATGCTTACAACAAAATCTCAAGAAATACACAGAATATGAGATAAGCATGGGATTGGAAACAGTGTTGGTTAAAACACAAAGCAATGAGAGAACAGTTAAATTAAGCATAGAAATATAATGTTCAAGAAATACCAGGTGCAGATTGCCTAAATCATATTCAATGACCATCAGTATTCACCAGCCATGTTTGTTACAAATCCCCTAAAAAGGAAGCTGTACTTCTTGAAAATTTACATTTAATTTAATATGAATCGTCTCGCAACCAGTAACTGTGTGGTGTTATCCTTAGCTAATGTCATATGTGTACGATGAAGGCTTATACTTGAAGGCTCTAGTTTCATGGGTTTGCTCATTCCCCATCTGCTTGACTGCTAATTGGCACAACGGTCAAATTCTACCACCACATCTGTGAACCAATTTCCTAAACAGAAGCAACTGAACATGTACCACTTTAGACAACAAAGTAACAGAATTGTGTCTTTGCATTAGCTTTCTGAGAAAGATGCACAATAAAGGATACAACACTTTTATTCCAACAGCGCATTACACTTCAGTATGCACAAAAGCCTGGCAAACACCCAATCAAAGTCTTGTTATCTGTTTTCTCCACACATGGGTACTATCTGTATTAATTGAGAGCACAGCACCTTATCAGCCACCTTGTCAGTGAAAGCTTGCACATGCTTCCCAGGCTAGCAGTTAAGTCCTATTAACTTGCAAACCTGCACACATCATAACAAAGACTAAAAGGCACGTGGAGATAAATAACACTTGAAATGAAATGAAAGAAAAAGCCTTCCTGCATTGCTGATCTATAATTCACTTACCATGTATATGTAGAAGCAGACTATAGTGTCAGACTAATGCAAGAGTGCATTTCTGTATGAGTAATACTTCAATATTACCACTCCACTTCAGTCCAAGCCAGTGCTCAAATTAGATTACAGAAACTGGGTTGAAAATAGCTATCCCTCCTCCAGTGATCCATGGAATGGGCTGTGGTCTGTTCCGTCACATTTTACAGCTAATTTCGTGAGCTGAAATGAGAGGTGCAAATATGTTTGTGGTTTCAAGCATGAACCAAGATTTATGACTGCTGTCCAAGACACTCATAGGTCTCTTAAAACATCACCCCCCCATCCATCATGTGATAAATCCCTCAAATTATCACCTCCTCCCCTTTAAGTCACTCAGCAGCTATTAGGTGCATGAGCGGAGCCTAAGCATCACTTCTACAACCCACACTGCATTGTGTTTTCACACTTTCACAACCACTGACACCTAAATCAGTTTACACACTGAACTTCCTGACATCATTTATACCAAAACAACTTCTGTAAATTAATTTATATCACCAAATCAAGATACGGGGCCTGCATTTTTCTTTAAAACTCATCAAAAAATATTATTTTCTTCAATATGGAACTAGTTTTTTATGTCTTTGATATGCTTACATGAAGAGTAAGCAAACAAACAAACAGAAACCTATTGTTCATTTCCTTGAGACTTCCTTCATGTCTATGTGTGGAATCTGCCACCAGCTCAGCACAAATACTGGAAACACAGGTAGCTACCATCATCGCTAAGTCTTACTTTTTATTCAGCTGAATATTTTAACACCAAGTTTTGGTTTCATAATATTTTTTTCTACCATGAGCACACACAGCAAACCAAGCTTGTACTAACACACACGCTATTGCTTGACTGGAAATGTGACTCTTAAATAATTTGTCTTCCTTTTGTCTGCTCTCTGACATTGTTGGCCAATTGCTGTGTTTTGTATAAGAGCTGAAGTTAAGAATGATTTCTCACATGGAGCAAAGTCTACTTCTGTAATGGTTTGGGTGTTTTGTCTAATGATGCTTCATTCAGTAACAAATGTTAACCCAAATTACCAGCTTCTGACTTAGAAAAGAAACTGAGATTTCCTGGTGATTATATAAAACATAAAAAAAAAAAAACTGTTAGAACATTACTGACTTCTTCACAAGATAACTGCAGATGAGAATTAGACATTTATTAACAAGCAGACAAAATAATCAGGAGAGTTTTTAATTTTCCACTTCTGAGGTCTAGCATTGCAGCATGATTTAAAGCTAAAGCTGCACAAAGATGAAGATGAAATGCAAGAAAATTCTGCTGTGAGCTGATATGATATTATCCTGGGAATCTGAACAGCACACTGAATGAGATATTTTTTGTCTCATGGGCCAGTGTGATAGTTGTGTTAAATATAAAAGTTTGTGAGCTAATATTTACTGCAAACACCAACAATAAATACTCTCAAACATGGGTAAGTGATCTTTTAATGAGAAACAGCTCTATAAGAATGATTAAGAAACTTGATATACAGTAGATAAGCTAGTGCTGCTGTGTAGCACAGAAATGAACTTCTTGTAGTATCACAAACATTATGAGGAACCAAATGAATATGACAGCGTAGCAAGATTCAAACACTGCCATATTATTAATGACCTTGTCTATTCTACTGACAAGCCATTAGATCATAAACCAAAACCTGCAATGATCCAAGCCCTGGAGGAACAATCTAGACAGAGCTTCAGTTTAATGAATGGGGGTATCAGGTTCATCAGCTTTTGTGATTCTCTTGCTGTGCGATAAATAATTTAAGTCAATACATCAGTTAAATGTTATTAACAGTTTGATAAAGCATGTTTATGACTTACATGTTTTAGCTTTGAATGCTAATATAAAATACATTATTTTCATTTACATTCATGCATACATGTACCGTAACAACAAGAAGGTAATCAATAATCTGATTTAAAGAAATATTAGAAAAAAAAACAATAAGAGTAAGTTACTTTGATGGTAAACTTTTTTCATATCCTGCATTGCCAAGCATCTGGCCCTCCTGTCCTCATAAAAACAAGACTGTCAGATAATGAACAAATACTATACACAGCTACAATTTTTTAATGATGCATTTAGCTTCCTGTAAATTATTATCTTCCCTTACAGATCTGCTGTTCCGTTGTCTGACAATAAAAGAACGTGACATTGTAAAAATGTACTTTTTTTTCCTCAGATGATGCATCCTTTTGCGTTTTCTTTTATACACGTGTCAACATGATCATCCTGAGATGTTTTTCCATTCACCTGCTTGTAAAATCTACTCTGTTCTATTTCTAGATCATTTGCTTCTCTTTTAAACTGCATTTTACATTTTTATGAGACAAGAAATAAAAAAAAGATAATTTTCAACCTTTTTTCCCTTGGTTGTGTATAAATATTGCTGCTGGTCCTGCAAGCATGGATTGATTTTTCTTATAAAAATAGAATAAGTCCACTTCTCATTCATCATTACCAGTCTGGATCGAAGACACTGGCAATTACACACTTAGTGATTCAGCTGTGCCGATTGCTTTTAATATCACAATTTCCCTTCCCAGGATGATTAATTATAAACAGCAAGCAGACTTGGGGCATTATCATAATAAATTGTTGTAATTCAGCTGAAGCTGCTGTTTACCTATTATGGTTTTGACATATTAGGTCATTAGACATCAGATTGGTGCAGAGCATGACTCAGGTCAGCAGGTGGCAGTCTCATAACAGTTATACAAACCTTATTTTGACATGACCTGAAGATTACTTAGGGGGAGAAAGTGTGGCGTGTGTTCGCCTTTCAGCTCATCTTGAGCCGTTCAGAGAGGATAATTTCAGTCGCTGGGATTATAACAATCACTTTTCAAAAGATAAGTCATCTGACCATCATAGAGGGATTTTTTTATATATATTAAAGACAAATATTGTGTGAACGTTACAGAGTCAAGTGTGTTAAAGAGTTGGGAGTTAATGATATATTCTTTTTTTAAAAAAAAAGCTTGGATAGAGTCATGTATATCTGAGAAATCTTTCTACCACAGCTGATTGATGTTACAGATAAAACAGAGAAAAACAGATGAAAAACATTTAACTGATGTCTATTTATCTAAACATTTGGACTATTTTCTTTAATAAATCTGCAATAAATCTACATTGAAGTTCTTATTATGGGACAAAACAGTAGCTTCAATTAGATTTACCAGGATTTGAACCTCTATTTCTAAATTAAAATACATAAAATAATAATGTCTTAAAAATCATAGCTGCAGTTATTGCTGTTTCTTTTATCTATCACAATAAAAGTGAAGTGTAACTGAATGAAAAACGTTCAGCATAACCTGCAGGCTTCAAAAGATTTACAAATTTCCATCTCTCAGAGCAGCTCAGGTGAAGGAGGGAAGCTGAAGAAGCTTACCATCTCACCATTCATGGCTTTTTGGCCTTTTAGGTGAGCACAGTTCGCAGTTTACAGAGGAACAAAAAAATGCTTAAAATTCAAACATGCTTTTGTAGGCCTGCAAAGAACTGAGATCCACAGGAGTAATTACCTTCAAGTCAAACCCTTGATGAATAAACGGCAATAAAGCTGAAGAATGGCAAAGGTTACGTACCAAATTAATTCAAAAGTATTTCCAAGTTAACCTTAGACCTAAACCTTCTCTATTAAGACTCAGGGTCATTTATACACCTGACCCCCTTGCAATTTCCTCATGCTTGAGTGAACCAAGTGGAGCAATTTCTCTAATATTCAACCAAACACATAAAAGCATCAACAGAGTTGCACGAAGAGAAAACAGGCTTGTTTTACTGTTGACAACTTAAAGGACAAATAAAGCATTTTTTTAATGGAGAACTATTTAAAGTTGAGTTAGTTTCATGTGGTGCGGCATAGCTACATATAAAAATGCACTGAGAAATAAGTGATTTAAATTAAAATTAAGGAGCAGAAAGAAACAAATGTACATCTGTGAGGCAGCCAACCAAAATTTCTTCTCCTATAATTTACAAAGTGAAAGACAGATTCCATGCAAACATTTTGTACTACACACACATTGCAGGTCAAATGAAATGGAAGCAAGAGAGATAGCAGGGATCTAAGAGGCTCACTTTAACAGGCACTTCTTACAGGAAAAAAAGTAATCTGACCACTCACAGATTGTTTTTATTTATTTATTTAATTATTTTTCTTAATTTCATTATAATAAGCTCATAGCACGCTTTGGTTTACAGATTTGATTTCAAGCAGAACCGTGAGTGAGGAAGAAACAAATTCATAAATGAAAGTGAAGAGTAATGAATGGATGACCACCATGGCTGCTTGCTTTTGGGGTAATTATCTAGGCTATTGGGCTGATGGAATTTACTACTTGTGATAATTAACAGATTAGTTTCCATTTAGACACACACGTGTGTATATATATATATATATATATATATATATAACAAACAAACAAATAAAAAAAATGTATCTGGGTCAGATAGATAGATGGATAGATAGATAGATAGATAGATAGATAGATAGATAGATAGATAGATAGATAGATAGATAGATA
>JBAMHW010000009.1:27005722-27025642 GCA_037177495.1 Rhadinocentrus ornatus | reverse complement strand
TAGATAGATAGATAGATAGATAGATAGATAGATAGATAGATAGATAGATAGATAGATAGATAGATAGATTGATTGATAGAAAGTTCTTTATGAACAGGATAATAAGTAATACAATGCTCATAAATCAATCCATGTTTTCTATGAGCAAGTTAATAAACAGGTGGCGTTTGCAAGTTTGATACACTGCCAAGTTTTGCTCCTACCATGCTCCACTCTGCCTTGTACTCTTATATTTGATGGATTTCTGCTTTGGATTGTATGCCTTGGAAGCAGCATTTTGTTTAGATTAATCAAAATGTATTTCTTTACTTTATTTGCCTGCTTCTGCAGCTTTAGTCTGTGTTTGGGTCAATTTCTCTGCCTTTTACACAACCTCAACACCACATTAACAACTCGTTCAGCTCTGCATAAGATCATGAGCCATGATTTATATTCATACTGACCATGCAGTACAGCCTTCTCACCTGGGACTCTTGCAGGATGTAAAATGATGCAGATAAGATGCATTGTAAAGCTAAGTTGTGGTCAGGGAATTGAGTGGGATGAAACATTTTGATCTCTGACACTTGAGGGATGGTTTTGTGTCTATTCTAACACAGAGACTCAGAGTTTATGGTTTAACATTTAACCATGAAAACATCAATACATCAAGAGCTTTACATAAAAGTTTATGTGTGAGCTATAGGCCAAACTTTATTCTGAACAGCATGAAAACTAAAAGAAACAGATGAGGACAAAAGTTCTGTTTTAAAACACTAATAATTTGAACTATAAATGAAATATTTGCGAAACCCTGTCACTACTCATCATGTTTCACCTCTTTCTTTTCTTTAGCAATGCTACTTGAAAAGTTGAAAGATTCAAGAATGACCATGAACTTCACGGTCTTCAAAATTTTAAATTCAATTCTTATTTCGTTCAGTATTTCTTTTGTATTTAAACCTCTCTCTCTCTCTCTCTCTCTCTCTCTCAATTTTTAAACCTTTTTAAATTCAAAAAGCTTTATCGACATGACTGTAGATTTACAATATTGTCAAAGCATTATAATCTTACAAATAAGGTACAATTACAAACAATTAGATAAAACCAGAGTATTGACTTAAACAAGTTAAATTTAGTGAATGTAATAGAAATTCTTGCATTTTGAGCTTTGTTCAACCTTACTCATTGCATGCATTTTGTTATTGTTTTGCCTGTATTTAATATTACCTGCAGGGTATTGTAAAGTACAGTAAAAGATCAAACCACCATAAAGAATCAGAGGTGAGCAGCCCCATCTTTTAAAACTTTTTAACTCATCTTGTTGTTTAAATTAATTCCATAAGTATTTTGACTGCAGTTTATTCATGTTAAACAACAATTATGCTCACAGTGACATATGGGGCAAGAGGATAATTCACTACTCTTACAGAATATAGGGGACATGTCACCCCTTTCTCCCCATCATTTCTGCCCATTTGAAAAGAAGCAATTCTGTTACTGTAACTGCATTCAGTCAATTTGTTTCCCAAAAACTCACAATAAAATGCTATTTAAGGACTATTAATTTTATTCTGTTATTTGGATTACAGGGTTTATGCTTATAGTCCACTTTCAACAACAGCCCTTTCCCTGGGGTATATAAATATTATATGATAGTAGTAGAAGTCACAGAGGAATGAAAGTTATATTGGGATTGAGTAAATGATTTATTTAGTTTAACCTTTTTTTAAAATCTCGTATTAGTTCCTTATCCAATCCAAACTATTTTATGCACCCAGAAGGGAGATGTTGGGGGATAAAATCAAAGGCTGGCTGCACAAGTAAATGAGATCTGGTTACAATTTCAATAAGAGTCCCTGCTGATGTGCTCAACACCATGTATTGGTTGTATCTGACAGCATTATCATGTTGGCAAATTTTGCAAACTTTGATAAGCCATCATAAATCAAATGAGAAATGAGCTGGTTGATCCTCAGTTAATTAGTCCTGTGACTCAGGAGTCAGCTGTAATACCCGATTAGTTTAATTTATATACTTAACACGAAGGAAAAGTTTGCATTTCTATTTAATTCTTGGACCTAAATATAAATGCAACCAATTATTCTGTACGGTAGTTTGCATCAAACTAAAGGATTTATACTAATATTAAATAGCACACAGGAAAGCAGTGTATCTATTAAATCAGATTACACACAATATTCCCCTGAATTAAAGAACTTTTCTTTTTTAGTAATGACCTATTAAATTTGCTTTAAATTCCGAGAAAGAAAATGCAATGAGACAAGTGCAAGAGTTAGACAATAGCATCTCAAAAAGCCTGAAAGATAAAAGCATAAAAAAATTAAAAAGCCATGCATGATCATTCTCATCTTCAGATGAGATCTCATCAGACTGTTGTCATTTAGTAAAATTATTTATTTTCTTTTGATCTCCATACTGTTGCGTCCCCAGGCCTACAGCCTGGGGCCATCAGTTATGTTTATGCTGCAGTCTTGTAGCAACTTCAGGATTGGCTGCAGATCCGGTTGAACCTTCCCTCTTCAGTCCAGGCCATGGTGATTGGCCGCCACCTGCTCACACTTAAAGGAGAGGAATAACCTCTGTGCCTGCTGATTGGACAATGACTGTTCCATTTTTCCTCCCTGAGGACCAATGAGGACAAGTCGTGTCCTTTAAAAGGAAGTAGATGACCAAAGATGACTGCAAATATGGCAGCTGGGTTTCTTCAGAGATTCAGGCTGTGTCCGAATGTGCACCCTACTACCTATATAGTGCCCTATATAGGGGTCACGCCATTTTGTAGGGGTGTCCGAATGTCAAGAGAAAAAAAAAGTAGGGCACTCAAAATAACCCACAATGCATTGCGGGCAGAAGCTCAACATGGTGCAAGGGGGCGAAAATATATTTTTTATTAAGTAGATATACAACAAAGAATAATGCAACATAAGCAATAAAAATAAAAATATTTAAAAACAACTTTGGATTGGATTTAGAATGACATCTTGACGCGCGTTGTGGTTGCCTGATTATGGCTGGTAGTCACGTGGTCTGCGGCGAGGAAAAAATAGGCAGCTTCGTGTCCGAATCGCCAAGAGAATGAGTGCACTATGTAGTGTGCTATATAGTGCAGCCCTATGTAGTTAATGAGGGGTTAGGGAGTAGGGTGGACATTCGGACACAGCCTCAGTTTGCCATTTCTGGGATTGAGAGTGGAAGCTGGTTGGTTTTGTGAGAATACCCTTTTGTGGTTTGAGCTAGTTAGAAATTCCCTTTTGGTTGTATGCACTATTGTGCCTTTTGAGTTAAAGTATTGAAAAGAGAAGCTGTCCCTGTTTGTGTGTAGCTTCAAGTTGTAGTTTTGTATTTTTTTGGTTAACTCATTTTGTAGAGATTTTGGTTTGATTTGCAAAGATTTTGGTTTGATTAGTTAAAGATAATTCTAAGTTGTACATTTAAGATGATTAATGGATTTTGGTTTATATTTAATTAGTGGTTAAGATTAGTGGTTAAGTTTCCTTTATTTTTTGTATATAATTATGTTAAATTGTTTGATACTTGTTAATTGTAATTAGATAAAACCGTAATTTAAGAAAACCTTTTGTTTATTAGATTTTTGTTGTTATTTGATAACCTATTATAGGACACTTTCTGTTGTAATTTATTCTATATTATTTGTTAGAACCAGGGATTGTAAATAAATAAGTATAATATATAACTGAGTTGTGTCCAGGTTTAGTTTTGTTAGCGACCCTAAACACCCTAGACCCAATAAGGGTCGTAACAATACTTATATAACAATACAAATTCTAATTCTTGTGGTATTCAGTATGACCGGCAAAGTAAGATTTTCATTGTACAGGGAAACAAACAAACTTTGTAGTCCACTATGCAATGGAATAGCCGTTCATGCTATCTAGCTTGGTATCTGTTGACCAGCTAGCTAATTGTTTTTCTTTCATCATGGAAATATGTGTTCCCTGGTTTTCAGAACTTTAACAGCCCACTTACACCAATCAGCCATGAGGCGTTGACAAGTTATGCATGACACATCAAAGGCTCTAATTAACAGTCACGAGAAAAACAGAATCCACCAGGGAAAAAACAGGATCATTTTCTTGCACTAAGCAAACCACAAACACCAGTGCTGACTTCCCTCATCCCAATAAAAAGGTTGGAAGAAGTAAGAGAAAACAAATACAAGTAGAGTTTCATAAAAGCTAAATGTCTGTTGGCTTCAGCTTGATAGAAGATGTAAGAAGTGTATCATTTATCAGGAGAAACTGTCTACAGTGGGACAAAGGATACTGTTGAGGTTCTTGGAAACAAAACTCCCCCTTTATGTTGATGAAAACAAAGCCGTTGTTCTGTCAGTTTAGCAAACTCATCAGACTAGCATACATTACGTTAATGCGCATGCGGGTTCGGGTTCGGTGCAGTCATAGGTTTGCACTATGCGTATGCTGATCTGACAATGCTAAACTGACAGAACACGGTCTTTAAAAGATCTTGAGATCTTGACCTAGGGAAGCGTCTGATATAGAGATGGATGCATGCCACATTCTAGTAGAATCTTCCTTCTTTACTTGTGTAAATTTATGGTGTAGTGCTAATGATAAGTCAAGATTCCAAAACTCAAAACGTCTATTTTTGACAGTAAAAAATAAATTCATAAGCAAGTCAGATGAGCTGCAAGTTTCCTCTACTGATACAAAGATCCCACTGACACGAGAGGCTGCAGAACTACTTGCTAATTCGAGAGACACTGGCAACTCTTATGAAGAGATACCTGTTGTCTGAAGTAGCAGTAGTTCAACAGATGTGGTTTGAATCATATTCAGGAGTACAACAAACAAATAAAACAAGAAAGAAGAGCTGGGTTATTTTGATTTGAGGATCTGCTACACATAAAATAATAAATTATTCATCCAGATGTTTATATTTGAGCTGCTCTTTAGCAAGGGGAAGGTTCTGTTTTTGGGGCATTGGTTTGCCTGTCTGTCTCATAGCAACATAACTCAAACAGTTATTGATGGATTTTGATAAAACTTTCTAAAAATGTCAGAAATGGAAAAAGAAACAAGTGATTATGTTTTGGGAGTAATCTGGATCACCGTTTGCATCCAGGAATTTTTTAAATGACTCTTTACTATGGGGAGATAGGAATAATTTTGCCATTACAGCTTATAACTCAATAGATAATGACCAGAATCATTGTCAGAAAAAAAAACAAAAAACAAAACAAAACAAGATGACATCAAGGTAGATGTTAAATACAACAACAGCTAACTTAGAATACCGGCAAATGCTAATTTCTTCAAAAACTTGAAGAACATTATACCCATTTGCTTTATCTTGGTGTGTAAGGGTATGTTTCCAGGGTCAACGATTCTAAATAAAACGGGGCATCTATCCTGATGATGGAAATAGATAGTCATATTTAGCGTGAACTAATTTTATTTCAGGTAGAAATTATTCTTCCATTTAGAGGCACATACTATCTATTTGATCTAATTAGGTCTTTGATTAAATTCAGTAAATATCAAGTCATGGGTAATTTTGCTGCATTGTTGTCTCTAAATGTATCATGATAATATTCAGCATGTGAAGGAAGTCTTTTTTAAGCTGGGACAAGGGCGTTGCTAGGCATAAAGCTCAACTCCACAGGCCCCCTACCACATATCCCCCATCTCCCATACACACACTCACACACACTGCGCCGTGCCACTGCTACATTCCTACCAAAAATACTAAATGAGATATTAATGAGTGTAAGAACATATTTATTTTAACAGACATGAACACTTTCAACATGGCAGTAAAAGCATAAATGTCATAACAATGGCAAGTCAGAGCTCTCTTCACACACATTCCAAAGTAATGGTTATTAGTTTCAGGGTGATAGTTCAACTAATTCTGAGTGTTAGGTTAAGTTATGAGCATGCTTCCCTGTCTCTGCTTCGGGTGAAGAAATTCCTGATATCCATCTACAGAAGTCACACAAAAATATGCTTCAGTTAGTATAAGGTCACTTGGTTTAATTTATAAAAATAATATAAAATTGACTGCTTTTGTGACATGTTACGAGACCTCAAACTGCGCTGTGTGCTCACCCGACACAAGGAAGAGCTGCGTGACGTGTGTATTTCACCTGCTGCTCATGCACAATGACATGCAGTGACAGAATGTGCCCCTGAGCTGGATCCTCTATTTGGAGTTAACGCTCTTCCTACGCATTTGAGTTGAAATATATATGTTCTCCCATCTGAATTATTGTATGATAAGTATTTATTTTTGAAAATAAATCGTAGCATTTATACTGGAGCAGTAAATGGGGTCTGGTGATGCCTCAGAGCTGGGTTGTACTCTTTTCTTCAGAATCAACAAGTCTTCTCTTTCCTTTGAGGTCTTGACTTGCTGCCACTGTGACATCTGTGCAGAATTATAGCGGTGCTGTTTACATGCACATCTCAGCTATACTTAACATGCAGTCTACCACGGACCACTGAGGTTCGTCAGGAACCTTCAGAGCACTCAAACTCAAATCACTCACATCACTCTGCAGTCTGTGATCGGCTTGGATCAGGTTTGTCCTCAAGTGGACTCAAACATTGGCATATTTCTATTTACAAAGCTATTGTGGGTCTGCTCTCAACAGTTGCATCCTTTAAAAACATATGGGAAGTCAAAGCATTGAGATATGCTACTTGGAAACTTGAATTACTACAGTAGCTGGTTTTATAAATGAACTTAAGCTAATTTTGAACAAATTATAAGAAGATATTCACTATTTGAAATGCTCTGCCTTCTTTGCCTGTGATGATTGATTAACTGTATCATTTATTATACAGCATGCGTGTTGTTCAAGTAATTCTTGGAAGACATTTTAAATTCCAAAATTTTTCTTTATTGGTTAGGAAAAGGCTAAATTCATAAAAAATCTAAATAAATAACTACAAAACACAGTAAAATTACTGGTCCTTTGTTTAGCACCCTCCTCCTCCTGGTAGCACTCTGAAATGTTTACCTCCCTCTGATCAAACTTCATGAATTCTTCATCTGTAGGAATCCACAAGGCGCATCTGTGACCTGCACATGCTCCATTCACAGTGACATTGTTGAGTGTGACTGCTCAGAAAAGACCATTATTTGAATAGCGGCCATTAGCGGAGCCAATTCAAGCTCCTGCTATCAGTGACTGATAAGAAGATTAGTGGAGGTGTGGAGGAGACTGAAAGAGCGGGCGCTTGCTTAGATAATGTGCCAGCGTCTCTTAGCTGTGCGAACTGCTGAGGATGATAATGAAAGGCAGCTACAAACCAAAAGGTTCCAAATCAATTTAGAGATTTGAGCAAATTTAAGAGAGGGCAGTAAAAGCCAAATGGGTCCATTACTGTGGCTATGTGTGTGCTACTGTGTGTAAATGAGAATGGGCAATGGCTAAGCCCTACTCCACAATTTTCTGACACTTCTCTTACACTTAGGAGACAAAGATATTTGGCTTATCTGGCATCACATGGAATAAATGTGAAAGTTTACAGTAAATATGCTTAAATGAATAAAAGCAGTCATAAATCTTTTTAGTGTATGTGAATCAAGACATGGCTTTATGCATCAAACTGGTCTCAAATTCATTAAGTATTCATTTGTTTTTGTTGTATTTTTAACCTATTCTTTGCAAAAGAATGTTGTTAGATTCATTTAATGTTCAGCTCTGTTTGCAAATTCGAATTTCAAAGTTGAAATAGAAACATACAAGCCGATATTATCACACATTCTACAGAGTGACTGCACAGTAGTCAGGAGCTTATTTATTTTTTTTTTTGCGAGGCTTTGCATGGCCTGCGTCAACGGTGTGGACCACTGAAGCACTGGACTGGACCTGGGCATGACAAGATGCTGTAGCGCTGGAGACGACACAGCAGACAGGCTGCGTGTAGCTGGTGGTGACAAAGGAAACGTGGGCCATGGAGCTAGTGGTGACACAGGTACAAGGAGTTTATTGGAGCGATTCCTTCTGGCCTCTGCAGCCGTTCATGCACACGCATAAGAGCTGGGTCTTCCAGAAGGTGTCCAGATCTGAAACCCCAAAACAGCAACCTCACAGGAGCATGGCTCAGCTCTGGATCAAACCCCAGCAGCATACCCAACAGTTCACTGGAGGTGATGCTAGGACCGCCTGCTGGGTTCATTTTGTTATGGTGAGTGGGATGTGTGAGGGTCCATGCAGGCTGACTAAGCAAGGGGCAGATGGAATGCAGGAATAAAGGCTTAATACAAAGAACTGGACACAGATGAACCAGGAAACATGACGGGTACATGACACAGATGAAACATGACAATGAACTGGCAAACTGAAAAGGAAACTATAGGACTAATAAGGAACAGATAAGCGAACAAGCAAAATCAAACGAGGAACAGGAAGTAGAAAGCTAAACAGATTACACAAGGGAAAGGCCTACAAAATAAGGCAAGGAAAACAGAACTAAACATTACAATACTACAAAAAAACTAAAATAAAACCCAGAGATCATTGCTGCCAATTATTGCCTGTAAAATGTCTTAAAGTCACAGTTACTGACCTGTTTACACTTTCTGCAAAGTAAGAAAGTGACCTGACAGAAAAAAAAAGCATGGAAATTAATTCTGTTGTTGTTGTTGTTTTTTTTTAAAATAAATTTGAATGTTTTGGGTGTGTTTGCATTAGCTCTTCTTGTATTTTAAAAATCAATAAATTACAAAGGGTGCTATGTTAGAATATTTTGTCAACACCCAGCTTTTCGATAAAGAGAAAGAACAAAGCGTTCTCAGATAAAGGGCTCTGTCATCTTATTGTCTCTGTCTTCAATCTGCAAAAGCTTTGGAAATAAATCTTTAAAGAAACAGGTTAAAACTACTCCACTGGCTCAGGCAATTTGAGAGCCATTCTGTTGTATCACTTTGTACCACTTAGTGTATTTAATGAAAATCTGGTACTGAGAAAATAAAAAAAATAAAAAAGCATGCTTTTCTTGCAACAGGTTCATATTCAAGTTTTCTTTTAGAGCTTAAATTCATCCTATCTGTATGTGTGCAGCTCTTTGTTGCTGCTGGCAAATCTAGAGCATTTTAACTTTAGATTTCTTTTATTTTACTTTTTGTAGTAAACCTAAAGCCAGAAATTGATAAATGCAATAGACTTGTCACATTTTTTTCCCCAGCCACAAATCAAACTCACCACACATTTAACCTTTAAATAGCTGAGGATGACACATTTGTGTCATCTGAGGTCTTGGGCAGCGTGTCTAACTTTGTTTATTTCCTCAGAAGGTTATATTTGACAATTTGACAGCTTGACATATACTGCTGTCTTAGATGTTAAAAATTGAAATTACCCCATGCAGAGGGAAGCATGGCTCATTTAATCACCTTAAAAAAAGTCAAATATAGATTTGCTTTTCCACCAAACATTGTGCAAAAAGTGCATTTTTTTTTAAATCTCAAAACTGTGTTTGTAAGAAAATGAACCACTGATTTCAGACAATTCTGCTTTGACCTCAGATGTGATGTTAATGCAAAACGATTAGTAGCTGTGGAAGTAACAGATAGTGATAGTTTGATCATGTGATGGTGAGCAATAGTTCTGTTGTAGCCTTTTACTAAGGCAATGATGTGTAAACAGTCACTATTATGTTGTTAATCTTGGTGTGCAGGGGAGCTCATAGACTGTTGGCAAGGCAATGTGTGCCAAAAGAAAAATTAGTGCTTGCTCTGTAATAATTTCAGTAATCCTAATAGTATTTAAAATGTCAGAAAAGTAATTTAACAAATATACATCCCATTTTCAAACATGTTGGGAAGCTTTCTTAAATGCAACAAAATCTTAAATTTAGTGTTTGTTAAATTGTTTGATTTATTTATTTTTTTTAACAAAAACAAACCCACATTCAGTGGTTCACTGTATGTTAACTAGATAACATCTTTGCATGCAACACACCAAACAAATGTTAGGATAGAGGGGCATTAATCTTTGGTTTATATGACCTTTATTTTTGAGGGGACATTGTGTAACATTTACTGTTGTTAATTTGCCAAATTCAATGTCTGCATGTATATATGTGTTAACATTGGTGTATTATCACCTCTGCTAATGATTTGACACATTCTCTCAAGCAAAGAATTTTAGATTAGTTTATACATATGACGGGCAAGCCAGTAAGGCAGCGCCATGATGGTCTGCCATCTCGAAACTATCCTCTGGTCAACAGTGAGTGTTTCTCACAGGGCATGGTGAAAGGGTGGAGTGGTTGATGGTGCCCTGGTTCCCGGGGTGTGCAGCTGGAATATTGGGGTGGGTGCTCTGGCTGGGGCCTTCCTCTGCAGCCCTTTCATGGGGGGGTGGCTTGGGATCGTGCTCCGGGATTGCTGCTGATCGCCTGGGTCTCTGGGCTGCCCTAGTCTGCCTCTAGCCTCCGTGGAGGTGTGGTCACATTTGCACAATCACACTCATCCCTGATCACTCCTCATTCAGTGGGTTTATACACTAAGAGCTACCTTTGTTTTTTTGTGTTTTTTGTTTTCTTTTATTTATTTCTTTTGGTAATTTATTTATTTATTTTAGGAGGTCCTGATGATTGTCAGCTTTGCTTTCTTGTAAAATCTGTAGGAAATTCTCTGTCGTGTTTCTGTACAGGTAGCAGTTGGTTGTCTGGTGTTAGGTTGGATTGAAGGATCGTTGCTTCTGTCCACTGTATCTTTGTCTCCTCTTTCTTTTTTTTACTTTCCTTTTTACTTCTGTTCACTGATTTTTTTTCTGTCCCCTCCGGTCAGGTCCAGCAAGATTATGTAAATCCTATAATTCAAAATAAATAAGATTTTAAAATAAATAAATAAATTATAATATATAATAATCAGATTAATAAGAGAAGGATTATACCCATAAAGATCCCCTTGGCAAAGCAAATTTGTTTAGCACAACACAGCAGCCAGACCATCATTCTGCATCAACAGCACGGGAGCTGTTTTCACCATCCCCAAAAAAGCGAAGAAAAAAAAAGGAATTAAAAGGCAAGGTGACCAGACGATAAAACAAAAAGGAAAAACATCGTGCTGGCCTTCCCCAGGTTATAGGAGCTCAAGAACGAGAAAGATTTTGTGATGAGAAAGTGATGCTGAAGTTGCCAGCTTTCTCCTCAACAAGTAAGTCAACGGTACTGCCTAAGTAACCTAAAGCTAACTTTTTAAATTTGGTTTTGACAGTGTTGCTCGTTACCATGGGTAACATAAGTAAATACACCAGCCTTGTTGGTACGTGATTTAAGTCTATGTTTACATGGTTTCAGTTGCTTTCATAGTCATGGTAAATGCTAGCTTACAGTCTTGAAGCCTGTGGGAAGCTTTATAAGTTGGCTTTTACTATGACAAAAAGCTGGTGCTGTGTCGAGGCCAGCTCCCCCTTTGAGAGCCAATTGGAGTGTGTTGAAGCCTAAACTGTTGAACTAGTTATACTCCTTTTGTTGTAGCAACTGTTGCACCCTTGAAGCAGACAGGACTTTCTTGACTTTGGCAACTTTATTCGCCCTGAGCTGCATATATTTTTTTAAATATGTGGATTTTACTGAGGCAGCCAGGACATGCAAAGATGACCACACTACACCCCCCGAGCCAGCAGCACCACACATACACACACGCAGGCCGATGACGTATCATAGCTCAAAGTCCCTGCCACATACACAACAAAAAACACATACAGAACGAATTACTTCAAAAATCACCTGAATGATAATAACAAAAAGGAACATTGCCTAAACACCTCTCCTGGACAATATCCAAATTAGAACATATTATAACTCAACATTTCCAGGCTGTAACATAACCAACTGCTACTAATTGACAAATGCCTGCAGGAGTGCAGGCACCTGCTGTGGTGACACCAGGAATGACAAACACCATCTGCCAGCATCTGCATCAGTGCAGATGTATGCATGCAGACATTTTTACACACGTTCTTTTCAGCACAACAGTAATTGTCCATAAGATCATATGAATGCAGACAACTATCAGAAAAGCAGATAAAAGCACCTCTAAAGTACAGTACCGGGCTGTTAAGCACTACTAGAGGATGCAGTATATGGGGAGTAAACTGCAGAGTACTGTTGACTGTTGTAGGTTTCTCAAAGAACATCAGGAAAGGGCGCCAAATCTGTTAGCCGTACCCAGAATAGTTAAGCGGATCTTTTCAAGGCTTAAAAGATTCATCATGTCTCTGATCCAGTGTGAGGTATGAAGGGAAGCGGAGTCCTTCCAACGTAACAAAAGAGCCCCACGGGCTATCAGAGGAGAAGGCTAAGACCTCATCTTGAGCTTTCGGCACGCCTCCAGCTTGGGGCAGGCCAAAAGACCACAGTCAAGGGATTTGGGTATTTGACAGTTAACAACTTGCAGGAGAGAATGGAAGTATGATAGCCAGAAGGCGGACAGGGATGGGAAAGACTAAAACATATGGAGGAGGGAGCCAGGGGCAGACCTGCACTAATTACACATGGGGTCAGTGTCTGGGTAAATACGGGCTAATTTGGTCTTGGAGATGTGAATCCGGTGGACCACTTTGAACTGTAAAAGTGCATGCCCGGCACAGAGAGAGGAGGAGTTTATGTGTTTAAGAACTAACTTCCATTCATCCTCTGTAAAGGGTTAAGATCTTGCTTCCATGCTGTTCTAATAGCTGTGAGGGGAGGACTATGTATCTTGGCGATGAAATCTTAGAGCTGAGACAAAACACCTCTAGATGTCGGATCACACAAAATAAGTTTGTCTAGTAGGTTGGTCAGGGATTTACTGGGACAATTTTCAATTCTGCACATAATGCAGCACATGGAGGAACCTAAAGAAGTGTGAGCTAGGGAGACCAAAGGTTTGGCTTAACTGGGGAAAAGAGGCAAATTCTAGTCTGCAAATAGGTCAGCCCAATACTTGAGATTTTTGTTATGCCAGATATTAAAGGCATTATCCATAGTCGAAGGGGCAAAGAAGTGGTTAAAAGCGATGGGGGACTTAAGTGAAAGGCTCTGCAGTCCAAAGTGCTTAAGGGACTGAGCCCAGATGCGCAGGGAGTGCTTGACCACTATATTGCTACCGGGGCACGTAGAAGATAGTGAAAGCACAGCACACACAAGGGCAGGTAAAGAAACTGGGGCACTTGCGTTGACCTCCATTGCCATCCAAACAGGGATGCCATCCAAATTTGATAAGAGTTAATCCTGCCAATAAGAAAGAGTGAGAGGGGGACGACTTAATGTAAAATGGCTTTGACTTGGTCAAGCAAGCTGAGAAGGTTGTGCTTGTAAAGGTGCCCATGGTCTCTCGTGATGCAACTGCCTAGGCAAGTGAAGCGCACAGTCACCACTCAGTGGGGAGGTCCTGTCAATGAAATTGAGCACCTCCTTGCCAATTGGAAATAGTTTGGTTTTATCCAAATTGATCCTGTAACCTGAGAGGCAGCTAAAGGTTCTGAAAAGCTAAAGGATTTCAGGGAGAGAATTTTTAGGGTCTGAAATAAAAAGAAGCTGGTCGTCCACATATAATTAGATTTTATGCTTCCCCCCACCCCCTTAAGTATTTCCCGGATCTCTTGTTGCTACGGATAGCTATGACCAGTGGCTCTATAACAATGGCAAACAGGAGCGGGCTTAGCGGGCATCCCTCTTGGGTGCCTCTCTGTAGAGCAAACAGCTATGAGTAAAGGCCATTGGTAAAGACGGAAGCCAAGGGGGAGAGATAGAACAGTTTGATCCAGGACAAGAATGAGGGTCTGACGCAGATTCTGTCCAGCGCCTAAAAGAGAATATCCAATTTTAAATTCCATTAAAATCCGTTGAATGCCTTTTCGGCATCCAAAGAGAGGAGGCATTCCTGCCTAGCCCACTCACCAGCGTACAGGATATTAATTAGTCTACGGATGTTTCCCCATGCTTGTAGAAAGTGCACCTGCCTCTCAGGAGTTGACCTTCAACAAAGTGGGAGGTAATAAGATTAAGTTCGCATTAGAGTTTTAAACACATTTTGTGTAGTGCAGAGGAAGGGGAGGCGGCATGACAATATCCAAAATCTGGTTGACTAAGTTGATCTATTTCTGTTTCAAAGTTTTGGTCTTGTGAGCTGCAAAAGAGATAATTTCACCTCTCAGGTAGGCCTTCATGGCCTCCCAAATAACGCTTTTAGATATGTCTGGAGTTTTATTGTTTCTGAGGAAAAGCTTAATTTGGCTAGAGATATGTAGGAAAAAGTTTTCATCAACAAGTAATGACGGGTCTAGTCCCCAGTGCCTGCACAGCCTCGGGGAAAAAAAAGACAGAGTAACCGGTGCATGGTCTGATATAACTATACTACAGCAACTGCAGTGTTGGAGGTTCGGAAGGAGGGAGTCGTCTAGAAAAAAAGTAGTATATCCGAGAATAAGTTTGATGAACATGTGAGAAAAAAGAACATTCCCTGTCAGATGGGTAGAGGAAATGCCAGGGGTAAGAAAGGCTAAAATCCGATAAGAAAGATCTAATCAAGTCTGCTGATTTACTCTAAGTGGGCTTAGGGTAGGAGGGATCAAGGGTTTCGTCCAGAAAGCAGTTAAGATCCCCTCCAAAAATCAGAGTGTGAATTAAGGTTAGGAAGTTTGGAGAAAAAGTTGTGAAAAAACTAAATGTCATCGGCGTAAAGATTAGCTAATGCCGTGTTTCCATTGAGGGGTTTGGTTCGGGCCTGTAAGGTCCGGTACGCTATTTTGTGTGTTTCTATTATAAAATGAGCCCATACAACCGAACCATACCGCACCATTTCTGGACCCCCTTCAGTTGTAGGTCCATAGGAAAATTTCTATGTTACGGTTAAGGCGGAGCTACTGGCATCGCTGATGAAATCTATTGATTTGCGGACAGAAAGACGTCACCGCCCGTGACAAAAACAAGCGCAACGCAACGCTGCTGTTCAGTTCGTGGTTTAGTTGCACGTTTTATTTGGGTGTTGGAAAGAGACAAGAAAAAGGATGCCTTCAAACAATAGTAAGGTCTGGTTGGCTCTGGAACTACAACTTTTCTTGGCTATAGTTGGCGATACTGGATGGAGCAGTGAGAAATGAAAAAGTGTACAAAGAGATATCTCAGCGGATGGCAGCCGAGGGATTCGATAGGACATCCCAGCAATGTCGGGTAAAGCTTAAGAAGCTAAAAGGACAATATAGAAAAATTAAGGACGACAACAGCCATAGTGGAAACAGTCAAAGTACTTGTAGGTGGTATGACGCAATGGACGACATTTATGGCCACAGACCAGCAAACAAAGGCAGAGAGGGATGGCTGGACTCGGCGACTGCACTTCTAGAATCCATAATAGATCCTATTCTTTTTGGGGGGTTTATCGGATAGCTGCTGTGACAGATTTGACTCTTTATATGATTAATAAAGTATCTGTTTAGCTATGATTGCAGTCTGACCTTATCATAACTAATGTATATCCACCAATTTTTTTTATTTACTGTTGCTTAAAATCCACTATTCTGGTCTTTTGTATATTCCAGTTGATAGAAGATGGTGGCAGCTGGATGTGCTCACAGTCGTGGAGGAGATATGGGCTGCAGATGAAAGGCAGCTGGAAAGAATGAAGAGCCTTTCTGAGCGTCAATTTCAGGCACTGTGTCTAAATGCCCAGGATGCGAGGCACCAGGGGAGAGCACTTACCCGGCAACAGATGGAGCAGTCAGCTACCTTCAACCAGGCCTTCCTCGGTGTCATTGGGCAACTTATTCAAGTCCTGGGAGGCAGTCGTGACTCCATGCCACTGCCCAAGGAATAGTGGCTTTCAGCTGGCAGAAAACTTTTATTTGGATTAGATCCTAGTTGTTTTTTTGTTTTTTTATAAAAAAAAAAAAAAAGGTGGTGTATCTAGGACATTTTTTTGTGGATTTCTTATTTCTAGTAAGTAAAATATGTAATCTGTTCTTTTTCTACCATATCTATAATCTAATTATATAAAAATACATTAATAAATCATAACATGAACACAAAACATTTAATTGTAATTATAGATCAAGTTATTGACCATGCTATTGCCAAAACAGGACAGAAAATAACAAGGCTCTGTATAATTATTCCAGTTTTATTTTATCAGTTTTTAAAGAAAGGTTTTAGTGCCTTGTAGAAGCAACACTTATATATCTGCTAAGCTGATATTTCTCATTCAAAATGTTAAACAATAAAAGACACAAGGAAATGAACAAGGTAACAGAATTTATTAAATCAAATGACTCACTTAACAAAATCTGTAGATGTATATGTAACATTGAAAAGCTTATTAAGTGTTGATGTGCCGCATCAGAGCCTCACGTACTTCACTCCCCTCTTCTTCAGCATCCCGAGCTATTAAAAGTACTGGCTCTTCTGCAGACATATCCAAATCCTGCTGGTAGTCTTTTCCATGATTTTCACAAAGGTTGTGAAGAGCACAGCAAATAAGCACCATCGATTTGACAAGTTCAATGTCACTGTCATTCCTCTTTAAAAGACATCACCACCGAGCCTTAAGTCTCCCAGATGCATTTTCAATTACGACCCGGGCCCTGGATGTTTTTTTGTTGTAGGTTTGCTGTTCTGTTGTCAAGCGGCCATTATCTGGAAATGGTTTCAGAAGCCAGTTCTGTAAAGGGTGGGCAGAGTCCCCAACACATAGTAGCCAACATTCACCCCCCTAATATTCTTTGTGCAAGCAGGGTACAGGCCTCTCTGCCCAACCAAGTCCCACAGTGTGGACAATCGCAGAACCCGAGCATCATGTAAACTCCCAGGCATTCCTGCATTCACACTCCAGAAAAGTCCTTTTCCATCAACAACTCCCTGGAGGATGATGGAATGCCAGCCTTTCCTGTTAAGGTAGTCTGTATGGGAGTCTTGTGGTGCTATTATTGGTATGTGTGAGCCATCAATAGCACCAACACACTGTGGAAGGCCCCACCTGTTCTCAAAGTATTCGGCCATGTCTTCAAGCTTTTCCCGGTCCAGAAAACAAATCATTTCAGGAACTAACAATGTGCAGGCAGCCTTACAGAAGTCCTTCACACACCAACATCCATCACATCCCACCACTCATTGGCCCGGCTGAAAGCCCAAATGACGCTGCTTTACAAAAGAAGAAGCATTTAAAGATAAAAAAAAAAAAAGAAAAAGGAAGAAGAAACACAACTTAATACACTATATAGTCAAATGTAATACAATATATTGCTTATAAAAAAAAGAAAAAAAAGGCATGTATAAAGGGGAGCAACATAAATAAGAAAATATGCGATTTAACATAAGATATATTTGAAACCTGTATCTTGTTAAATTATGTATATCCTTTTCATCTTATATTGTTTCTTTTTTTCTAAGTGACTTATTTTTATGTTATGTTTTCATAAACACAAGAAGTAAACAAAAAACTGTAGCATTGAAAATGGAGGAGATAGAGAACGTGTCCAGGGACACGCACGTCTCCTTTTTTATTACAGTGCAGTTAATATTTAAGTTGCCCCTGTAATATTTTTTGGGGTACAGAGGTCATTTCTTACAAGTTAGTAATTATATTAGTACAACTACATGATAACATAGCATGAAGTTGCTTACCCTGTGGCGCCTCTGTCTTTGTCTTTACAAAGGCGCATCTCTCGTTCCACCTCAAGACTCAAGCCCGAAGTTTTCTTCTCTTTTCGGCTGTGTTTCTTTTTGCCGTCCGCAACCTTCTCTCGTATACAGCTTATGATGTTTGTACAAAGAACCACAAGCTAAGCAGAACAAAAACAAGCTGCTGAATGGCCTACATTTTTGTTTGTTCAGTAGCGTCACGTTTGCTGTCATCGCACTAGTATGATGCCACGCTAGGCATTTGGTCAAAACACTGCTGCGGTCCGACTCGCATTGGAAACGCTCACCAGAATTGGCTGGACCATTCTATACCGTACCGGACTGTACTGGCCCAAACCAAACCGCTCAATGGAAACACGGCATAAGGTGAAGTAACTGTTGCCCAATTTGCCCGAAACTATAATGTAAAGCAGGAGTGGAAGACCTGCCCATTCCAAGCTCTATCCAATCTCCACCGATCAGAAACACATATATGGGTTTCCTAGAGGAACGCAATCCCTGTCCTTAGATGTTTCAAGTGTGAGAGTACTTTGGCCCATGTCACAGGATGATTCAACCCCTTAACGTTTCAGCTGGTTAAGTTCAAGTCACCCATCATCTAAGCTGAGTGTAAGCTGGAAAGCCAGGAAGAGTAGCCCTTGAGGGAGCGAGAGGAAGTAAAGAGAATTTTTCCTGCAGCTGATCATGACGAAGTTGATGGGCCACCGTCCAGACTTTCCAGGAAATGAGCCGCTTGAGGCACAGAGCCAAGCCGCTTCCTCTCGCCATTCTGAAGGGTAATGTGTAGCTTGGCTGGGAAAGGGAGGAACTGAAGGAGACCTTTTTTATAGAGCTCGGTCATAACGTCTTTGTATTCGGCTCATTGTTTCAGGACGTCTGAGGTGTGATCTTCATAAATCTGGATCTTATGACCAGCGTATTCCAGGCTGCCATGTTTGTGGGACTCCCTGATGACCAGATTCTTCTCTTTAAACCGGTGGAAGCTGATAATAACAGGGTGCGGTCTCTCCCCCGGCCCAGGTTTGGGAACGGGGCTGGGATGAGCTCAGTCTAGTTCCGGAGCTGACTGAAGTATGCCATCCCCAAAAACGTCGAGAAGGAGCTGGGGGAAAAAGACAGAGGGGCGACTGCCTCCTACGCCGTCCCTCCAGATCAGAGAGCCTGAATCTCAGCCATTTGTTATCCTCCAGGAGCGAGGTGCATGCGGCCTCGGACTGTTCAAGACGACGGTTTACCTCCTCTCCATTAGCTTCGAGGTCAGTAATGTGTTGGCAATGACTAGACACCACGGCCTGGATCTGGTCAAGCTTTTGATTGATGGAGGCAAAGGATGACTTAAAGTCCGCGGCCAGCGCCGCCTGGTGTTGCTCCCAAAGATCCGAGATCCATTCTGTTGTAAGGCTAGCTAGATTAGTTAGCCTCCCTGGCGGGTCTTGAGGGTCTTTTTGCGGCTGCTTTCCTGACCTAGACATGTCCGAGCTGAGGTTTTTTGCAGTTTTAGGAAAAGGCGATTAAGGGTGAGTCTTCAAAAACGGAGAACGGGTTGTTTCTGCAGAGGAAAACCTGAAAGGTCTCAGGAGCACGAGGGATGCGCACCTACTCCATCTTCTGCCAAAGTGGAAGTCCCCCACCAGCATTTCAATCAGTAGATGACCAAATCATCTTTCTAAGCCACAACCAATACATATGTTTCTACAAGTGTCTCTTGAACCTCCATGGAAAGCAAGAAGCACATATGAAGGTTAACACTCAGAAGCTTTGATCATGAAAGAATTGCACAGGTCAGACAATGAGCAGGTCAATCTTGGAGCTTCACAGTGTGGGGATGAGAACTAAGCTGCATGGCTCATATCAAAAGTGTTGTTTTTGAAAAAGAACCATAGTTGCCTTGGTACAAATTTGGGATTGCTACAGTAGGAGATGAATAGCTCTAATTCTCTTTGATATTGTAGTAATCCTTCAGACAGTAAGATCAAAGATCAGTATACTGAGGTATCATTGTAATTGCTGCCACAAATTTACATTGAACGAGGTTCAATGAAATAAAAATTAGACAGCCTTGCATTAGTGATGCAAAAGTATTATTTTCTTAAGGCATGTAGTTCATAACAAAGTGTGTGTTTTAATGTGTCCTTAAGGCGTCATTTAGTAACTGCTCCTTAAAGCTGCTGATGGCCAAAAACAAAGGTTATCTACAACTTCTCAGTGGTGTAATTTATTTATTTGAATGAATGAATGAATGAATGAATGAATGAATGAATGAATGAATGAATGAATGAATGAATGAATGAATGAATGA
>JBAMHW010000009.1:26986829-27004349 GCA_037177495.1 Rhadinocentrus ornatus | reverse complement strand
ATGGATGGATGGATGGATGGATGGATGGATGGATGGATGGATGGATGGATGGATGGATGGATGGATGGATGGACAAGTAGATACAGTCTCATATAGCAGAAATCATATAGATCTGAGAATTTGAGCAGATTCTATTTTCAGCCTGAGCACATAGCAAAGGCTTCAGTTGATGGAGTATCCCAGTTAGAGCCAGTTAGAGGTAGAGGAGAGAGGTTATACACTTGGTTAACATCCATCAACTTAGTCTATCTAACCAGTGCCTCCTTGTGGATAAATCACATTGTGCTTCCTCTGCACAACGTTGCTATTTTTAATTCTCTTACCTCACTATAAAAGGGAAGAATATACTGTTCAGCAAAAAGCAGCCAAAGCTGTGTCAGCAGGCAGGTAAGTAAATGTGGGAACAGAAGCGGAGTGATCAGGGGGTGACAGAGCAGTGTAAGAATAGGAGACGGCACAACAAGGTGATGAAGGACAGGAGGATGGAATGAGGGGAAGCAGAGGAGAGGAAAGGACATGAAAATGAAGGCTGAAACAGGATTGGACAGAACTGAGTGGGAGAAAACAGGACTGAGTCATCATTATGGTAATAGAGAAAGGTAGTGAACACAGAGTAGCTGAACCACACTGACTCACTCAAATGCACTTTCAGGTTGACATAGAATGCTGTAGTACACTCCAGGGAGAGCACCGAGAATCCAAGGTTAAAAAATAACACACTGAACCTCACTTGTCTGTTTCAGCTTTTCATGCTTGCCTTTCTGTTTCAACCCAGAAAAAGACCACGTGTACTGTAAAACTGTATGATAAAAGTCCACTGATATGTAATTATTACTGTTGCAGCTCCACTGTAGCAACATAATCTCAAATAACAAAAGTAGTAAATTCAAATTTCACTGCTGCCTCAGGTGGATTATTAGAAGTTCATAGAATGTAGTGATGTCTAATGGGTTACTTTGTAAACTTCAAAATAAGATACAATTTATTTGTCACAAACACATTTGTACATAGTTATATAAATATATCTTTTATTTTTCTCTACACTATTTCATATACAACCCCAATTACAAAACAGTTGGGACACCATGAAAGGAGAATTTAAACATTTCACAATGGGGGGAAATCTTGATTCTGATTGCAGCTGCACATCTAAAAAAAAAGTTGAGTTCAAGCTCTCTTCTGATGATAACATAAATCTGAATGGGGGTATATGTTGGCCTAATATTGGTATCTATCTTTCAGCATTGATGAATCTTTCCAGCTGTGTTACCTGCCAGTTCCAAGAGTACTATGAACTTCTATAACAGAGAGAGGCAGCCTTAAAAAAAGAAAAAAGGCAAGATCACCTTTTTTTTTTTTTTTTAAGTAACTCTGCTGCGAGGTCTTATCTTGATATGAAACATATATAATACCAGTACTCACTGATGTATTCAAGTTTAATAAGGGACAAAATTTGAAAGGAATGGGTTTCAGCAATGAGCCTTCATTAGCATCAAATGATGAAGGCTCATGTGTCCCCATACCATCAGAGATACAGGCATTTAAACAGAGTGCTGACAATAAGCCAGATGGTCCCTTACATCATTATTCTAGAGGATGCAGCATCTACGACTTCCAAATAGAATAAAAAATTTTAATTCATCTGATCACAAAACAGATATTTTCATTTTAAATAAGCTTTGGCCCAGAAAAGATGGGTGTTTCAGAAACACATGTGCATATGTCTTCTTCTTTGCATGATAGACCTTCATTGTGTTTGTGGATGACATGAAAAACAGACAATTTCTAAAGGTTTCTCTGAGCCCATGCGGAGATTTCCACTACAGAATTATGCCCAGGCTGCAAGGTGGTGTGGTGGTGGTTAGCACCACAGCCTCACAGCAAGAAGGTTGCTGGTTCAAGCCTCGGCTGGGGGAGGTTCGAACCTGGGGTTTGAGGGCCTTTCTGTGTGGAGTTTGCATGTTTTCCCCATGTATGCGTGGGTTCTCCAGCTTCCTCCCACCGTCCAAAGACATGCATGTTAGGTTAATTGGTAACTCTAAATTCTAGGAGTGAGTGTGTGTGTAAATGGTTGTTTGTCTATCTGTGTTGGCCCTGCAATGGACTGGTGACCCGTCCAGGGTGTACCCTGCCTCTCACATGTTAAAATACTGGGATAGGCTCCAGCTTACCCGTGACCCATAATGGACTAAACAATAGATAATGAATGAATGAATTATGTCTGTGTACAATAAAGTATCACCTAATGGCCCAAAGATAGTTGGCATCCAGCATTACTTTTTATCTTTTTGTCTTCAGATTCTCAGTCTTTTTATGATATCCTGCACTGTAGATGATGGAATACTCAAAGACTTTACAAATTTATTTAAGCTTTTTCATTCTATTTGTAGATGCAGGGTTTGGGAGAATAATCATCCATATTTAAATCGGAGAGACTCTGCACATCTAAGGTGCTCTTTTAATACTCAGTTGCATGTATTTATTTTCATCTGAGTACACACCTTAGCAGCAGTTGGGGCTGAGCAACAATAGCCATCACACTCTGAATTGTTGCTATTACTGCAGTCACAAGCACATCACTCGACAATATGGAAAAATCCAAACTTTTACCGGCCTGTTGGACAAAGGAGTTTGAATTGGACATTTGCTATTCAGTTTAACTCTATACATGGACACAATTTTTTTAGTTCAGGTTGCTGTTTGACACAGAAAATTCGATAAGTTATGATTCCCTTTTAGAAAATGATTAAATTAAAGTTGATCTGTAGGGTGATTTAAATCAAATGCATCATCTGTGCAGTATTATTTTAATATTTCTGCACACTCAGATTAACCATCACTACTATCCTAATGAACTGCTAATGAGTGTGAAACAGAGTGTGCAGTGCCAGATGCTGTGCCCCTTTAACCTAATAACTCCCAATTACGGTGCATTACTGCATTGCATAAACTGATGAGGAGTATAAATAAGAAGCCTTAAGGATTTCCCAACCCTATGTTGTTGTTAAGCATGCCTGATTTCACAACTGTGGAACAACAACGGAAAACCAAAATCCCCCAAAGAGAACATTCATGACGAATTTTAGGCTGAACAAAAGTTCAGCTTTGTGCATATTATGGCCAAATATAATGAAATAAATATTTGCATTGTTAATTTTGTGTTTTGGGACTGAAACCTATTAAAAATACAATACATATACCAACAAACTATAAGGCAGCAGTCAAAGTGGCAGTAACTGCTCAAAGAAATGCAAAGTATCACTGAAAACCCTTAGCACAGAAGCAAATTTCTAAAAGTACATAATAAGGTGAAGGTCTGGGAGTTTTCTTTCATTTAAAAATATAATTTGGGAAAAAATAAATCTGCATTTTATACCACCCAACAACACTGTAGACCTGGATGGATCACAATAGGAAAGCAACAAAAAAAAAAAAAAAAGAAATATATATAAATGTGTATATATATATATATATATATATATATTTATATATAATTTATTTGAAATGCCAACATTTTGTCACCTGAAGTGATATGAAGTTGCAGGTTACGATGGTATTTTCAGTCAACTAAGATATTCAGTTCATAAATGTGAATGAAATAAATATAAATGTTGTAGTATCATTTGTATATTAACAACTGATTTAATAATGCTAAACCAGAGTGTTAGTATTCTCAGTTTTTGCATCTCTAAAAAAGTTATCGTAAAAGTTATTATTTTGTCTGGTGTATACACTGCATACACACTAATATAATACACAGGATGGCTTATTACAAACTCCTTTCTTTTACTCAGACTTTCATCGAACAGGGTGAACAAGGAAGTAGTCAACATAATATGTCACAATCCGTGGTGCATGCTAGACTATGTGACCGTGTTGACCAATCAGATTACAGCATACAGTATAATGAGGAGTAAGTCAGAATCACAACATATTCTGTGAGAATATTACATCCCCCTTCCTTTGAAAAAGGTAAGCTAATTAGTCATTAGCTGAGGTCTGAGGCTGAGGTCGCAGAGGTGGTTAAAAAGCTCCTCAGTGGCAGGGCCCCGGGGTTGGATGAGGTCCGCCCAGAGTTCCTTAAGGCTCTGGATGCTGTAGAGCTGTCTTGGCTGACACGCCTCTGCAGCATTGCGTGGACATCGGGGACAGTTCCCCTTGATTGGCAGACTGGGGTGGTGGTCCCCCTCTTCAAAAAGAGGGACCGGAGGGTGTGCTCCAACTACAGGGGGATCACACTCCTCAGCCTCGGATCGGTGCAGTGATGCGGACGCTGCATCGGTCTGTCGTGGTGAAGAATGAGCTGAGACAAAAGGCAAAGCTCTCTATTTACTGGTCGATCTACGTCCCTACCCTCACCTATGGTCACGAGATGTGGGTAGTGACCAAAAGAACAAGTTTGCGAATACAAGCGTACGAAATGAGTTTTCTCCGCAGGGTAGACGGGCTCTTTCTTAGAGATAGGGTGAGAAGCTCGGTGTTCCGGGAGGGGCTCAGAGTAGAGTCGCTGCTCCTCCGCATCGAGCGGAGCCAGATGAGGTGGCTCGGGCATCTGGTCAGGATGCCTCTTGGACGCCTTCCTGGTGAGGTGTTCCGGGCACATTCCACCGGAAAGAGGTCCTTGGGAAGACCCAGGACACGCTGGGCAGACTACGTCTCTCGGCTGGCCTGGGAATGCCTCGGGATCCCTCCAGATGAGCTGGGGAATGTGGCCGGGGAGAAAGAAGTCTGGGTTTCCCTGCTTAGGCAGCTGCCCCCGCCACCCGACTCCAGATAAGCGGCAGAAAATAGATGGATGGACATGCATGTACATTGCATATATTCACAAAGTTAAACTGTGATGACTTTTAACTTACTTCTCTCACTGCTACCTCCATCAGCCAGTCAAAGACTTCTTCTTTGTTGATTTTCTCCTTGAACCTAGCGTCCAAACAGCATCAGATCATCATCCTATTCACAAATAAAACAAACGATAGTTTCACATAGTTCACACAGTTTGTCGTTGCAAAAGTAATAGAGAAGCAAAATGCTGTTGCAAAGGAGCAGCAAAGAAGTGCAATGTACATTTTGTATAAGAGAATTGGAAGTGTATATGGATGTATATCTTGTCTATACAATGAACAGCCAGCTATGTATAAATTGTGATGATAATATAAGGTTTTGTTGTGGTTTTGCACCTGATAACATTGGGACAAGTCACGCCACACTTTCTCCTTGATGGCGGCCACAAACGCAGTCATCCTGTACAATTCTGAAGTGGTTCTAAAGCTTTGTTGTTATGGGCAGAATCTGGCTGCAGGTGGCCTGTTGGTCACTTTATATAGCCAGGGTAGACATGTACATTATTCTCATCATGCTGACAAACTGTGGCTTTTGTGTAGTCATCCTCTGTTAACCTTTCAAGTCTGAGATTAAATTATTTATATATTTATTTATTCTACAATCATGCCGTTGCATTTGGTTTATCATGACGTGAATGTTTGTCATTCTGTAGGAACTCACTTTTTAAAATGACTCAATAATCTTTATGGTTACTTAATCAACATCTAATACCAGTTGTTTATTAAAATACTTAAATAATTTAAAATACTCGTCCAGTGTCATTTTGAATTTCAATCAAACAGCACACTAGATTACCTTTCTCTCTTCATCAGTTTTTGGGCTTGTGGGTCCAAGAAGGCAGCTTGGATGGCTGGGTACATCTCAATAAATCTTTCAACCATGAGATACAGCGAGAGCCAGCGGATCCTCACATCCAGGACAACAGTATGTTTCATGCCTGAAACATATGGAAAGACCCATTGAAATCAATTTGAATATGTAGTCCTGCTGTGGCTCCTGTCTGAGTGATAATATTGAAATAATGAGGCTTATTTTTTTACCCAGAAGTCTCTGCTTCTCCGCAACAAGGTTTTTCACAATGGAAGATCTCTTGACGCATACAACGCAGTCCCGGATCCTTGCTGACCACTTTGAGACAATTTGGATGGTGTAGACCTTATGTGCACTGAGGTTGAGAGTATGCACATAGCATCCAAGCTTTCTGATTTGGAGCTCACTTGCAGCCACTTCCATATTAGCTGCATTATCTCTTGAGCCACAACTGGACCACTCTGTGACTCATATACTGCCTGGGTTGAGAGAACTTTCTCCTTCAATCACATATTGGACTGGGGCAGTGACATAGTGATCCTGTATGATACTTGTTCACCCATCACTGGGTACTGACACTTTTGACACCTAATGCTGAGCTAACATCAGAAGACTTTGAAAAGATTTGCAAAAGACTCTAAAAAATCTACCAGCTCACATCTAAAGACAAATGTTAAGAGTTTTAAGTCTTAGCCTGGTCTCAGACTAAGATTTAGCAAAGACTGTGAATCACTATTTACAAGACTACAACTAGATTCTTTCAGCATTTTTTGTGATATATTGGACAGCTGATATGGAACAGGGCTGATCTGCCCTCAGCAAAGCAAACAAGAGTTTCTAACACGTCATTATTAAGTGTGACTTTGCATCTCCACCAGGTGTACACCAACTCATCAGAATCTAGAGGGATGAATGAGTTTTCTATTCTTCTGTCATTTGGTGATGATTGTACTGTAACACATAAATGATCCACAGCAGACATTTACTTCTTAATAACCACCTGCTCCTCTTTCTGGACGATCCACCTACAATGTTTCATTACCGCTTCTTGTTGGTCTATTTTTCTTATCTCTCGCCCGTTTTTTTTTGGGTTGGTTGTTGATCGTGTTTCGTCACTGCGACTTGCGATAATATCAAACATGTTTGATATTGCCGCAGACCCAAGATTAGGGAAAGATTGACATGAAACAGCGCAGATTACCAGCTTAAACCTAACAATCAAGATAACAGGAGCGCGCTGTGACTCCAGAAAGACTCCTAAGATTTCCTACAGACTTCTGTTTTTAGTCTGCGACTGTGAAAATTGTTTGGTGTAAGCCCAGCATAAGTGTCCATGAGGGGATGGTGGTTTCTCCTGTACTCTGCTACATCTGGTATTTGGATGTGGTAAGACCTGGCAGTGTCAGCTGGCTGAAACACCAAAGCTGGTTTTGAGTGTTAATTTTCCTGAAAATGAATGGTTTGTCCTGCATATAGAGATGAGAGTGGCCTTGAGCACCTGTTCTTCAGGTGCAGGTGTCTTGGCAACTAATGACCCAGCTGCTGGTGCATGTTAAACAATCAAACTGTCCAGCTGACAGAGATCTGGAGGAGAGCCCAGAGGCCACACAGACCTAAGAACAGGCTCTGAAAAGATGGCCAGGAGGCCACGACAACAGAACCTGGAGGCAACACTGGAGATGTGTGCCATGGAGCTGGAGGCAACACTGGAGAAGTGGGCCAAAGAGCTGATGATGACATGGGCACTGCAGCTGTCCATTCAGTCATAGGAGACCCAGAGTTCCCAAATGCTGTTGTCTGTATCGCCAATGTTGTCCCACAGAATGACGATTCCATCGGATTGCTGCCCAGCCCAGGATCCAGCCCCAGCAGCAATCCCACCAGTTCGCTGGAGCTAATGCACTCGTTAGGCCGATAGCCTGTTGGGTCCATATCTAGTTGCTCTCCCTCAAAACTCTGCTCTCACATTTAAAAAGTTCCTTTTTGCTTGCAAATATATCCTCCTTCTTTTCAAAACTCTGCTCCTCTTCTCAAGTTTTGTGTTGCAGGTTCAAATCTCCAATTGACCAATCAGATTACATTGGTCAAGCTTTCCCTGATGATTTGCCCAGTCAGCATTGATTTAGTATTCTATTGGCTGGGACAGCAACCCAAAAGTGAGGAAAAAATGTCCAAGAGCACAAGTTTTGAGAGAGCACAAAATGTGTCTGAGTGCGAAGGAAAGAGACCAAGCTTGACACTAATTTGAATATGAAAACAAGAACTCCTTCTCTCATATTAAATGATTCTCTCATATGCTCTTGATTAAAGATAGCGAAATACCTCTATATCACCATGTTTCAGGCAAATTCTTTGTATCCTAGTCCATGCGGGGTGAAGGCACTCTTGAGGCGTCCATCTTCTGTCAATTAGCTATTTATTCTACCACCATATTAATTTGTCAGGTGTATAAATAGCTTACACAAACTAATACAATACACAGGATGACTTACTACGAACTCCTTTCCTTTATTCAGCGGGCTTTCACAGAACAGGGTGAATTAGGAAGTAGTCCGTGGTGCATGCTTGACCATGTGACTGTATTGACCAATCAGATTACAGCATACAAGATAATAAGGAGTAATTCAGAATCACAACATATTCTGTCAGAATATTACATTTATAATAAATACTAACAGTTTAGATGAATTAAATAAATATATTGCTAGTATCTGATCCCAATCCAATTAGTTTATTTTGCATGAAAGTTTTATTTTACACAGGTTTTAGTGGTTCATGTCATAAAGAGTGCCACTATCCGGTGTATTTCTAATGTTATAATGAATCACAGCTAATATTAATTCATTTTGATTTTGCAACAGGCTTTTTATGAACAAAATGTCAGATAATGCACAATCTGCAGATTGACTAAAAGAAATGAAACCAACATAATATTGCAACATATTCTATTGTGAAGTAATAACAGCCATTTGGTTATCTAATTTTAGAGACCATGCATTTTAAACATTCAGTACCGATTAACTAACCGATGTAACTGGTTTTGCTCTTAGTATACTTTGGTATTTATAGAATAACCAGCAGAGTTAATGTGTATGTATTTTTAGTGTAATGTTTTACATGATGTGATCATTAGCATTGTTATATCACAGGAAAAATGTCTTGATTTGGGGCTTTTCTGTGTGGAGTTTGCATGTTTTCCTGTACATGTGTGCATTCACATCAGGTACTAACTGGTGATTTTAATTGAGGCAAGGAGTGAGTGTGAGTGTGGATGTTTTGTTTTTGTGCTTGTCATGTTATGGACTGGTGACCTGTCCAGGGTAGCCCACCTCTCACCTCATGGCAGCTGAAAGGCCTCAAACACTTAATAACCATGTGAGTCAGTACTGCAGCATGGCAGTCAGTCTGATACATGATTCCTATTAGTTTCAGCAAAGAGATATTGCACCAGCATTGAGACAGGTTAGGACATTAGCCTGTTCCAGAAAGGTGTTAAAAGTTGTGGTGAGCATAGCTGTCAGGTCACAGTGTTTCAGAAACTATCCAGGAAATCCATCAGAATCAATGTCTTGGTTTAGATTACTTTAGCCAAAGGTGCACCTTACATCAGAGACTCCTCATAGGCTAGAGGCTAGCCCATTAGATGACGACATTTACAGTGTCGGCTTGATTTCTAATTGAAATTTCAGTGAGCTGTTAGAAAATAAAAAACTCTCAATGAAATGACAGTAAGATCAGTGAGAAGGCACTGCATTTTACTTGCAAGGAGCTCACACAGTTCAGCGGACAATGTTGAACTGACATTTAGCTTAGAACAACCCCCTTATATACAACCTGTTCCCTAGATTACCTTCAGAGTGGAAAATCCCCATCTGGGAACACTATTATCTCAGTTCCTGGTACAGGACTCCAAGGGTGAGGTTTTACGATGACAGATCCAGCAGGAGGGTAATAATGTCCTTTAATGTCTGTTTGCAGCTGTTCTCACATTCCAGAGACACTATAAAGTAGGAAACACAGAAACTTGTACAGAGTTCTGATCAGGTCATTCTGACCATCTGTCCTATCTGACAGATGCTCAACATATCATCAGTACAAAATTTTCCCATCAGAGCCAAGATCATTCAGTTTATGATGACTTATATATCCTTTGTTTTATGTTCTGTTCATGACTCTAGTGAAAGTCCTTGTAAATTACGTTTTAAACATTGATACAGTAGCAAGTAGACCTTTTGATGTGTCAAGATATAGTCATCTTTCCAGATACCAACTAAATCCACACTGGTCTGTTTTCTTAAGGCTTTATGAGCTGCTTGAAGGATTTCCCACTGCTTTTGGTATTGGCTCAGTTTGTTTTGGTGTGTGTTGATGTCGCTCATGTAACAGCCAATGTTTTGCCCAGACGGTAACATTACATCATGCAGTGTGTATTTAAAGAACATTTTTAGTAATTTTGTAACAAATTCAGTCTCGTGCATTCACTGACAGACATGATAAAAAGCCAAATGCCAAGATCCAAGTATGAGATGACTTTTTTTATTTGTTGAAAATGACAGATGATTGCTAAATTGGGCTGTTTAAATAAGTATAATCATATATTTGCAATAACTGTATGACAAGATTATTTACAAGAACAATCCTACACATTTTTATGTATGGTAAAGTTTGATCCACACTGAAATTGCTTTATAACTTTTTTGATGGATTACCATGAATGTTAGTTTAGACGTTCCATAAAATTAATTGATGCAGAGTTGCAGTGAAAAGACAGATAAGACAGATGTGCGCTTTGTATAATTCTGACATACAAAGATTGGGTTAATGACTCATTTAAAACCTTCACTTGCACCTCCAAATTGGAACCAGAATCAGCACTTTTTATGTCACATACAGCCTAGAAAGAATAATATCTTAATTATGCCTTGACGATCAAATTGGAAATATCCACAGTGTTCATTTCAGATGTGTTATCACCTCTTTATCGTAGATGGTGTAAAAGACATTTTCTTGCCTAATGTTGACTATGGCTGGTTCCATATATGGGTTTTTATTCAGCATGTTTAAATGCCACACATTTGATCTCTCCAGTAATAGCAGGATTAATCAAATGCAGGAGATTACTTGCAGGTCTGATGTGACCCAGGTCTTGTTGACGTTCTTTACAGCTGTCGGGTGTGATGGCTGTTGACCTTTTCACATATAAAAACTATTAAACCCTTCTGAGCAGGTCATTTCAGGACATTTAGAGGGATTTAACTGTGCTAGTGCTGTCATGTGTAAACTAAACCCTACTATTACTATTAAGCTGCTGTGAGGAGAGCGGCTGCACTGGCATAGCTACATGAAAATGGTGCATTCATGGTGCATTTATATATATATTTATATATATATATAATGTGTGCGTGTGTATGTTGTGAGAATCTGATGTGAGTCTTGTTCTCACCTTATTGTTTCTGACTGGGGCTTATCTGTTGTCCGTGGAGAGGCAGGATCACCATGGTGATGCTATCTCGATGCTACAGCAAGTTAAACAGCCACCTCTTTTTTGTTCTTTTCTTTTAGGCTTTGTAGAGCAAATTTGTCTTTAGAAATATTGTGCTTTATCCTGAGAGAGAGCCACAAACTGTTAAAAATTTAAGCAGATATTGACAGCACCACAAAAATACTAATCTAAATGAGAACAGCTCTGGCTACATCACTGCAATCCCCTGATAATCATTTGATGGCTTTTGCAGTGGTTTGCTTAGTTTTACTGGTGATCCCTTAAGGAACATTTTCTAATGACCTTAATATTGGTCAGTTGTTGACATTCTAAACATCTCTTTTTCTACCACTCTCTGCCATCCAGACCTCCTTTTGGGTATTTGTTTCCCTGTGATTATGTATTAAGGTTAAGTTGCAAATGACATTTGAAAATAGTAATGTAGACTCTCAATACTGGGGAGATAATGTAGTCTCTCTCTTTGTGAAGAAAAAGCTAATAATACATCTTAATCTCTCATTGATTCAAGCTTTACTCTCACCGCCTTTCAAAATGACGCATTTTTCATCAGCGCAAGATAAAAAATTCAACTGAAGTTTTATTGATATCAGATGGAAAACAAAGTTTTAGAATTTTCCATATAAAAAGTTGATCACAGTTAGACTTCTTGTCTCTTATTTATTTTTGTTTGACTGGATGTGATAAGATTTTCCAAACTGATGGCAGGAATTAGTGATACAGCTCTTAAGTTGATACAGATTTAATGCAGATTTAATGCAAATTATTTCTTTGTTTTCTTCCACAAGATAATAAAAACACTGAACCATACTGGACTCCATTGTTGTTTTAAAACAGAACATATCTATCAAACTGAAGGTAATCATCTAAAAACTCCAACCTGGTGAGTTTACCAGCCGATACCACCTCTGCTGCCACCTTTAGATTAGGAAGAGAAACTGCAACTTGACACCAAAACGAGGTGCACCCTCTACTGTATGCTCGAGTGCGAGAGCAAACTCACCAGCATCAGCTATGCCTTAACCGACAGCATGCAGACACTACGCGTGCATAAATCTGCCTTTAATCTCTTCCTTCAGTGTTTCTTTATCACTTAAAAAAAGAGAAATATGACAGAAAATATGACCAATATGACAGGAATAAAAAAAAAACATTACTAAAGATAAATAAAACGTAATTATTTGGAGTAAAGGTAAAAGTAAAATGCATGACATCCGGTGGTACTGATAAATTTGGGAATGTTCCAGGATATACTGTTTGCTCCAATTCACCGCAAGCTGATTGCTCAGTGCTGCATAGTACAGATGCACAATGATCCAAAACAACCTGCAACCATTTATAATGACCAGTTATTGGTCATTGTCTAAATACTGTTGAACCTAAATATTTTTTAATAAGTTAAGGGAGCGAAGCTAAATCTTGCGTCACTTTGATGCTTTCTTTTTGCCGTGGTTTATTTATTTATGTTGTCTGGCAACAATAAGAAGCATTTCCATTTACTCAAAATCATCATTTAGCAGACCAGGATATAATTTTTCATGCAGTGTATTATAGAATTATTCCATCAAAGGTAGTTTAACACTTAGCAAGACTCCACAGTTTTTCCATAATACATCACTTCACAATAGTAGGCTACCCACTATCATTCAAGAAGAGCATTTACATGCACTTAAGTAATTAGATTACAGCAGAGACATTAAGATTTTAAATACATCCTGTAAAAGAGAAATTGCCCCCCTTAACTGAGGCAAAGGTTTACAGACAAAAAATTTCTCTTGAAGGAAACCTCATTTTCAGAGCCTGTGAATGGCAATGAATGAGCACTTATTACATTTTATAGCTGTGTGTCTCAGGTAGAAATAAAGAGAAAAGGAATATGCAGTAATGTATCCTTGTGTTTTACATTAACAACAACAAAAACCTGCAAACTTACAATAAAGGTTTTGCAAACTTGAAACTCAAGTAAATTAGCACTTGTGAAGATAATTTATTAATATATGTATCATGTTTGAATATGTATGAAAGTCATTTATTAAATTGTGATTATAAATTAAATATTAATGAAACTGCATCTAGAATACTTGCATCGCAAGTCGTGCCCTCAAATAACTCCTAAAAGCAAACCCATTAAGCTTAAAAGAAAATAGAAAGTGCCTTTCACCTTCAAGAATGGCAGGCGTGACAAGACACAAATCAATACAAGACAAACGGTGTTGGGGCAGGGCCCTCAAATCACGTTTTTTTGACAAATGAGTCCAGCTTTGTGAAACAAACCCCAGAATGAGTGGAGACAAAGCTTTATTGCATGATGAGATAAGTAAAACACGCTCACAGCAAACGCAAATGTGATTATAAGAAGACAGTGGCCTGTTTCTCTAAAATGAATGATTGAAAATAAACCAAAAAAGATGCAATATTCAAATAAAGTGTATTATTATAGCAATTCTGCTAACAGAGAAGATCACATCTGCTTGTCAGGCAGTGTGACACTAGAGGAGACGGCATAGTCAAGTGATCAAAGTGAATTTCTTCACAACCAAACAACACGATGACAAGGACTGCATACTTACAGGTACTGGAGACACTGGCTTATACCTAATCTCATTATCAACCGGTCCCTGGACTTGTTCATGATAGCATTAGCATAGAAACATTGAGTGTAATGGACTAATAGGCTTATTAATCACCGTAATGAAGTTGGAAACAGGAATGGTGTGTTTTCATTTCTTTCCTTGGTGTCTCTGGAGATGTTGAAGATGTGTGTGATTGACAGCTGCTATTTTGAATTTAAAAAATCACTTCAAAATAACTTTTTATTTTATGTAAAATATATCTATCTTAAGCAAGATGCTAATTAATTACTTCCTCTAATTAAGTCCTCTAATGGTGTACTCCATAAACATCTGTGACAGACACCCGGAGGGCCACCAAAACACCTCTTATGAAAGAACAACAATGTGTTATAATGGATTATTAATATCCATATTCATATTAATAATATATTAATATTAATATGTGCATTAGACTTTATGAAGTAATAAATTCATTGCAACTGTCAGAGTATAAAGAAAGAAGCTCTGAACAGAAAGGATTCTAAAGATATATCAAAGTCAAAGTCATATCCTGACTTTTCATGGTGAATTCACCAAATGGCAGAATGAAAGATAAGCAATAAGAGTGCTAAAAATGTTCTTGGCATTTTTCAGCAAATATCAATCATGATTACAACCAGATGATACAATAATATTCTACTGCTAAGGAACCTAAAAAAAGAAGCGAGCTGGTTTCTTCTAAGAGCACAGCATTATCCCTGTTGGGGTATATTAGTGGCAAATGATTTAATGATCTATCTAATTTTCTTTAAAGTATCGGGTGCGCTCAAGATGCTTTTTAGGAATTTATTTGATTAAATTCTTGCATGTAGTTTGTAATATGAAGAGTAAAAAAAGAAAAAAAACATAAGCTTCCACCCACACAGAGTAATTAAAAAAGAATTAAGCTGTGATCATTCTTTTCAAGTTGAGTTAGCTGGTTTCATTCATGTGTTAATCCAGCATATGGTGTTTTACTATTCCTACAACTTGTAATTCACACTGGTCGACATTTCTGACTCCTCGGTAGTTGAAAGGCAGTTAAGTGTAATTTGCATTTCCTACCTGTTTTGCTGGGCCTGATTAAAGTGAGAGACAGAGAGAGCTGATTTCATATCCCCACTAGCAGCGTCATGAAGTCTGCATGGTCACCTGCTTTGGCCTCAGCAGCAGGATTTGGTGAGAGATTTTTAACCAATTAAAGTCATTTCATTGGATTAACCCAAATTAGTATTTTAATGTAGTGGTGTGAACTGCAGTTGCATCACTACAGAAAGCATATTTTTTTGGAGCAAAGCATATATATCAAAACCAAAGGAAAATTTAACTAAAGATGAACATGATGTTCTTCCATTTCCAGGAAGTGTGTTTGGCCACTTTTTAAAAGGAGAAAAAAGTTTAGAGCCTTTGTTACAACTGTTCCCATTGTTGACAAAATGCAGCAGTGTACAAGAGTGTGAATCCACAGGGATAATTTTAGGCTCCGTGACAAGGTTATGCTACTGTTTCATAAGTTAAAATAATAGACTTCCAGGATACTGCAGCTAGTGTACTCTAAAACACAACTAAGGATTTAGTGTTTAATTCAGAGCTCTGACGAGTGGCTGTGCACCGATCTGGTAAATAGGGAAAACCGCTTCATTTTCTAGCTGAGTGCTTCGTTTTTGCTGAACACATACAGAGCCAAGAAGCCTGATCTTCTTAGTATAATGTTGCATGTGGGTGATATTCACTTTATACAACAGATATACTTACAGCCAAGTCTAAAATGTAGGTTTACTGATCGAATATTTGTTTTAAATCAGCAATAAATTTGCATCATACACTTTGTTTTACTCAAAATTAGGGCAGGTCACATAAACACAATAATAACACATTAACACATTGATCAATGCTGTTAATGATTTTATTGCATGTTAATGCATATACTTTTTTTTATTTCTTTACTTTTTTTCCGTTGCTCATTGGCTCTGAACACACAGAAAAACCACATTAACAGGCACCACTTGCCAACGTTTAGATGCTTGGGTCTCCGAACCAGAAGGGGTTCTCTGTGGGCCGACCTCATTTGATTTGCTAAAGAGCAGTGACAATGTGCAGAGCTTGCAATGACAGTGACTGACCAGAGCAGAACTCCCCAAAAGGGCCCCACCTCTGTCTTGCTGCATTTCTATTCCACGTCCAGATAAACTAATCAGTTAAAAGAGACTCACTTATACTAAACTTTGACATCCACTTCTAGGTGCAAGCTGTCCAAAACATTTATCTTTTACTTGACAGAGGACCAAATCATTTGAAATAGTAACATGTCTTCCATTTGTAAAACAGTGTGACATAATATTAGTACAGAACTTTCTCTGACAGAGTTGCTGACAAAACATTAATCATCTCCCAGCGTCCCCAACCTAATTAAAACGTTTGCTGTCTTTTGCACTCCCTTCAACGACTCCAGTGACAGCATCTAATACTAATCAGCCTTTGATAAGCAATTATGAATGAAGTCAGATGGATAATGTGATTATACATGCTCCACTTTGCAGGCTTATACTGTCACTAAAACACACTACACTAACATTAGTGTTACAAGGCATGTATTTTAACAAATATGTTCTGAGCCAACACTTTTAAAATATTAAAGGTATATTTCAGGGCATTCATTTCTTTATTTATCTAAAAGTGGGATTGTACAATGTCGATGTCTTACCTGCAATAGATAGCAGCCACTGTCATATATGTAATATACACACAAATCAGAAATCACATGCAAGTTTTTAAGAATGTACACATGGTCAAGATGACTAGTTGTAGTCAAAACTGAGCATCGGAATTAGGAAGAAAGGGGATTTAAGTGACTTTGAATATGGCATGGTTGATGGTGCCAGACTACTGGCTGAACTACTGGGATTTTCACACACAACCATCTCTAGGATTTGCAGAGAATATCCTGAAAAAAAGAGAATATGTTCATTGAGCAAATCTACAGGTAAACCACAGGCACTGACGCGCTCGCCGTGTCGCTAACCTGTTTTTTGTTTGATTCTGATTAATGAATAAAAAGCATCCAAAACTTCAACAGCTTTACTAAAGATTTATTACTCATCTTCATTTCTCCAGAAATAATCCTGGTACAGATCCATCTTCATCATATATTCCAATCATGAACAAGCAGAACTCACACAGCATAGGTAGTGGTAGCAACAACACCTGTCAGATGAAAGATGGTTCCCCCTTATATGGTGCTATCAGTTAGCTCTTGAGAGACAACTACTGGACCAATCGAAAACATTGCAAATGGCTGTTACACCATTTTTGAACCCACTTCATGTCCTATCTTCAAGTAGATGGATTTCTGCAGCAGAAGACAAAACCCGGTGCCACTCTTGTCAGCTAAGATCAGGAGACTGAGGCAAACATTTATTACAGGCTCACCAAAATCAGGATTAAAAAAACGTTGTTTACACGTTTGGTGTTGTCACATCCCCCGGCCTGTGGCCTGAGGTTGTGAGATGCAAATCTTGCTGTTCAGTTGCTTTTCGCGGATTGGCTGTGGATTCACGGGGGACTTCCTGCTCTTCTGCCCTCCCCGGGATTGGTCACTGCCTGCGTCAAGAGTACAAGTGGAACCTCCCTGTACAACCGAGCTTCAGTGATTCGTGGACTGTAACTTCACTTCCTCATTCCGCGACCAATGAAAGAGACGGCTGGCCTTTAAAAAGGAGGAAATGAGAACACTCAAGGCAGCTGTGTTCCCTAGGCACACAGTTCGCCAAGTCTGGG
>JBAMHW010000009.1:26971097-26982635 GCA_037177495.1 Rhadinocentrus ornatus | reverse complement strand
CTAGCAACTGCCATTACTTCACATGATTTATAATAATACTGTTAGTGTGCGAGCCCCTTGTAAATCTACACACTAGTGACTGAAATTCGAACCTGATCTAAGGTTCTTGTGTTTCTTTGAAATTTGAAAAGATTTTTTGATCTTTGAAGCATTTCCAAGGAAATGCAGTTTTTTTTAAATTCACTAAAAGAATAGATAAGACATCTCTCAAAAATTCTATTTGGAGAAGCTCTTCAACTTTACAATTGAAGATGCGAACATTTTATGTTCCGTTTGCATCAGTGACCTTTGTGGTATCTATCAGTAAAATCATATTTCACAATTTATACAGGTTAACAAGCAATCTTCTTTGAGGCTAAGTTCTGCTCCTATTTGCTTAAATTGGAAACTGAATATCCTGGTAAGAAATGGTAACCAAATCCGTACAGAGTATCAGCCAAGAGACCCTCCACTGATAGTTGGCTCTGAATCAGGAACATATCAGCAAGTCTAAGTAGCTTCCCATGTAGAGAATATTCTTTTTCCTCTTTCCTCTCAAAGCATAAGACTTTCTCTGCAGAAAGATGACTCATGTTGAAAGTAAAATAGTAAAAAACTTTAATATTCAAGCTGGGTAAAATTACAATTTGCTAAAAGAGGCTTTTCTGAAACAATTATTAAAAGACAAAAGCAACATCCTTAGTTTTACTGTAGTTACTACAATGTAGAGCCTCCCATAATAAAGTAAGATTTTGCTAACTTTGTCACCACTTTGATAATGTTTTCGTAATTTTTTTTAAATGAACATTTTAAAAAATTACACAAGAAAAAACATCTTTTGCAATAAAGCATTTGCTTGAAGGACTTTTTTAACTTTTCTTTAGCAAAATGATGAATCAAATTATGGAAAGTGGAAAAACCATTTTCTGAGTTAAGTTCTGACATGGTAATCAATCAAGTTTCTTGACTGATTATATCAGGCCGTTTCTGCTTCATTAACGCTGAAAAAGAACTTTTTCTTTTGTAAATGACCTTGGCAATGAGATATCTTTGCATCTTCTTCCTTGATTTCATCTAATATATTTACACCAAACATGTTGTGAAACATGCCTAATGTGTATTCTCTATCAAACACAGTTTCAAAGGTTTAAATAAAATTCTTATTTCAAAAACATGGTTAATGTACTATATGCATCAGCTTGTTAGCAGAAGTCTATACTGTACTGCTGATTTGTATATATTAATGCTAGTTTTTGATTTTATAGGGTGCCAGTTATTAGGCTTGCATAAAGCTCTGCTTGAGCTTTGACCAGATTTGCTGGCCTTTTTTTGACTGCATTACATTTACTTCTTTGTTTTTGTCTTGGAATTCTTATAGCATAGCCATTGCTTTATGTTTTGTTTTGTTTATGTCCATCTCCCATTGATGCTGCAAACCAAGAACTCATGAACCCACCAACTCAACTCAACTTGAATACTCATATTCACCTCAAAATGTCAAACCTGTGTGACTTCTTGGGATTTTATTAACTTCTATTGTCTTCTCTTTGCCACTACTGTGCGTTGTGAGTGCAACAAAAGACCCTTCATTTTAAACAATTATTTAATTTATGCTATTGAGACAACATTAATCATGAACACAAGTGACTGTATAAAAGGCAGATGTAACTGTATACACAGTCCTGAATTGATTAAGTCATCAGCCACTATCATGTTTTAGTTTAACTGTTTTCTCATTTCTTTGTAATGTTTGGAAACAGCAGAGTCTGTACAGTTTATGTATATCTAATTTTCATTTGATGCTCCAGACTGCACCACACACACAAGACTTTATGTCTTTTTACTAATTCTGTTTCAGCTCAGTAATGGTTGGTGCTTAACTATTGCTCTCAACAGCAGTAACAGAGCTAAAAAAAATAACCAGCTGAGGAGATAAGAGCACATGTTTTCCAACCAGTCACATCCTCCAAACACTGAGCAAATTTAAAAGGTGTCTGAAGTGATTTCACTTATCATACTCATGAAGAGGCATGCTGACCATAACTCCTCAATAGGGGAAAATAGTGTGCACTCCTTCCTCTGCTGACCGCTGCCAATCAAAGCAATTACAACGAGAGTTAGCTTGCAAGGACGGAAATTGAACAGAAGTGTGTTTTGATTGAATGTGCCCATCCCAATTAGGTTGTACCTCTGAGGCATCCAGGTTCATTATTTCACTTTCCCATCAGAGTCGGGTTTCTCATCAAGGGATGCAAGTCAAGTTCTGCTGTGAAACCCTTGAATTTCATTAGAAGGGGGGGGCTTAGTTTCTACTCATTCAATTTTCAAGCCTGTCGTGCAGTTTCCAAAATGCAAATCTACTAAGGTAGAGGGAGACTTAGCTTACTGAGCTCATTGTTTCTTTTGAGTTTGTTCCAAACTGTAAATCCAATCCATACAAAATCAGCCCATTACTCTTATGTGGGAGGCATGTTCTGGCTAGATACACTTTATTATTTCCAAAGGGAAAGTAAAGGGTTTAATTAACTGATAGCAAACACAGAAGTGTGAAATTAGATACACAGTAACATTAAAATCCAAAATATTCAATTCATTTCAATTCATTTCATTTAGTTTCAATTCAATTCAATTCAATTCAATTCAAAATACAGATATCCCAGGGAAGACCCAAGACACACTGATGGAACCACATCTCTCAGCTGGCCTAGGAACGCTTCAGTATCCCCCTGAGCAGGCAAATGTGGCCGGGGCCAAAAAAATTAAACAAGTTATTTTAAATAAATTATGCTAACCTGATTATCCTGATGGTTTGTTTCACAGAACCACTTGGGAGCCCCTCCATTATAAACATAAAAAAAAAAAAAAAAAAGGACAGGCACTTTCAAAAACAGATGTAGTAGGTGCTTGGATTTTTTTTGTCCATCAATGTCAAGAGCAAAAAATCTGACGAAGAATTGCTAAAAACAGGACTACACACCACCTTTGGCTTTTGCCATTACACCTGAAAACATGCCCTTAGCTGACAGCATAATTCACTAACTGATCTAAACATTTGTGTTGCAGCTGCAACCAAATAGCTTAAAGCATAGGAAGAATGATTCTATAATGAATGTGAATACAGAAATGTTCTTTACTTGTAGGTGCCTTTTGTGGCCTTACACTTTTTTGCCATGCTTAGTAAATCTAAACTGCTGCTGAATTTGGTGACACTAACCTTGGATGCCCATTTAATTTAATCAATCTAAAGCGGGGGGCACATATAAAGATTTTCAGGTTGTTTTTGTCCCGATTATCCCTTTTCCTGATGTAGCAGTAGGCCTCAAGGGGGCTGCAGTGGCTGGAGATAAATCCACAGGGCTGGAGATCAATCAGGAGGAACTGATTGGTGGCAGGTGTGACTGCAGGCTGTGACTATTTAAACCCAGTGTGGGCACGCTCTACTATGAGCTTTGATTCCCTAGTGAGATAAACCAATATTTTTTTTTTTTTTTTTTTTTTTTTAATGTTCTTTATAGTGTTTTATGATTTTAATTGTGGGTCTGCCATGAGATGTAATAAGAAGTTTTAATGTTTTATGCCCTTTGTTTTTAGTGACAGCATTGGCTGCTGTTTATTTTAGTTGGCTTTATATGGTTTGGTTTTACTTTTCTTTTTAGGATATGTCAGTATTTAAGTTGTTTTAGTTTTTAACACTATGTGCACTATGTGCGGCTGATGTCTCCTCCTTTCACTGGTGCTGTTTGAATACCGGGAGTTGGTGTTTGGGTTTGTGGTTGCACTTTGTTTGTTTCTAGCATGGTGTTTTTATTTGGAGTTAATTGGATTTTGTTTTTTGAATGTGTAGTATAACCCGGTCCCGTCCTGGTGAGTGTTTGGGTTCTCAGCCGTAAGACGACTTTCTGTCAACTCATCTTCCAAATCTGTATTTTTTAGTTGTGTACAAAAAACAGCATATGTCTGACCCACACTGACCGTTGTGGTCTCGTAACTGAAGCCCCTATGTGCTAGACATGTCTTTGCACCCACAAGGTTACACTGACAAGGATGGCAAATGCCAGATTACTTTAAGTCTTATAAGGTTTTGCTATAAGATCATCCTGTGGTCTGAAATGTTAAGAGCAAACTTGTCCTGACAATCGACAGGTTGTGGCAGACAATTACAATTATTTTGTTCAATATTTTCGACCAAAAATCTGGGAAAGCCGACAACTCCTGAGCTGTGACTCTGTGGATTGTGACGTGGAATGGAATGTAGCCAGAGAGCGAGCTGACTGGGGAGCCAGAAAAGAAAGTCTGTGTTCACTCTGTCTCCAGTCTGTATTTTTAGTTTGGGATTTTTCCATTAACAATAGTCACAAGACCACCATCATTACTTTATCATGCTGGGTGTTTTTTCCAGTTGCTATGGATCTGTTCGTGTTTGTTCACAAAACATGTTTGTTCACATTGTTTTACACATTTCCGGCTCGGAGGAGTAGATTCTTGATCAGTTCCGGGACAGCATCATTATGTATGTATTCTGTGCTGAGATTATTGGAGCACACCACACACAGCGATCAAAACTGTTAAATGCCTGAATTTGTATCTTGTGTGGGGTCTCACACATGTGGATAAATCTGAAGAAAACTTTTGTGTGTACCCAGCTTAAAGGCCTTTACACACCTACTCCGAACATTTCGTCCGACTAATTTGCACGGCAATATTTTTTATCGAATCAATGAGAAGTCACGTGACGAATGACGAATTTCCATTAAGCGAGATTTATTTTTTAGGACTGAGGTAGATTTTTCTTAATATTCGCATCCGACAGATAACCAATCGACCAATCAGATGGCATATTAATTGCGTCACCAGAGCCGGTGTTGCGAGCTATGCAAGTGTCGCTTCTCGCTGCTGCTTCTTTCAAACTTTGCATCACCGTGGCCGAGCGTCTTATTACATTTGTCGCAAAACACTGGTGTTTGTTCAACAAGTGAGACAAGAATTACCGCGACAATGATCACAAAGACACTGTGTGGCAAACAATTGCCAACGAGCTGAATTATGAAGATCTGAAAGTCGTTCCTGAAGCGGTCGAGGTACAGTTTCAGCTCCTGGACTAAACAATTAAACCGATAGCACCTGGTGCGCTCTTTTTTTTAATTTATTTATTTTTTTTTGGCAGCATCAGCACAATATCGTCATTGCCTGATGTGTAGTCCACATTTGTTTTTCCCACTTTCCGAATATGTTTTAAATCTTCATAATTTATTCGCAATATTGTATTGCACTTGGTGTGCATAGACAAAAACTTTGATATTTCTCCTCCGAATCATTCACAAAATCGTATTGTTTATTCGCAACGGTCCCGATGTGTAATGGCCTTAGGTCTTTTATTTCATGACTTCTAAAGGATAAATTGACACTGGAAATGAGGGAAAAGGACTCATACATACAGGTCATGACTCATTCGATTTATTTATTTATTTTCAATAATAAGTTAGAGATTTTGCCGAAAGTTAAAAATAACTTTTTGAGACTCTGCTTCAGTTTTCTCCAACATGAGAGGCTCGGCCTATTTAAGTTACTTTATACAACACCCCCTAATGTCTGATGTATCATCTCACACCTCACTTTCCTTTTCATTGTGTTGATGCTCTGCTGCTATCTTGTTGGAGGATAAAGAGCTAGGATGAGTCAGTTACTTTGGTCACACTGTCAAACACATAAAGCCCTGTTTATTTAAGCTATGTGTTTGACTGCATTTGATGCTTTTTGTTTATTCCCAGATTGGTCAGAGCTCATTTGACAACATTAAGGATGACCTACTTATCTTTAGATGACTATTCATTATGCTGTGGCTGATTTGTTGTATGTATCGGGGTCTGGGTCTTTCTTTTCAGTGATTTTACAATTTAAAGACTTATTTCAGGGAAAAAACAAACAATAAACCTTGCTCTTACTAACAATGAGGCATTATTATGGATGGTTATCTCCTCTGGTCAAACAAAGTATAACATTTTGTGCTGGGATGTGCACAAAGTGGCAGTTTTGTTAAATCAAATTAATGGAGTGAGTGAACTTGGTGTCCCATTGATTCCAATAAGACAAAGCAGTGAAGTGAGAGGAGCAGCGCAGATGACGAACACAATGAAAAGATTTTTATTTTCCAATGGATCACCCACAGTGTTGGAATTACAATACACAGTGACACCAAGGTGAATTGGATATGTAAAGTTATACATAGAATTACAGCAATTTATATATATAAAAGAGGGGAATGCTTGATTATATTGTCTAATTTGAGCATAAAATAAGCAAGTGAGAGGGCTTTATTATTTTAAATTTTTATTTTTGTTGCAGTACGAGAACTCATTTCCCTCTTTGTTGGACCCACCATGTGGATATGTTATGTCTTACCTTTGCACAACTGACAGGTCATTTATGTTATTTAGAAAGCAACAGTCTCTTTGCGTCATCTGACATTAATTTTGCAAGAGGAATGAAAGAACAAGAAGCAATTTTCAAGATTGATAGGGTCAGTCAATATAAAGGCTATTACTGAAACTGATGCCAATTGGCAGAGGGTGAGTACACGCATTCAGGGATATAGCTTTGCTTTGCCAAATTCATCTGTCAACTGTACAATGAACAGGATACCAAAACCTCTGCTTCACTGCTTGCCTTTTGGGAATGAGTGTGCTGAAAGCTAACAAAAAACAATTGAGTTTTCCCTGAGAGTTTATAGTGACCGCCAGGGGTAAAGTTGGATTTGTTATGTTGAGAAGTATTGTGGTTTCAACGTTATTTTGAAATATTTACCAATATGGAGAGGCTAAATTATACCCCTATTGTATACAGTTCATAAAAACTGCTTTGTATACAATACAATGCTTTAAATAATGCAATGCCACCAATGTAAATATATACATAAATTAAAATTGTGTTAATATGGTGTTATATTGTGCATCACTGTAAAATAGATGTGTGATGTTCATCAATGTAAAATTACAAAAACCTTCAAAATATTATCACCTTTTCTTCATTATATCACCAAAAGATTCCAAGAATCCAGGTGCATCTCTGTGTGTACAAGTTGTTGAAAATCAATGTTGGAGCCCTCTGATTTATGGCTCCTCAGCACTGCATTAAAAGACTGCAATTCTGCCACAGAAATCATTGCATCAGCTCAGGGACACTTCCAGAAATTATTGCTTATGAACACAGTGTGCTGTGCCATTCACAAATGATGGTATTGAAGGTATGAATGAATGAAGGTATCTGTATTCCAAAGAAGCCACATAGAAACATAAAGGTCATAAGTGTCTATAAATACATTATACTTCCATCCAGATAGTATATCTTTCAGGCAAGACCTTGCATATTCGAGTGAAACAATGCTAAAAAGTAGAAGCACTTTGAGAATGCAGACCTCCACAAAGCCATTGTCATTTTGTTTTGTTTTCCAATGATTGTGGGCATTGTTTTGAGTTAGAAGCTCTAATGGCAAAATTATAGATATTTCCACATAGTAAAGAATCTTTAAAAAAAAATCCTGGATCCAGGCAATGTTCTGGCTCACCCCCAAATTCTAATCACTTCTTCCTTTATTCAGTTTCTGAGAGTTCCTAAAAATGTAATCAAAATCCACCCGTAACTTCTTCAGTTATGTTGCTAACATACAGACAGATGGACATACATATAGATGGACAAACAAACGGTGCCAAATACATGACCTTTGCCTTGGAAAAGGTAGTAATACTCTCATGACAGCATGGCCTCATTCAACCACCTTGTGAAACATACCATACAACCAAGAAGTCTCCGGATTGGTGAGCAGCCTGAAACCAATTTCAGATAAGAAGGAGGCAACATTCTTCCAAACAAAGGTCCAGAAACTGGTCTTCTTAGTTACCAGACATATGGTGTGAGATCATGAAATAGTAAAATGCCCGACTTTAAATATTTGATATGTTTGTTTGAGTGTGTCTTAGCCTAGAGTCTAAGAAAAATGGCACAGCTATTTCTATTTGATATTTTCTGATTGATGTTATTCATCCTCTGGCTCTATGCTTTGTAAAAGCAACATAAAAATGCTGAGCCTGTTCAATGATGAGTGCAAATAAGAATATTTTTCTTCAGAGCATAACTGTTATTTTCTATTTTGTAAACTTAATGAAATAACAATATGTGCGTGTCAGCCACCATGCTACAGAGCTCAAATGAGCTTTTAGTCTGATTAATGGTAAGGAAAAAATTTAAATGATGCTGTAGTTATGAATAAACAATAACAAGAATAAACTTAGCTTTAGTTTGTCAAGTTGTTTTCTCCCTCTAATTTAATCTTTTATAAATTCACATCACTCTTTTAGCATAGCCATAAAATAACAGCAAAAAAAGTTTGACATGGCAGTTTTCCAGGAGTCCCCAAGTGGGGCAAAACTTTTCACTCTACTTTGAAATTGACTGTTACAGGCCTGTAAGTGCACCCAAAACCTCACTCCTATAAGTCCCTGTAAGTTTGCTGCTGTCAATCCTTCCTGACAATTTATAACTGCTTTCAGAGTGAGTCCTTATGAAAACATGTGCTGAAGTTCACATTGCAATGTGAGCCACATTGGACTATGCAGTCAGAGACCTTAACTCTTAACTTGTGCATTATGATGCATTTCTAACTGGTAGATAATAAAGCAAGATCCTACAACAGGAGAATAATATCAGCACTGTGTCTGCATTCACATTTTTGACAAGATTATCACAAATATATTCTGCAATTCCTACCAGGTTTCCATAAAAGCTTCTTTTTTTTTTTTTTTTTTTCTTACGTTAAAGTTTGGGAATACATTCCAGCCTAGAGCTCTGTATTATAGAACTGGCTTCATTATTTGCCATAAGCTTGTCAACATAACAAAGACATGCAGGAAGAAATTAACCACATAATCTTTCTGAACCATAAATGTCCTGTCAAACAACAGTAAGTTGGTGGGTTTTTTTTTCTTTTTCTTTTTTATTATTTTTAAAGAGAAATCTGTGACATGCATTGTGATGACCCTTTAATATAAAATTGTGAGGTTATGGCTATATGACAAAAGACTCAATCAAAAAAACAATCTAGTCAATGAGGTGTGAGAATTCTTGGATGGAAAATTGAAGGACCATCAACTTTCAAAATGTATGAATAGTGAATAAATTGTTAAGAACTGTAGTAGTCATTTATATTATTCAAAAAGCTCATGTCTACAGCTCAAACTGCGTGCTGCTGCTTTTTCTTTTTCAAACTAACTGAAAACTTTTCTTTCAGTGATGTTCATTCATGCATAATCAAAACAATATTCTTTACATGGAAAAGTAAGTTCAGCGGTCTGAGTAACCAGCATGTAAAGTCGGCACACAAGCACAGAATATGAAATATAAATCAAGAGAGGACATGTCTACATATGATTTTCTCTTAAGAAAAATGTCTACTTTGAAAGATTGAGTCCTCATGAATACCTAAGAACCTTGTATGGGCTTTTATTTTGTCAACCTCGCCAACTGGTACGTCCTAATAAATGAAAATATTCTTGTAGAGGCAAGAAGAAGCTTTAGACATCACAGCACAACACTGAATATTTCATTAAGGTTTGCAGTGGTAGCATGCAGCTGCTCATGATGGACCAAACTTCCTCTAAGCCTCTTCTATCCTCCTCCCCAATATTCTTCACTTTGATTTCTGTAGATATTCTGGAAATTATAACCGATGATCATTAAGCCCGAGTAAACTACAGCTCCACAAAATCCTAGATTTTTGGCTGCTGATGAATTCAGTGCTTGATACATCAATTAGATAAGTGTTTACACATATATGTGATCAAAATTTATGATCAATTAATATCTAGATATGAAGAGTGGCAACATGAACCAATGAAACATTCACTACAAAGCTTTGAAACTCAATATGTAAATGAAGTTTCATCAATAAAAGAGCTGAGCTACACTGCAAAATAAGAAATAAGAGTATTGTACAAAAGGTTTATAATCTCAGAATGGCTTTCCCACAAGCTTGTGTGGTGCGCTGGCTCTGAGGATGCTTCACTACACTTGTAATGAGTTTCCGTGTTCATTATTACAACAAACACGACTGACCGTAAAAGTTCCTTAAGCATGATAATTTGCCCATAGTTTACAGCAGGCCAATTCAATTCGATCCTACGAGGGCCGCAATCCAGCAGGTTTTCCATGTATCCCTGCTTCAACACACCTGCATCAAATTAAAACAAATCAAAATTAAACAGCCAATCAAGTTCTGCACAATGACTAGTTAGTTTGAGTCAGATGTGGAGGGATACATAGAAAACCTGCTGGATTGCGGCCCTCGTAGGACAGAAATAAATAGCCCTGGGTTACAGTGTTAAAATGAGATCACAATGATTAGAAGTCACAAACTTTTTAATATTTGTGCATTATGAAATTTTTAACATCAATGGTTTGGCAACACTGCAGTCTAATGTAATTCACAATGTGTCACACATGGCCACTCTGTCGGCACCCCCTGGTATCAGACTTCAAAGCTGACATCAAAGCCTGACTTAGAACCATTTTCATAGCACCACATAAGCGGTGAGGAAATTGTCATGCTGCACTGCCTTAGCATTGTGGTTTAGGGGGGAAACCGTTTGGCTTGTTCACATAACTTTGCACCAATAAAAGTAGGAAGTCCTTGTTTGCTGGCCTCACAAGTCGATTACGATATATATGTTGCCGCTGGTGCAAAGACTCCTCACCAGACACAGTAAACATTTTCGTGGAATCTTTATTCCCTGAGTACCCAACAGAAATGTGGAACATCAATAAATAGAATAACACACTTGGGTTGGGCAGCGTTAAACATATTTGGAGAAAACAAAGGTTTACAATTGAAAAAAAGGGCTTATCTCTAACACGGGAGGTAGTTAGCTTCTCCCAAACTGGTGTCTCTGTTGGCTTCACTCTGTAATAACTAAAAACATGTGCAACGGTACATGACCCGAAAACATACATAGGCATATGAACCTATACAGGCATATGAACAACTGTAACAGTCCGACCAGAAAATGTCAGTGTCAACCCACACATACAGGTCGCAGCAGCTCACAGGTTCATACAGTTCTCTTTGACCGAACTTCTACTTCTCAGCTCAGGACACGTGCATCTCCCGTAAACCAGAGCATTCTCTTCCGGTTTTCCCTGCTTCACTTCCTGTCTTGTACACAGCACCCCCTGATGCCCAACTCATAACCCTCTTTTCATCCGGCTACATATACAGTGAGGAAAATAAGTATTGAACACCCTGCTATTTTGCAAGTTCTCCCACTTAGAAACAGGGTTCTGAATTTTTCATCGTAGATGCATGTCCACTGTGAGAGACATAATCTAAAAAAAACAACATCCTCAAAACACAATGTATGATTTTTTAACAATTTGTTTGTATGATACAGCTGCAAATAAGTATTTGAATACCTGAGAAAATCAACGTTAATATTTCGTACAGTAGCCTTTGTTTGCAACTACAGAGGTCAAACGTTTCCTGTAGTTTTTCACCAGGTTTGCACACACTGCAGG
>JBAMHW010000009.1:26958051-26970997 GCA_037177495.1 Rhadinocentrus ornatus | reverse complement strand
GGTGTTCAAATACTTATTTGCAGCTGTATCATACAAATAAATTGTTACAAAATCATACATTGTGATTTCAGGATTTTCTTTTTTGATTATGTCTCTCACAGTGGACATGCACCTACGATGAAAATTTCAGACATCTACATGTTTCTAAGTGGGAGAACTTGCAAAATAGCAGGGTGTTCAAATGCTTATTTTCCTCACTGTATAATAGAAAAGGAAGGTAGGTCATATAGAGGGCGTTGCACTCCCACAGGGCAGAATAGCAGATGTTGAGGAGAGCTACAAGTACCTTGGCATACCACAGGCAAAAATGGCTACCATGAAGAGGACACAAGGGAAGCAGCGACAATCAAATATCTGCAACGAGTAAGGCAAGTCCTCAGAAGTGAGCTTATTGGCAAGAACAAGATCCTGGCTATTTACAGCTATGCTCTGTCAATGATCAGATACCCAGCTGGGATAATAAGTAGGACAAAGGAGGAAATTCAGACCACAGATGTTAAAACATGGAAGCTGTTTAACATGCATGGAGGGTTCCTCCCCAAATACAGTGTCCAGAGGCTATACACTAAGTGCAAAGAGGGAAGCCAAGGAGTGAGCGTCTAGGAATACATCAGGAAGATGGCCCCAAGAGATGAGGCACTTAGGTTTATTTTTTGACTGGGGTGGTTCTCTCGCTGGTTCGGTGCCACAGCCTGCCTAAGCACGGGCTATTTGATTTTTTGACTGCCCAGACACCCACTCCTGGCTCTCACCACTGGTTCGAAGTTGGCTCCAAGTCTTTGCTGGGCCAGATCAGAGAACCGCTGTGTGTTGGTTGCATCAGAGGTCGGGCGTGACTCTCTGGCAAGACAAGAGCTTGTAAACAGACCGACGTCCTTAAACCGACATTCTCAAACCTACGAAGCAATGGATGCCAAGAAGCAAAACTGGTCAGAGGAGGAGACCAAGTTTTTCCTGGCATTATGGTCGTCTGCTGAAATACAAAGTAAACTGGACGCCGCCAATCGCACAAAGCCGGTCTTTGTTGAGCTTCAGAAGGAGATGTCTGCTGCTGGCTACGAACAAACTGTGGACCAGCTAATCAATAAACTCAAAAAGATAAACAAAGACTTTCGGGACCAGAAAAGGGAGCTGGGACGCAGCGGCACTTTAATTCTCGGAGAACGGCCGGCTAACCAGACTACCGGGGTCCTTAACTCTACCTCAGCTGAGTCCATCCTTCTCACCATGGTGGACAACTCAGAGATAGATGCTACAAATCCCATTGAACGCAAAAGTGTATCAGTTTTTAATGGTTGTATGTTTACTGCCACTATGTATTAAGAGAAATTACCCGTACCTGTGATTTAAGATACGTTTCGGACTGTGGAAAACATGGTGCATGTTAACACGCTAACATAGCAAACAATTGCCAAACAAGCATGTCATGTGACTTATGCTTACCGCTAACTACAGGAATCAGCTCGGTCTTTCGGCAATGCAACTGTGCCTCTTACGTTATATACTCCGGGTTGACCACAAAGTAAGAGTTTTTTTTCTCGTTTGTTTGTTAAAAACAGAGTTGATGTCACTGGATATCGGGGACACAGAGGAAACACTACTGCCTGTGGCGTGCAGCTTACCTTCCCCAGAAATACCGTTGTCCCCATCCTCTTCATCTTCAGCCTCGTGTAGCAGACCAGGTAGTAAATGTTAAGAACATGACCAATCCACAAACAAGTGCATTAAAGCCATTTGTAATTCATTTTAGTCTTCTGGTTGTACTTAGTTCTGAACACCATTAAAGATATGCCTACTTCCAAGTTACTTCAAATTAAATATCTGAAAAACTGTTAGTGCTGACCACTTACTCTATAAGTCTTATTTATTGTAGATAGAAGCATATGATTTTTATATTGGTGTAATATCCTGCCATCCTGTAAATTTTATTTTTAAATATTGAGGGATTTAGATTGATTTATGATGACATGGCGTCTTATGGAAGTTCGCGATGGTGCTACGGTCCCGCCCTGCAGCGTTGAGCAATGTCCAGACGACAACATCTGTACATGTAGATGTGGTCGGCATGGAACTGGCATCATACGTGGCCATTTTGGTTCAGATAAGTTGCTTTATGTGGACACAAAATCAATTCATTCTTTCATGGCGAGACATCAAACTTTGAAGCCATGCCCCCTCTATGCCCTTACTCCTTTGAGAGAGCTTTTGATCACTTTTAAAGACACATGCCTTCTGAACATCCTGAGCCATTTTGGTGGCAGTACACCAGTAAGAAATCTCTAGGAGGAGATAGATTTTGAGCAACATGAGCAACACGCCAAAATGGCGACTTTGACCCAAAATGGCCGACTTCCTGTTGAAATTAGCTAAAAGTCATGTAAGCAGTTTTGTACGACCTGGCATGTTAAGTCATTGTGGAGGTTTTCATGCTTGTGGGTCCATGTAGTGGGCGGAGATGATCGATTAAAGTATTGTAGGAGGTGCTATAGAGCCATTATGCAACTTTTCCAGCATATGTCAATTTGGCTCAGTTCTAGGTCTGACTACAATCCTCCCTGCACACTTTGGTGGAGATCGATGGTAAAATGGATGAGTTACAAGGGCTTCCTGCTCCATGCCGTCGGACCAATATTTACCATGGTTACATTTGGCGAAGGAAGTTGAGATTTTTATTGTGGTATCATGAAAGGGTTTGACCTGTTGTGAAGCACTTTCAAGTGTCTGGGGTTCATGCCTGAGGAGCCGGACCCTGGCATCTGAAAAAAAGCACTTTCTTTTGAAAGTGGGCGGGGCTTAGGGCTAGACCGGACGTGGCTATATGGATCTGTTCAGGACTGGACCCTGATTAATCCCTGTGACTTTGATAGTGATTGGATCAAAACTGAGGAATTTATAGTGATTTATGATGTCACGGCGTCTTATCGAAGATCGCCATGGCGCCACGGTCTCGCCCTGAAACTAAGAGCAACAGTTTTAACCAGATATCATCACCAACTTGTTTTCTGCTGTCTGACCCAGTTTGGACCTGGTTGTGTTCGAAACGTAAGATAGGTGGATCTTCGAGTAAAACCCATGATTTCCTGTCGCCAGGGGGCGTGCCCAATTCATAATGCAATCATTAACATGTAGATGTGTCCAGGATGGGACTAGCATCATACACGGTCATTTTTGTTCGCAGACATGCTTGAGTACCTGGAGAGGTCAGAGAAGAAAGCCCATGAGAGAGATGAGCATTTAGCTCTGCTTTGTTGCAAAGCCTGCAAAATGTGCAGGAGAGCAGTAATGCTATGATTGGACTGATGGGGTGCATGGTGGCTCCAATGTAGCAGTTCTGCCAAAAAAATAACCCTTCCCTGCTTTTACTGTTTTTTTGCTTTTTTTATTTATACTTTTTGCTCCAGTAACCAACCAGAGCTGAGAAGTCGCCGCAAATCAGACTTACACAGGATTCTAGCATCATGCATACTCCCTGGAAAGCCAACACACACATCCGAAAACAGTCCTTTTCCATCCACCACTGCTTGCAGTACAATTAAATTCCTTTGCAGTTTTAGTGTCGCAGGTGGAAGCAGGATGCGGCAGGATCATTGTTTTGTATTATTGATTTTGTTATGTTGTGTTGTGTTTGAAGTGTCAGACTCACAAGAACCTTTACATAAGGGATGTGGGTCTGATTGGGCTGCAGAGTATACCTGATTATTGTGGACTCCAGTAATTGACTGCACCTGGGAGCAATCAGGCCCTCTGCAGATATAAGGAGGACTCAGCAGAGCGCAGGGGAGGAGAAGGGAAGAAGGAAAAGGAGACAAGCGAAGAAAGAAACCCATGGAGATGATACCTGTGAGGAGACTCTAAGCTGTGTGGAGCGAGGGAGCCGATTTGGTGCCATGCGGGGGCCGAGCCTAGCCCAAGATCAATGAGCAAAGGCATTGGAGGTCAGTCCGGAGGCGAGAAGCCAGTGGCAAGACAGCGACCAATGTGGAGAGCTGAGTAATCAACGCTAGTTAAGTATTTCGGATGTGTGTTGGCCTTGCGTTTAGGCATGCAGTGTGGTTTTGGCTGTACAAAGGAGTGAGCTCATTTCCTCCACCTAGTTCCCACAGCTACCAAGACCAATCGGGGATGGCGGTAGTCATGGGACTGCTTACATCGGACGACACTGAGGAATAGGAGAGTTGAGACCCGTACTGCCCTGGTGCTGTGAGTTAAAGGAATGTCTATAATTCTGTCAAGTGTGTGGGCTCGTAAATTCAGAGAGCTTCACATGATAAGGAGTAATTTACCCTTTTACTTCCTCTCTCGGAGACTAGTGCAGCGGAGCCCTTTGTCGTGGGGGAACACCCGGCAGATGGTGACGTCATCATGGGTACTCTGCAGAGGGAGCAGAGTAAGACTGGACGCGTGGGAATTTTTCCCTGCCATTGGGGAGTGGGACTCCTTGGTTTTGTTAATTTATTATTTTTGTACTGGTTGGGGGTAGTCCGACCAGTACAAGTTTACTGTCTTTTTGTTTTGTTTTTTTGTCAATTGTTTATACCTGCCACCTGGAGTTTGGCTGCTGCAGGAGGGGAAGACACTCTTGGATGCCTCAGCTGGCAAGAATCTGCCCACCTGTAGCATGGAGTATTTTAACAGGGTTTTGGTTTCATTTGCTGTAGGTTATAAGTTTTTGGTTGCAGTGGAGTGGATTTTGTTTCATTGCATGTTTTTATCCCAGTGTAGTTTGCTTTTAACAAGGGGGGGTGTTTTACGGGTCAGGGGTAGTTGGTAGTAGTTCTAGCACCCTCTGGGGGTGCACAAGATCTGCCTTAATTCCTGGTGGCCCTATAAATTGTTCTCTCGATCGCGCTCGCTCTCTCTCAATCGCGCGCTCTCGATCGCGATCTCGCTCTCGATCGCTTGCTCTCTAGATAGCTCTCTCCATCTATATATCTCGAGAGCTCTCTCCATCTATATATCTCGATAGCTCGATCTCTATCTCAAATGTCTTGCCGTTGCCCGAGAGGATCCTTACCCGCATCAGGCTGGGCTCCCAGCTGCTGGGATTTTGCCCTGCCTGGCACAACAGTTGTAGTCCCCTGGATAATTTTCGGGTGCAATGATTGGAATATGGAGGCCATCTATAGCACCCACTCACTGGGGGACTCTCCAGCTGTTTTTTAAATATGTGGCCATCTCCAGTAACCTTGTGGAATCAGGACTACGGAGATGCACCGGGAGAAGTAATTTAATGGCAGCATCGCAGAAATCCTGGGCACAGTTAAACACTGTGCTCAGACTTATGCCAAAAAGATGGCTGATGGTCCTGTATTTTCCATCGGTAAACAGCTTCCATATGGCCGTTTTTTAGGACCAGGATACACAATCAGTAGTTTGTTGTTTTTAGAATACAAGGGTTTGCTCTGATGTACTGGAACGATTCCCGCGAAACACGGAAGATCTTGACAAACTGCTGCTCATTAAAATCCGGAACAATAGAGTCCCATCAATATCGACCTATCTATGAAGATCTTTGAAAAAGGATATTAAAGTCATTACGTTTGTATAGCTCATATGTAATTGATTTACATAAATTCAATGCCAAGTAAAGCTACATGTTTTAGCTAACAATAGCTAGGACAATAAAGTGAAGTGAACGTTGCCGTTCTCGGCGCTGGGTTATTTAAGCGTTGCCCGATAGCCATTACCAGATGACTCCTCAATCGGTGAATTTGGAGATTCAGTTTGGAAGACCAAGAGTAGCATTTGTAGGGAAACAAAGACCTCATCCATGTTTACAATCGAACAGACTCTCCTTTGTTCCTCTGTAGGCGGGCATACCCGGTTGCAGAGATATGTAAGCTGACGTGATGACCCAGCAAGGACTTGGCTCAAGGCTGGTGGAAAACTGAGACGAACCTGTTTGTCTTTCGTAAAAATGCCCTATTAATGAATGCCTCAGTCAATGGTCCTACCAATAGCTAGAGAGGGCTGGACTGAAGGACAGCACAGAGGCACTAATCATGGCAGCACAAGAGCAAGAATTGACTAACATTGCCTTGCAAATAGTGTTGAAAATGAACTTGTTTTTGTGGACAACCAAGCAAGAGCTCCCCATTAGACAGCAAATGCTGAAAAGTGTATTCTTTTTAGATCACTACGACCATTCATCAAATGAAATAGGGATGCCTTCCTTAATGCATGATCAAAATCTTCTGCATTTGCTCTCAGTATAAAGTATTTTAGTTTTTGCAATACAGCAGTGATCCCAAAATACATTTTCTGTGTGGCAATGACATGCTACATGCTTGGCAGTATTTGACAAACTGAGAAAGAACACAGGTTAAATGAAAAGATATGTAGACAGATCAGTGGGGATGAAGATAACCGCATACTGTTTCGGTATATTTCTCTGCTTGGAAGGAAGGTATTTTCTGTGCCAGGACTCCTCAGACAAAGTAAAAAATAAAAAGGTAATAAGCTTGAAACCACACGAACCATCTGTCAAGCTTTCTACCCTTAGGACCTTTTTTTCCCCAAACCAGAAGTGATGAGACCGCAGTTTGTCCTTAGACGCTTGCTGCTTGCTGTCTTTCGTATATGACTGTTTTGTCCTGAGGCCTGAGCTTTCACATTCTGGTTGTGTTTTTATACACTCATTCATCCCTATGATGTATTTCTCTCTACATCCCACAGGACTGTAATATTACCCGGGAACCCATGGTCCATTTCATAAACAATTTTCTTTTATGCTCCACTTCACAGTCCTGCCACTAAGTTTTTATACTTTTTCCAGGGGTAATATAAGAAGATGCCTGGTGTCACACAGGTCTTGACCACTTGCATACTGCAAGCAACACACACAGCTCAGGTAGACGCAGAATGAATTTTTATTTTGTTTCAGAAAGATTAAGATCATTCAAGCTGGTGCTGGCTTTAAAACCGTTTTTGTGGCAGACTTAGCATATAAATAGAAGAAAAAGATTAAATCGCTAACAACTAAAGAGTTCATTTTAACTGGATGCTAGGTAATGCTGCAGCATGCACAAAAAGGGAAGATGGTATTCTCAGAATAATGCTGGTAAGCAAAGTTTAACAGGTAAACAGTGTAAACAATTTTATTTATAGAGAAATTTAACCTCTCCTATTTATGTTAAGATAAGCAAATGAGACTTCTGCTCAACATCTTAGAGAAAGGTCCTTTTTTTTTGGTCTTTGTTGCTAGTCACCAGTTTACTCCTTCCAATGTAGTTTCTCTTCAAAACAGAATATCCTGCATTTAAGAGAGATGTTTAATCCTGTAAAGGGAGCTCGACCTTAACTGATGGTTGTTAGGCTGAGCTCAGACAGGGGGACCCAAAAGCAGAACTTCTGAGACAAGAAAAAGTTTAACAGTTTATTCCAATATAGGCTTGGATACAGATCAGGTAGTCTAGCAAGAACGTCACATGGAACAAGAACTAACAATCTGGCAACTGGCTTAGGAAAACACACAGATTATATACAGACAGGAGGAAATGGATCCCAGGTGAAATCAATCAGTGCGGGACAGACACAAAGGCAGGAAAGACAAGACACCTGAAATGCAAGGAGAGTAAGAACTTCAAAATAAGACACACAAACCAAAACTGGGAACAGACAACAGCAAACTTAACACACTTGATGGGACACAACAATGGTGCAGTCTGAAAATGTACATTTGCATTTCAATTAAGTCTGGAAATATAGTTTGCCACAAATGAACTCACTTAAAATTAAACCCAAATCATATTTCAATTGAGATATCGTTGAATAGATAACCTGAAGGTAACGTGATCACTGAATTAAAAGTGAAAAGGATAACCAAATGTTTGCATGTCTGGGATTTAGCTCCTTTTTTGTTTAGTCCGGGTTCTTTATGAATTTATTATTTTAGTTTAGTGTTTTAGATAGCTTTCACTCCCCGTTTCATTTTGTTGTGTTTAGCCCTTTGTGAATTCCCTTTCTCCTCCCCTTCACACCTGGTTGGCAGTTGCTAATTGTCCCTCTGTTTTTATGCTGCTGGTTTTCCTTTTGCTCAATTGATTGTTATTTTGTTTATCACCAAGATTATATGTTTAAGTCAGATCATGTGTTTGCCAGAATTTGGGAAAGTTATGAGTTATGTTTACGGAAATAAAATTTCAGTTAAGGTCTCCTACCCGGTGACGTAGCTAGACTTTTATACATCGGGAGCCAGAGAGTGGGCAAGACTTAATTAGTTGGGTCATATACTAGCAAATAATTGGGTTCCTCTCTCTAACACACAACCTCACATACACTGCTGTGATAACTGTGGTCATTAGAAAGACATGAGAAATAAAATATATTCACATTAATTATCTGGATTTAAATAAAAGTGGAAAGATTTGTTAAACAAGGTCCATAGAAAGGTACTTTGGTTGTATTGTGGAGCAGTATGTGGAGCTCGAGGTGGTATTAGAGGGATCAATGGCTTCATCTTCATTTGCCATTGGAAAGACATTTTGTTTTTTGATGACTTTTCAAAGAATTTAATTTATAGTTCACATTTAGTTAAGGTTAGCTTAAATATGATCGAGAACAGTGGTTCCCAATCTTTTTTCCTCTGGGACCCCCTTCATGCATATACTAAAATTCCGTGGACCCCATGCTCCACCCTGTGCTGGAACCTTGCTGGTTTTAGGCTTTTAAAAATGAGATTCTCACCATAAACAATGTATTCTGGTTGAGTCCTGTCCTTTGATAAAGCCAAAGGTAAATGAACAACATATAGCCTTATTTTTTTCCCTTAAAATAGGGACAATTTGTGGACATTAATCAATTAATCACAATAGCTCTAATGTTCAAAACCTCATGGACCGCTGTGCTCTATGGGGGACCCCCTTGGGCACCACTGATCTAAAAAATAAAATCCAGAAAGTCACAATCTAGAGGCTTTCTAGATTCTGTCCAGATTAATTCACACAAATAGTGAAGACAACAAGAGTTAACTCCTCTTTTACAGAAATTGGTGATTTTTCAGAAAAGCTCACAATAGAGTGGTGTACTAGAGTGGTATAATACAGCTTTGTTCTTGGATTTTTGTCTGACCATAAAATATAACAGCAGTTTTATTTATTTCCACGGCATCAGCCCTGGAAATGCTGTCACCGAGGTCCCACCTCACAACTCTATTGACTGATCATCATCCATGGGCATCGTTAGGCTTATTTTAGGGGTCTTGAGCTACCTTAAAATGTTTTTAAAGCCCCCCTAAAAATAATGAATTTATTATTTAATAATTTCCTTTAATGATTGTGGTATTTATAATTGTTTGAGCTCTGTTCAGCAATGTCTTACACAGCGTAATGAAGTTTCCAAATCCGGACCGTTCCAGGTTTTTATTTCCACCTTCACTCTTTTATCGGATGAAAAAAATTGTAGTCACTAACTATAGCTAGGTAACAGCAAAAACTTGCTTTTTATTAATAAATTGCTCCCTGTTTTGCAAATAAAACACTTTCTAGGCCTGTTTAGTGTAAATCTGATAATGTGAAGCACCTCTTTCCACTCGTGAGTCTGATTTAGGTAAAAGAGCCACAGGACCAGACAGATGATGCTGAAGAGCTTCCCACAAAATAGTTTTGGTACACCGAACAAAGCACTTTATTAATTTCTGTGGCAATACTGAAGATGAAGACAGTCCACATAAGTTTTAAATATATAAGGGGTAAATAAAAAAAATTCATCCCTTTTTATACTTCCATCTGGTCAGTTTTTACCATCAACTCTTTGGTTATTCTAATATATTATACATTAAAGTAAAACTATAGAGTAAAATCACCTCCTGGCTGAATCAGTCTGCAGAGCAGATATGGTGACCTGTGAAGGGTTGCTTGATGGTTAGATTCCTTATTCAATCAGTCTGCAGAACAGAGATGGTGACCTGTGCCGGGCTGCTCAGTGGTTAGTTTCATTACAGCAAGAGGTCCTCGTTCAATCTTGGCTGGAGACTTTTTATGTGGACTTTGTGTTCTCCCTGTGCATAGGACAAGGACTTCTTTACATTCTCCAAAAAAAAAAAAAAAAGCTTAACTGGTGATTCTTTTGGACTTTTTGGTTTTTGGACAGCATTAAAATGTAACACAATCTCAGATGTTATGAAATATTTGTGAATTAAAAATGTAAAGTTATTTAATAGTTTTTTTTAGGATTTGTTAGTATTTCGTTTGTGGCTGTACTAACAGAAAATGCACTTAAGACCTAAGTGTGATTCTTAATGTGATATTTCACATGGGGTGTCCCAAAACTTTTTTCCATCACTCATTTATATCAATGTATCCAAAAGAACTCAACAGGAGTATGAGTTCATGGTAACTTTCCTCATGTTGCACACAGCTTTGTGTCTGAAATAACATTACGGTAGCTGGGGATCATTACAAGAACGGCTCTTTAACATTACTTTTACTCATTTTGTGTGTGCTTTGGTTTTTTAAAAAGCCTACAGTAGGGAATCAATGCCAAGCAACTGAGATGCCTTCTTATATTTAACATTTAATGCCTCAACAAAGATTCATTGTGTGCTACTGCCAGAAAACAGCAGCAATATGATCCTCACACGATTTCACCTTTTGCCATCTTGAGACAGCATTTGAAGTCACCCCCTTCTCCCTCACCTGCAGACAGAGATTAAGTGGGATTATTTGGCGTGTTTAAAATAGCTGTAGGCAGGTCAGTGTTGCCGTCTTTGATGTGCAGATATTTCACCTACCCACCATATGCATGTGTCTGCATGTATGTGTGCATAAGGACTGGTTAGAAGCTGTCACCAAGCTGTGCCCATGACATTGTTGCCATAGTAACATATTCTCCATGTTAATGACAGGCATGAAAGGCACGTTAAGAGACTGAATGTTTCTGTAAGGCTAAAGACATGCTTAAGTTTCACCTCAGATGCTGTGAGAGGAAACTGTATGTATGCATGAGTGTGTTCCACTTCACTTCGTCATTTCTCTTTCTCCTCACAATTCGACAAAGTAATTAAAAGACTGATGTCTTAATCTGTGATTTTAGCATGAAACCTTTAGGTTTAAACCTCACATATTACAGTTATTTGTGTGATATATTATTAGTATACTAAATTGCTTCGGCTAAAAATAATCTAAATTTAGCCAGAGATCTTCATGACTAAATGAGGGCTACAACTAGATCCAACATTTAAATAACATCTAGCGCTCAGTCAGTATGCATTTGCAATTCTCATCCACCTGGAATATTTTCCTTAGAATAGAAGAATAAACTAAATATAAAAACAAAGATGGCTATTGATATAAGCTTTTAGATAATTGATATTTTCACCAACAATATGAAATAAGCAAAAGTCCTATATTCTTCTTTCTAAATAAGAATCAAACAGAATTTCTAACTCTGGATTTCTTTTTCTGTCTTAGAACCCATGACTGCATATTCATTCATGTCTAACTCAGACGTTTCAACATTTTTGGGGGTCTTATGTTAGAAATAACTGACTCCTATATAATGAAAAGTCCCCTGCCATTTCCTCTGATGTCTAAGAACAAAATTTCAGCCAAGCTGCAGATGAAATGAGAAGGCTTCCAACCCTCAGCGAATGTACTCTTTTACAGTTGTAGCCATCTGAGGTGAGCTTTTGCATCACATTCCCTCCAAGGGAATTTAAATTGCTTTGGATCTGACTATAAATATGCAACAAGATATGTAAATTTGGGATGCTGCTTTGAGATCTAAGGAACTGCCGTCTTTCCTTTGGGAAAAAAAAAAAATCAAGATTCAACGAGGCTCTAAAATGTCAGTATTGGCCACAGCCTGTTTGTTTACCAATTATTCATGTTTTCTCATAAAGCTGCATCTCAGATCTTTGCGCTTATTGGGGCACAACTAAATCACAGGCCATAGCACCAGCACACAGCTCACAAGTATGGAAGCAGCTGAGCTGGTGTGTTTACATCCTGACAAGAATGCAGCAGAATGAAGACAGCAATGGGAGTCTGAGCCTTGCTATCAGCCGTCTTTCTCGTTCAGGGTCAATTCATGGCATTATAAGCATATGTTGAATTAAGTTGCACACAAATAAAACCCAGTGTGCTGAAATAAGTGTTCTTCAGAGATATACAACTTGGCGTTGTGTCAAACTGAACAAAAAGAAGGTCATTCTCAAATTACTTCCCTGCAACAAGAGACCTCTGCTTGGGGAAGATGCTGCATCAATGACATTCAAGCACCCAACTTTTATTTAAATTTTTATGAAACTGTAAAATGTTGCAAAGCGATCTGATATATTTCATTTTAGTATGAATGCCACAGACCTCCAGGATTTGTGTATACCATGGGAAATATATGTGTAAAATATCATGTGGCACATTAAAGGATTAGATTTTTATATAATAAGAATATCCAACAGATGTAATGATCAATAAGAGGGTTTATGGTGGCTAACAACAGTAAGTGTAAGTGCCCTCTGGGTGGAGAAATAAACTCTGTTGGATTTAGAATTTTTTTTTAATGGCAATAAAGGAGATAAAATTTAGCATCACTGTAGATCCCTGAAGGAATTAACTTATAATTGTGTTTGAGTTGCATCTCTATAGATCTTTTCTATGCAGTGGCAAACAGATGAAGCCTGTTTGTTCTCTACAGCTCTACAAATATATTCTTAGACATAAATATGTCAGAGAGATGGTATGACTTCTCAAAGGTAAGTAAGCAGATCTATCTACATATAAGTGGTAAAGAGAAAAATAATTAAGAACATCTAAATGACAAGTCCCTCAGTGAAATGATTGACTTCTGACATACAGTTTTTGATACCAAAGCAACTGATTGAATATTTAATTATAAAATTGTATGTCTAATGTGTTCTTATTCTTATTTATTTGTCATGCCTGCTCCACCTCTACCAGTCCGCTCATCTTCACCAGCCTACTGATGACCAGTTTGAGACTCCACCTGT
>JBAMHW010000009.1:26905835-26941455 GCA_037177495.1 Rhadinocentrus ornatus | reverse complement strand
CGGCACTCCTCCACTAGCTCCGAGTACTTTGCCCTTTTTCTCTCATGGGCCTCCTCCATCCGGTCCTCCCACGGCACCGTGAGCTCCAAGAGAATTACCTGCTTGGTTGCTACTGAGGTGACGACAATGTCTGGCCTTAATGTTGTCTTGGCGATCACTTCTGGGAACTTCAACTGCTTCCCCAGGTCAACTTTAAGCTCTAAATTATGCGCCGTCGCCAACAGGCCAGGGGATGTATGTCAGGGAGCAACAAAACTGATGGTGTTCCTAACTGGGCGAAGGCTCTTGCTGTGGCTGATTCCACTGCAGAGAGCATCCGCTACAGCCTCCAGGACTTGGTCATGTCTCCAGCGGTAGCGCCCTTCACCCAGGGCTCTCGGGCAGCAGCTGAGGATGTGCTCCAGTGTTCCTCTTTTCTGGCAGGGGGGACAAGCTGGTGTCTCCACCCTCCCCCAGGTAAAGAGGTTAGATGGACTAGGCACCATGTCGTAGACTGACTGAATCAAGAATGTTATGCGATGGTGTTCAGCTTTCCACAGCTCGGTCCATGCGCTCCCATCTCGTCCAGGCTCCCTGCAGACTCATTCACACCATCTGGCTGACCCGCTTCTCCTCTACTCCAGCTCACACCTCCTTATGGATCAGTGACCTCCTCTCTTTCCCCTTTGCTCTACCATAGCGAGGTATTCTACCACAACCCACATCCGCTCTTCCTTGTGCTACTGTGCCCACCAACACCCTCTGCCATAGCCTTGACTCTGCAACACTCACAGCATCAGAAGCTCTCCACTTATGTCCCATCCTAACCTCTATCTCAGCCTGGGCGACCTTTGGGTCACTGGACCTCCGGTATTGAAGCAGCTCCCTCGACCGAGAGACCATAATAAACTCCTCGCACAGGCTGCTTATAGGGAGCTTCAGCTTGTTGGTCTGCCCGTACAGGGCGATACTGCTCAGGCTTCGTGGCAACCCCAGCCACCTGCGGAGAAACCCGCTGCCCTTATCTCGAAGCCTTCCACCGTTGAAATGGGGACTTCATAGACCAAGAGGGGCCAAAGTATCCGAGGAAGGATACCATGCTGGTAAATCCAGGCTTGGAACTTGCCAGGGAGGCCAGACTTGTCCACCACAGCTAGCCACGTCTCCAGCCCTTGGTTGGTTGCTTGTGTGGAGGCTGCATCTCTCAGGCTGCAGTTAAACACCTTTCTCAGGCTCTTCACTCAGGATCATTAGCCTCTTGCGGATTATGGTGCGTAGCTCTGCCAGAGGTCCCCCTGTCCTCTTCACTCCCTATCTTGTGCTGCTGCTCAAGCTCTTCAGCTCCTATTGGAGCTGATTGATTTTACTAGCTCTGTGGTTCATAGTGTAGGGTGGCTTTGCTGTACGCCTCTCCTCTAACCCAAACCTCTTTGTGGCTATCCTGATGATGATCGTAGTCATTATCTTGAGGCGGCGATCAGCTTCCCCGGTTGCTTCCAGAATGATGTTGGCATCTCCATCAAACTGGAGCCACTCCTTCTCCTTATTAGCTTGGGCCACTTCACGATGTTCTGATGTACTGTGTGCATCTGGTGCCTGTGTCACCTGGAGGCTCCGGGCACTGTGGGGTGACTCCTGGCCAGGCTCCTCCTGCGTCTCACCAGGCGTAGTTCCTGCGCGCTGTGACACCAGAACGTTCTGCACACACTTCATCTTTGCCTGGTAGATCCGCAGTCCATGTTGGTTCTTGCATATCTTACCACATATGCATTCCATAGTCCTCGTCGTATTTCCATTTCCATGTGTCATCATCCTTTGGTCCATCCAGTGGGATTCTCTCCCCCCCCCCCTCTCTCGGGAATCCCTGGGGGTATTGCTCCTGTAGGTCGATCTGTATCTTGTTATGGGTCTCTTCCTCTCGGAAGATGCAGCTTGGGATGCTATCCCTCACTGCCCCAGTGCTGTGTTTCCGAGCTGTCAGCTGTCTCTCCAGCTGTCACCAATTTGTACTTAGTTGTCAACCAGACTGTTCCTGGTAGTCACTGGTGGTTCCAGTAAAAACAGAGCTAAATTTAATAAACTAAAACTAAGCTAAAGGTTTAGCTTCCAGAAACATAAGTGGCAAAAATGTGTAATTATGTAACCCCAAATTTAACAGCAGTGGATTTTTTTATTTTTTTTATTCAATTGGACCCTTTTCAATTAAATAAACTCTGCAAATGGTACCAGAACTGTATAATCTAGATTCACAGTGGCACTCATAGGCACAGTGTTCTGGTAATGCACAGACATGCATGTTAGGTTTGGTAAACAGGTCTCTTTAAATGAGACTGCATGCCTCAATGGGACTACCTAAAGGTTAAAAATAATGGTGAATACAAATTTCTAAGTTTTGAGTCCTTTTGACTTAGAGTCAAAAGCTGTACCAAATACATGCTTGTGTGTGACTGTCAAACAGTGTCAAATGTAATTTCTAAGTTTGCGCTGCAAAATTTTTACTTGTGCTGGTTATTTTAAAGATATTAATAAAAGTTAAGCAGTGAGCAAAGGTCAACCACCCCACCCACAGGGTCACTCATAGCAGTTTTTGAAAAAATAGAGTTAATGAAAACATGCGCTAACTATCTGATCAACAGCATTTTGAAGCTAAATTACTTCATCAAAGGCCTTCTTCAAGACTTCATTTATCACATCAAACCAGTTTAATGAAGTATTTTGAAAACTTGGAAAAAAAATAGATAGCTAGGTCAATTTATTTTACAGTGTTTGATAGTGGTGTCAGTCAAGAAAACTGACCAGAGTCGATGAATATTCTTTCAATGGGTTTCCGCTAAACTGCTGATCTTCTGGACAAAATGAAAGACTGTTTTTAAAGCTCCTAAATTCACACTAAATGAAAATCCTGCATCAAAATCTTCTCTCTCAATTTATGTATCTGTCCTGGAGAATAGCCACACACCTATGAGCAATTAGATGCATCACTGTTAAAGTCTGGGGTTAAAAAAATGAAAACATAAGCTAGCACAAACAAACAGACTAACACAAAACATGTACAGCACAGTTTATAAACACCAATTTTGTTTGATTTAGGTAAAGCAGGGGCCCAACTGACTTTAGATAACCTTTAAACTTAAATATTTTTGGAATTATGGTTGGAAAAAATTAAATTGAACCAAATATCTAAAATGAACAATTTTTTTGTGTTTTTAGAAAATTTGAAAAAAAAAAAATACTTTAAGAGGATGACAATATTGAATGTATAGCCTAAAACATTCTTTCAAGGCACTTTGGGGCTCTAAACAAAATTTGAGATATTGTAAAAGGGGTTCTCAGAGGTTTAACTGGTTGTCTGCCAAATGCCTGCATAGAAAATTGCTTCCACAGGCAGAAAAATGACATTTAATTTCCAGGTGAAAAGGCAGGCAGTGCTAGAAAGATATGCAGCAGAGACCGAAGGAGAAATGAGGGTCAATGAAAACATCATACGGGCTGATATTTTATGGTTCAGTAGCAAAACAGTGCTTCACCAGTAATTTCACTAAACGGCCTAATCTACACTGGCATCTCTTTTATCAGCTGTTTCTAGAGCAAGAATATTCCAATATTTTATTTTTAAAAAAAGAAAAGAAAAATCATCTAATGTATTAGACAACCTGCTGTGCAGCAGCAATCATTCAGACCAAATATAAATCTTTAGTTGACCAGTGCATTCCCTTGTGCATTTCAGACAAGCATTCAGTAAAGCTGCATGAAAGACAGGATTTTAAAAGTAAAGGATAAAGTAAACAAACCTCGTGCATGCACTATAGTATTCTTTGTTTAAAAACATGCAGAAACTCAGAGGAGACCTTAGTGTGTGATTAAATCGATTCTGATGTGCCTCTGATTACAGTTTTAAGCAAAAGGCTTAAAGGAAATAAGAAAAAAAAGTGTGAACCCATTTATCAGAGGTTCCAAAATAAATCTACAGCAAAAAGAGGGCATTTTAATTTACAGCTTAGTCTCACAGGAATATGTCAAATAAACACTAAATTTTAATTTTAATTTTAATATTATACATTTTCAACTATTTCATATGGGTGTCAGAGGTCCAACAACACTGATTTCAAAGTGTATTACCCCAAATTCAGCCTTGGTTCTAAATTTCAGCCCATTCCAAATTTTGCTTTAGTGAGCTCTAATGAGAACAGGCTGTTTCAGTGTCTGAACCTTTAAATGCTCATTAATGGTGTCTGTCCAAGCCCCTCTCTGGGACAAGATCCACCTTTAGCTGGTACCTATTATGTGATTTTTAGAGGGCAGACTCAGTTAGCCAGGGAGGCTGGTCAATTACAGTATCCACTACTGGTTATTTCCCTGTGTGAGGTCACAAAGGGAAATATCTCAGACTAACCCGTTTTAATACACATTCACTAAAAAGTTGAGCAAGCAAGTGAGAGAGGTGACAGAATTTTCTCATTTTAGGGCCTCATACATAGGCTATGAGGACACATATGACTGTTAGAAAATCTTTAGAAAGTAAATTTTGCATAATATAGGACCTTTAACATAGAATTACGTGGTTAGGAGGCACATCCTGTGCTGTGTTGGAACGATGCTTTTATATTACTCTGAACTAAGAAGTTTATGTATTTATTGTTAGACTGATGCTTATAATTCTGATGGTAATGAATGATCCAATATTTATTCTGATAAACATACAATAATATTTAAGTTAATTTTTTAGGGTAAAGTGATAAGATTATTTTTTATCTTTCCAAATGCCTTTATCACAAACAAGTTAGAAACTTCCTATCACAACCACTGGATGAAAACCTCAGTATCCAGGTCACCCATACATCTTCTGCTGTTTATCTGAGATCGGGTCACGGAGTCAGCAGCTTAAGGAGAGAAGCCTAGATTTCTCTTTCCAGGCCACTTCTTCCATCTCATCTGGGGGAATCCCAGGGCACTCCCAGACCAGCCAGGAGATACAGTCCCTGGTCTTCTCCAGGGCCTCCTCCCAGTGGGACCTGCCCAGAATAACTCACCAGGGAGATCCTCAGGATGCATCCTAACCACATAAATTAGTAAATTTGTTAGACTTTTTTTAAAGCTGGGAGTTATTCTGAAATAAAAACAACTCTGGAGTCTAAATAGTTGGGTCTTTTTGTTGAGCCGAGTTAAATGAGCTGGCTCATTAACCCTTAAAACTCCATGCCATTTTTTTGCTATCTTTAGTCCACCTATCATTTTTTTTAAATTAAAAGCTGCATTAAACACAGTCAACATAAAGACATTATGTCTTTTTAGGACAGTCTCAGTTGTCAGATTAAGAGGCTAAAATTATTTAAATAACTGCTATATAAAGCCAACAAAAAACAAGACAGAACTGTTCGACAGTGACCACGCCTTTTCTCACCTGCATAAATACACAACAAAAACTATTTACGTATTTACACTTTTTCTCCAGGCGTTATTATGAAATTTACAATTTTTTGTGCTACTATTTACCTACTATTCTCACAAAACCAGGTCAAACTCAGCTCAGTTTTGGTGCCACCAAGCATCAAAACGTTTCCTTGGTTTTATTTCAGCCATTGTTTTTTGTTCTTTTCAGACAGACACAAAACTTTCTTGTCACTTGTTGATCTTTGGCCACTCCTCATTGGACATTGCTGTCAACTGAAGCTATCTGATTGGTTAGAGTTTGACAGGTAGTGACATCATTAGAATTTCTGGGTCAAATTGGAGAAAATAGAGCAAATTAAGTCCACATCAACTCTTGCAACAGCCATGACTGTCGTGATGACAGTTTTATCTCTAATTCTGTATAATTTACTTCAAGGAAAAAAGTTGTTTCTGCAATGTGATAAACCCTGTGATCTATAATGAACAGGCTTTCCTCCTGATTGATGGGATGAAAGGATTTGGGTGACAGATGCTGCTCATCATTATTGGTTTTGTCACTAATTTCATCTACCTTTCTATTATAGACAGAATTAGGAGTGTATTGTGATTTTAACCCATCAGCAGATGCAAAAGAAGTGAAAAGGAGATCCAACACACCAAGACATTCAACAGAGAGGACATGCCACTGATTTCAGAACACTGGAATGCTTTTTGAAAGCACATAAATGGTTGATGCAAACTTGATTAACACATTTCAAAGTATTTGAACTCTGTGAGAATTCAGCCTTGCTCCTAAACCTTGAAAACGTGAACACACAATATTATTTGCATTGCAGTTTGTTCAACAGAAAGTGCAGTTATCCATTACAAGGCTTCACCAAGCTCAATCTCTGGAGTGCAGAAAGCTCCTACCTTATAATCTTTATTACAGAGCATTTATGGTACATTTGACATTATTGCACTATCTCCTCAAATACAGGGGAATGCTTTACTAAGTAACTTGATAGAAAATATATAGCATACTGTAAATAGTGGTATCAGTGAAAATAAAAAGAAATCACCAACCATAAAGATCCAGTAAAGTAATAACATTGGAGCAAGTCCATTGACTGAGTTACTAGGAAGCTTTTATGGGGTGTTAAGTTCCTAATTTTTCATTTTGTGCACACACACAAAAAAAAGAGTTTAACGTAAGAAGTTCTAAATGACACATGTTATGGAAGGTAGGAAGTGATGCTAAAGCTTAATTTAATTTCCTCACTATGCTTGTTAAAATATATCCAATGTTCAAGATGCATGTTGTTTAATCTCTTCTACAGCAACAGTAATGTGGCAGACAGACAAAAAGAGCAACACACTCAGAAAATCACCCATCTGTAAGGTCAATTTTGCATGTGTGCAGGGATAATTTAGTGATGCATTTATCATCTGATTTATCACCCTTTCCAGTGGCAGAAATGTGTCAACGTTTTATTCAGGTCATTACAGAACAAGTAGGAAAATGTTGGGACAGTTCTGAAATAAAAAAAAACTAAATAAAAAAAACACATTGCAGTACATGGTGCTAAAGGAAGAAGACACAAATACTGCAAGACAGAAATAAGTCTCTAAAATAACTTTTACTCCCACAGATATTGGTAGTTTTTTTATTTATTTATTTTTTCTTCTACTATCATCAGGAACAGATATCAGGTTATTATCTGATTTCTGTGGAGTTAAAACTGTATAAAGTATAACTTCCAAAAGCCAGGAGAGCTCAGGGCAGAACCAACACGCTAAAGGGATTATACATCCAATATAACCTCTGGATGCCTCAAGATTCACCAGGAGACCCAGATAAGGGGCAGATGTTTTTTTGGATAAATGAGTGGAATAATTTGGTGGTGGTGGTTTGTCGTGACAGGTTCTTCGGGCGACTGGAAAAAGTTTGCTTTGCACACATGCTTTGGACTTGATCTGTGACAACCAAGAAGGCAGAAAAATCGATGGAACAATAACAACAGCTCCACTTTTTGACCAAGTCAATATCAGGCTGACATGGTTTTCCTTTCCACGGTTTAGTGAAGCAATTCAGCCCTTTACTGGAGAGGAAATCTGCTTTGTCCTTAAGCTCTGCTCATCACAGGGTGGGAACTGGCTTCAACACTGTGTCAATAACACAAAAATCCTCATCTCATTTTCGTACTTTAGATTTTGTTTTTTTGTTTCTTTTTGTTGAATATGATAAACTCATCCCAGTGGTGTTATTACCCTCACAGTATTCTTGAGGCACAAGGGAGTCATGATTATTCCTTTTCATCATTTTTAAGCTGGTTAGAAAAATTGTGATGATTGCAGAGTCAGAGGTCTTTCTCTCAGTGCAGCCAGCATACAGTTATGTTTTTATTGCATGCAGTTCTTGTCTTCTTGTTTCTCCTTCTCACTCTTAAATCTGTAATATCCACTGGACAAAATAAATGCATGAGAAATGCTGCTAACATCTTTGCAGTTGGCAGAAAAGAGACAGGTTCTGCTGCATTTTGATTTGTTTTCCTGAGTGGCCAAGTGATTCTGTGCTGAGTCGGCACAATGAGTTTTAGATTAACACACATATACACATAGCAATCAAAAGATTTTTTTTATATGATCATAATCAAAATCATTTCCAAGAAACATTCATACAGATTATAGCTTATGACAAAAACAATATAAATTCGGTTTTATATGTGCCTACATAAATTATATTAAATGCAATATAACAACGTAAAAATATCCTGTGTAATGTCAAGGTCCAGAGTAAGCAGAGCAATTACCTGAAAATATAATGAGAAAGGTAGTTTAATCTATTTTTTGTGTAGGTGTGTTGGTAAAAGAGTCACACAGAAACAAGGCTCAGGGCTACATTAGCTAATACCAGGACAACACCTTCTCTAAATTCAAATCGTCAGTGTTTCAAATGCACAGTGAGCAATGTAGGCCAAAGAAAAATACAAAAGCAAAATCCCCATGAAGAGAAAGAATTAATGGATTACAACAAGACACTTAAAAACTCTCCGGAGAGTAATGGATCCATTACAAAGCCCACAGTGTCACTGGACTGAACTTTCAAATAAAGCAACAGCCACGTAATTTAAATAATTGCAATGAAGAATTGTTATTTGGTAAATACAGTGCTGTGCAAAAGTATTGAGCCACTAGAGTCTTTATGTATTGGCAGAAATATGTGAGACAGGTCCAACAATTTACTCAAATATGGACCAACAGAGAAACAGAATAAGGGTGAAGAAAAGTCAGTATTTGGTATGACAGCCTTTATCCTTCATCACAGGCTGAACCCTCTGAGGCTAACTTCTAGTAGTAGTCATCAGGAAAACGTCTCCAAACTGCTTGATGGACTTTCCAAAGCTCTTCTTTAGAATTTGGCTGTGTGTTTTTTTTGTTGTTGTTTTTTTTTCTGTTTTCTGTAGCAATGATCCTACACTACTCCAGTTTTGTTAAGGTCTGAGGAGGATTCATCTCTCCATTAAACGTGGTGCCACTAATTTTCAGTTCAGTTTTTGTGTAGTTTGGCATGCCTCCTTTTCTCTCCATTTCCCTTCTTGGCAGACACAATTCCATTGAGTCCATAGATGGATCACCTGAAGGGCCAGATGAATTTCTCAGGACCTTTGTCAGGTCTTTGCTGGATTGTTTTTATTTTTTTTTACTTTTCCTATTTCCTAAGGACATAACTTTTAGATTCAGTTAATCTGAATTCTTTTCTATTATTATTTTGTTCTAAGCCTTCGACTTCTTTTCACATAGTTTTTAAGGACATTTCAAAAATATGCCAGGATTTTACCTAACAGTGAAGAGGAAATCACCTTGTTGGTAGAAATTTACTATAACAATAGCTCATCCGTTCACTGAGAAGCCTTTAATGCTAGAATGATTCATAAGTGTTAGAGAGCTTGAACTGAAAATAAGTGAAAAAAACAGCTAATATCTAAAGAAAATCTTTAAAAGACCCTCAGAATAAAGAACTATTACTCATAACTGCTGTAAAAGTTTACAAAAAAAGTCTGGCTCCTTAGAGGCAAACAGGCTTTTGAACAATACTTTTGCTTATGTTGATATTTGACTGGCAAGAAAATCACTTAATGCAGACCTCCGTCATACATCACCGCAACCATAAAAACGCTCTAATATAAAATGTTTTACAGTGCACACCTAAAGTGAAACACCTGAGAATCCCCCTGGTTCTTGCACAAATAAAGTCCGTACAACCACCCACCTAGTAATTAGCTTGTGTATTGACATAGTATAATAAAATATAATACAAGTTTTTTGTTTGTTTGTTTGTTTTAAGATTTTGGATGTTGTAGCAAATGTAGTGTCTTTACACAATGAACTAAAAATATTTAAAGGCACATTGTGTAAGAATTACTTCCATCTAAAACTGAAATCATGTATGTCATTCTAACGTATAGTGCATTCTAGAGCCTCACTCATCTCAAAAAGCCTCAACAACACTGATGAAAGCATGTCATCCCATAGCTCATGTAGTGTTCACTCAGGTAAAGAGATTCATGATTTCATAAATATTGCAAACTGCATTCCATCAAACTGTCCTCTATGGTTCCTCTGAGTTTGTAAGGAAGAATGGTTCTCACCGGGGGAACGGTTCTCGACAGGAAAACTGGCCTTGACACAACACCAGCTTTTTGTCACAGTAAAATGCAGCTTATTAAGCCCTCCCACCGGCTTTAAGTCCGGCTTTACCTCGACTGAAAGCCAGCATTTACCGTGACTATGAAAGCAGCTGAAATCCTGTAAACATACATATCTGTACCAATGAGGCTGGTGTATTTTAGCAGATGCTGCCAATGGTAATGAGAAACACTGTCTAATCAAACTAAATGAAAAAATTTCATTTTGAGGCTAATTTAGGAAAGTTTCGTTGACTTACTCGTTGAGGAGAAAGCTGGCAACTTCAACATTCCTTTTAAAATCTTTCTGCTTCATGAGGTGCCCTTGATCAAGACATGAAACAGCCCTATGCTCCAGTGGAGTGGCTGGATACACCTGTGGCAACCACCTGTGGCAACATTCAGACACACTGCTGTTTTCACAGGTTCATGTCAATGTCAAGCAGGAAGTACAAAGGAAGTGCATGCATTATCACATGACTCATTATAGTCATGAGCATATTTAAAATGCTCTATGTATAATTGCTTTATAAAATATACACTATCAGACTACCTTATATGAAACTGGGTTTGCTCTGACATATGCATAGATAATTTAAGGGCTAAAAAATGAAAATCGTCCTCTGAAAAATGGATCCTTACATCAATAAAGCAGGTTGAATTACCTCTTTAACCTTGACATACATAGACCCACAGCACAAGAGAAAAACACTCAAACATACTGATTGTACAGGCAGTTTACACACATTCACGCCTTTATATTTCAGCATGATGTAACAGCAGAGTGTTTTATTTGATGGGTCCTAGTTTGTGCAGATTCAACACAGTTTCCCAAAGGTTTCTGTAACTGTAAGCCTCACAGTTTCATCTGTTTTGAAAACAGGACTAACGTCTGAGGTCATTACTTAATTTTACTGCACAAATCCCAAACTAGTTTGGGCCAGTTTGAGATTAGTGTTGAGATTTTGGATGCGAAAATATAACATATGTCGGTTAGAGTCCTCTAATCAGTCTGCTGCTGGTGCACATTATTCCTCATCGGTCCACAGTGTATCTCTTTATGTAAAATGCTTATAGAATTCATTACTGTGTGTTTTAATTTGCATGTTTTTGTGTGGCTGGTGGAGGAGACAGGGCCAGAAGAAAACAGCATTTTGCCTTTGTTTGCTTGAGGCCAGTGGTTCATTGATTACTCCACTGATTTCAAGGTAACTGAGGGTTTTCCCATCCCTGCATTTTCTCACTGAGCTTTATTCAGGTCTCTGGGTGCACCTCATCCATAAATTTAAAACAATCCCGCCGTACAAAGCAAATCATGTGCTGCCGAGGCAAAAGTGCAAACTCGATTCAAATGCAGGGGCTGGTTTGGGGTTTTGTGCTGTCTTGGCTCTTTGCAGCAATGCATAGCATGTGGTATTTTAAATTACCGTGCCTTTTTTTCTTACGTACAAAACAAGACACATTACTCTATAAAAAAAATAATTGAACAAGATTGTGTATTCCAAGCAAAGAGATTATAGGCAAATAAGGTGAAATATTTAACTCGTAAGTATCACGATTGAACATCCCATTGCTGGTCTTTCCTGAGGTCTTAGTAAAGTGTAGGTGACGTGATTTGTTTCTCAGCCATGAGTTTACCTTTTAATTTTAACTGCTTTTAAGAGGAGTCCTGGTCTCTGTGTTTTTGGTTTAGTTTTATTGTCCTCTGGGTTCATTGTCTTGTCTGGTTTCCTGTTTTTTTGTATTTCCTTCCCTGGTGTATTGCATTCTGTTTAATTTCCTGTTCATTAGTATACCTGGTTCTATTTGCTCATTTGCTTCACCTACGCCCTGTTAGTTCACCTCTGTATTTATACCCTTTGGTTTCAGTTGTCCAGATCATTCGTTGTGTTTCCCTGTCTCTTTTGTTTCGGCGTTGTGTTTCTTAATCAAAATCTTTATTCCTGCATCTGTCTGCCTCCTGCCTCCTCCATCCTGCATTTGGGTCCTCACATCCTGCAATCCATGACGTAAGGTTAGATTCAGCCACTCCACTCTTTCTGTAACCCTAAATGCTTTGGGCTACCATGCTAACATTAATTTAGACAATTACATTCAATAATCATTGAAGGGCATAATTACCCTGACAAAGCACACACCACTTAACCTGAGAGCTCACACTAGGTCAACCACATAAAAATATTATTAATAAAATACTTGACTAGTAGTTTTAAGCTCAAATAATTACCGTTCTGCAATTTACATTAAGTGCCATTACTGTTTTTTTCAGGAACTATCTCTTCATGAGATGTGTGTTGGGCTGGCCCATGTTATAAAACCAAAAATGAAGCTAATATTCATTAATAAATTGGAAATTGGAGTTCCACTCTTGACTTGGAAGACCAACATACTGAAAGGGTCATTAGCTCATTTCTTTTTTAGGATAACTAAATGTTAAAACTGATCATGATGAAAACCAGAGCAAGTGTTTTTTTCCTATTGCAGATGTAGAGAAAATACAGAAAAGGATTTTTTTTTGTAAAATGTGTCTGAGACACAATTATAAACTTTTAAATCTGAATAAAACTCACTGAATGTGGTTATTTTTGACCAACTGGCTCTAAAGTGTGTGCATATTAAAGTTTACAGTTAAATATATGTCATTAAGTACAGACAAGAGATTATCTTTTCCTTTTTCCTTTAAATCAATGTTCAATATTCAAGGTATTTTTATTATTCCAAAGAGGCAATTTGATGACAGAAATGCATAATAAAATATGTAAAGACATAAAATACTATTGACAGGGGAAATAATTTACATTTTGAACCAATTTTTTCAGCATCATAGCAGAATGTGGATCTGGCTTTTTCTTTTTCTTTTTTTATATAGAGACCTGACCTTAAAGAAGTCATTGCGATCATGTAATGGCTTTTCTGCACTTTTGCGCCACATCTTTATGATAACATCATTTCAGAGTTGTGGATTTTTACTGGAAAGCATTTTAGATATCAGTTTTTATTGCTCCTAAAAGCAGAAATGACACAATTAAAAAGATCTTCAATACACATAGAAATAACACCTGAAAGATGGAACAGTCTTCAACTGCGTGACGAAAAACATGAATGGAGTGAAAATCAGGATTATTTTATATGATATAATCAGTTGTAAGAGGCTGTGTCATTAGGATGCATCTGTTCACATTTACTTACTTTCATCTTTTAAATGGATAGAGAGGATTAAATCTACCCCATCTGTTTCTCCTTACCTATGTAACATGTTTAAAATAAAGATGGGTGTATTATGTAGCCTTAAACAATCAAACCATGACCTCACTGACAATCACAAAAAGAAAAATACTGCCCTTAGATTCCTTCTCTTTAGTAGGTAGGTGGTTCTGCAGAAATAAATTGATATTTCTTTCTCAAAGCAAACTGATATGTGTTGGATTTTTCAGAATAGGAAGCGGCTTGAATGGCTGAATAAATAATCTCACATATTCAGCAAATGTGTTTTTGAATTCATTTTAAGTCATTTTGCCCATTTACGCCTCAGTTTTCAAAACACCAGCCATGAATGATCACATTTGTCCTGCACCCATACATCTGTGGATGATGAAACTACATCTGCTCTTCTTTATTATGTTCTATTGCCACCTGAAATCACAGCTCTCACACATCAGCCAGTATTTGCTGAGAGAAATGAGCACAGACTGCAGGATCAAAATGCAGCGAGCACAGCACAGTTGCAAGTAAACATCTGTTTGCGTGGTGGTGCATGATTCCAGGAAGTGGAGTGTGATTGAGACATATAGGTGTTTTCTGCCCTCGTTCGTGATGCAGCATGAAAAATAGGATGTGCAGATGCTTCATAGGATATGAGATGGAGTGAAAAGACAGCTGTGTGAAGAAATATTTAAATAATGATTGCAAAGTCAAGAAAACATTTTCATTTGGATTCTAATCAAATAAAATGCAGTGATAAAGCTGGTTTTGCTATTTGCTTTCACTCCATGCACACAAAACTGACTCAGAATAAAAGTTCTTTTCAGAAGAGAGCAGAAGCAGTTTTGACCCGTTACTGCTTACAACAGGTACTTTTCCAGGAAGACCTCTCTCACATAGAGTTGGAATACAGCAAGGATAGCCTAATCAATCGTTTTGCTCATCATATTCCATCTCAACTTTAACTCCTGACAGTAATGTGCGAGTAAATATCTTCATAAAATAGTTCCAGTTCACTGTTGCTCCAAGAGCAGCAACCAGGTCACCTAAGGTCGGCCAGCTGGTGCATTTTAAAAGTAAATTGCCAGTAGGAACAAAAATCCTCAAAGTTAGAGTTGTCTGCCACAACAGATACATTCACGGAGAAGGGCATGAGGTTATGTTCACTGGAAAATTCATAGTCTTCTATCGGAGGCAATATTAAACTAGGGTGAGCACCAGCACAAAAACCTGTAGGAAAAAAGGGCAAGGGTTAAGGTAGTCAACACAGGCTGAAAGTGGCTGCTAACAGTAGAGTCTAGCTGTGGGATTAAATGTGGCAAATAGAGAAGTGAAAAGTTGTTAATTGTTTGAAGCTAAGTTGCTTTTTAGTCCAATTACCTGGGTTTTAGTCAATACCACATTACTACAGTCAGTCAACGTTTATTTGATGGAGAAAAAAGTGCAGGACTCCAGCCAGGTCTCAAGATAAAATGTGAATTGGGAACAAAAGGAAAGCAATTTTGCTCTGGCAAAGTAAGAATTAAGTATTTGTTTATGTGACTCCCAGCATGACTTCAAAGTAATGCATTTCAGTTTGAGATGTCTGGCACATGGTACACACAGCAAAAGGGCAACTTTAAGGCGCAGCGTGACGCTCTCCTAATGCCACCAGCTGGGAAAGGCTAGTTGTAATTGTTTATTGTTGTACACACATATTGGAAACTGATTTCCACTCCCATTTTTGCCTTAAATGTATGCACACACTGACTTAGTTATTTGCACATAAGAAGACTGTTTGCACCTGAAATAAAAAAAAGCATGTTAATGATAATAATTGTAAGCAAATGTAAAACTGAGCCACTCATCAGTGAAGAAAGAAATTGAAATCAGTTCGAAGTTCTCAGCTCTGGAATCACAAACAGACTAAATTGAATGGACATGTTACTTAAACTAAGGGTGCATTTACACCAGCATAGACCAGGTAACTCCTAAGTCTCCTAAGTCTGATTAGCCATGACAGAAAATGGCTTGTTCACCACAGAAAAATAATGCAGCAACAAGACATCTATGCAGTCTTGAGGTTTCTGTTTTTACTTTGGTGTTTAAACCTAATGTGGTTTTCACTACATGGTTTTCACGACATGCTCTATGTCATTTCCTCTCTGGATGGTCTGTTTGCTTTGTTCACTTGAACGTTGGGACTTCTGATTACTTCCAAGTAAACTTGAAGAAGTTTGAGTTCAAGTAAACCGAAGCCTTTGAAGTGAACCAGAGCTCATTTCTTTGGTCTGCACACACAGATGTATGAATATCAAGTGTTTTCTAAAAACAGTAGAGTGTCATGCCTGCTCCTTCCTCTCAGGTGCGCTCCACCTCTCCAGAGTACTAATCACCGGTGACAGCACTACAAGACCCAGAAACCCTCTGCTCAAGCCATCTTGGACCACACCTGTCTTCTATCAGCATTATAATCAGTGACTGCACCTGGTCATCTGCCTACATATACTCCCTGCACAGACTATCACGTTGTGTAGTATTCCTTGCCTCTCATTTGACCCACACCGGTCATTAGTGTGTAAGAGCTTTATAAAAACTCTTACCTATGTTTGTGCCTGTCCTCACTCTGGTTCAGCGTGACATAGAGTGGTGGATGAGCCAATCAGATTGACTTACTGCTGCAGTACATATGAGCACATTTTAGCAAATGATGATAATGGAAAAATAAAAAATCACTATAATGAGTTTTGCAATATGTTAAATTTTGTCACACAAAACACTAAATGTTTGGTCTGATGAATGTGTGATAAGTAAAAGTTATGAAAAGAAATGCAAAGAATGAAAATCTAATAAGGGTGTGAAAAGCTGCAGTTAATGGTGTTTATTAATTACAGAATTGTTCATGGGGTGGGAGATTAAATCCTGTATTTAATTGCCCAATAATTCAAGCTGTGGGTCAGCTTACAGTGCTACTATCCAAGCCATGAGGCTTTAATAGCAAGCGTTGGGGAAAAAAAGGAAAAAAAGCAGTCTGTGTTAAGATGTAGAAGTCCCAAAAAAATTAACAGGAAGTTTCCAGCTTCGATCTATTGATGCCATTTTGTCCAGTGAAATAAAAATCAAAAATATGGGGACTGGCTTGCCTAATGCTCAAGATGATTTGAGGCCTTGAGCATGGCAGTTGTTTATGATTCTGATATTCAGAGTCTGAAAGCCAGAGTGAGTGACTGGTGTGGCACAGAAGTAAAAATATCCTGCACTGCAAGTGTCAGAAGCTCAGCTTTCTCACAGATGCCCAAGAGTCAATCCGTGATTTGTAGCTGTCTAAGGATTTGCCCTTGAATCACAGGCATCAGACATCTGTTCGTTGATCCTGTCTAAGTCGCTTGTATTCTGAGGATACTGTCCAGCTGATGGCCTAATTCAATGTAAATACAGTCCTTCCTCAGCCTACCTGCTGTTGCCAGCGACAGATGTTCGCTGGGTAGATTTGGCGTCTTGCTGCTCCCCTCTGAACTTTTCAAAACACTGTAAAGTACTTTTCTCCTATGAATAAAACTATAAAAAGGATTATTGGGGCTGTTTTCAACATCAGGCCTGTGTTATTATTTTTTTTTTTATTCATCTCAAAATCCATATATGAGCAAATGAGTTACTTGTATGCTCTTTATAAAATAATCCAGGCAGTGAGGCACAGTGTTTGGATTTGCACTAGCTGGCAGTCAGTGTCTTGTATGCATTCTGACCTAATGCTGCCAAGGGACAATCTGTAAACCACACAGATCCATCTGACATCATTTCCTGCATAGTGGTGAGTTTAATATGATGACAGTTGGATAATATGAGTACCCAACTACCCACAAAAGCACTAGGCCCGTCTGGACAAACACTGTGAGAAAGATTCAACAGCACAAAATTGACTTCAATTCTAACTTTCATTAGGGGCTCCTTGTGAAAGTTTTTAATTGGAGATAATTTATTTTAAATACAATGATATTTTATTTAAAAGGTTTACTCTTCTTTCCACAGCTGCACTCTAATTTTGGCTCCAGGGAGGCTAATCATTTGTTTTAGGAAATGGGGCCGAAGCACCTTTACTATCTTTAGGTCCTGGAGACTGACCTGGCAGCACATCCCCCTCCATCTACTGACTGGCTAAAAAGTAGACATGGGAAACCCAGTACAGGAATGGATCATGAATCAGCCAATGGATTATTTTAAATGATCTTTACAACCATCAGAAACATGCCTTTTGACATGTATCATAGATGTAGTTATTCTAAATGCGTTTGCTTTAAAAACAGAGAGAATCTGACATTTTGCCAAATAGTGTCAAACTGTCAGTTTGTTTAATGCTCACTGTGTCACAAGCATGCATATTCACACCTTTTTATTGTATGCAACACGAAGAAATAGCATGGCTGTGTCAGGCATGGCCCAGACTCTTCACTTTTCCATCATTTTTTCAGTACTTTTTTTTGTCTCTGGTGACTATGCACCTCCAGGCCATTCTGCAAGACACGAAAAACACAACTGTGCCAAAATGTTGCAAACTGTGGACTAATTTCAGAAAAAAAATAAAATAAATACAGACCAGACCATTTTTACTTGGAATCAACTGGTCATGTGACCCCCTCATGTAAATGCAAAAAAAAAAAAGTGTTTCCCTTACTCCTTTGCTATATACTTCTGTATGGATACATCTCAAAAACCACTTCATGAGAGCGTAAAAAACCTTTTTTGTGATATTGGAGAGTTTTGTTTTTTTTAATTTAGGTGTTTCCACTACCAATCTTTTATTGCTATAGTTAGGTTTTGCACAATTCGGGGGGTAACGGAAACTCCCCTACAGAGTCCCCCTATGGACTTACAAGTTTAATGGATAGGAACACATGCTTCTATGTTAACATCTAACTTGATCTGTCTTTTTTTGTGTGTGTTCAGAAAATGTAATGCAAGAAATATGAAAGGTGTACATTTTCAATTCTTTACAACCTATTTAATGTTCAGAAATTATTCATATTTGATGGATGATTGTTTGGAGATGCACAATAACTGAAGAAAATAATTAGATAGTAAATGTTAAAGGAAAAAAATCACCCATGAAGGCAATTTTTTGCTAAAATAGTGGTAAACCTGTCTTTATTTGTATTTTTAAAGGAAGATATATTTTCCTTCAGAAATACAGAACAAAGAATATTTGTATATTTAAATGTCAGTGTTAGTGTGTGTTGCTGTGATTTGAAAAAGATAACATCACTTTTCATACACCAAAGAAAACCATTTGTTTTACAATGCCCATGGTGATATTCTATTGCCAGCCACAGTAGAGCTACATTGTCTGGATTGAAATACTCACCTCTGTCAGAACATTACATATCAATGGACCCCAATGAGCCTTTTGGGGCTTGCCCACCAGGCCTGTCTCCAGCATTGGCAGCAAACCGGGCCCCCTTCCATCTGTTGCCCTTGTCCTGTGTCTGTGCATGCATGTGTGTGTGTGTGTGTGTTTGTGTGTGTGTGAGAGTATGGCTCTGGCCTACTCAAGTCCTATCTCTATCATCTGCTGAACACCAGCGTTTCTCTGTTTTCCTTTTATTGGGCTTGAAAAGACACACCAGATGGCTGGTGAGGAAAAATCATACTCCTCCAGAAAAGCAAGAGGCACCACCCACAGCCATGCTGTAGCTATGAAAGATTTAAGATATACATGGCATTCTTTTGACAATCACATACACACACGTATATACATTTACAGACCCATATGTTCATGTTTGACTTGTTCAAATGACACAAGATGGTAGAGAGGATTGACAGCCGCACATAAATCACCGGATCAAGCTTTGTGATGGATCCTTGATACACTGACCCAGCACACGACCTTGATTTTTTCTACATGTATTAATCACAAGCACCTTCTCTTCTCAAATTTAATTGTCGAGTCCAGTGTATTTATAGGTCTTTACACAAGCATGTTTCAGTGTATTCATATATCAAAAGTCTGAAGCACATGGTTATACTGATGTGTTTCTTGGAGTCTCCAGCACTCCAAAATCAACTATAGTGGTGTAAAGCTGGACATCCACTTTAATGTAGCCTATATAAAGAAATTGTTACACTCTATCTCATCCTATGTCCCATTTTTTGTCTCTGTGCTAAGCTAAGCTAAGCTTCAGCCTGACCGCAGGCTCATAATTGGAGTTATTTCTATCTGTTTATGTAATTCACAGAATAAATCACCCCATGTTCCCAAAATGCTAGGCTGTTCCTTCAAGTTGACTATATATTGACATCTGTGCTGAAGTGTTCAGAGAATAGCTAGCTTTACAAAAGGGATGGCAATACGCATTATAAGTTGACCCAATATAAGTCAAATTGTGAAATAGCTGTTTGTCCACAGTGCGAAACACTGCAGCTTTATAAAGGCACAAAAATTGTATAAATACAGTGTTTTTCTCACTATGTTCACCAAACAGATTAGCAGCTCAAACTTAAATTCATCAGAAAGTTGCAGTCCTGCATCTCTGCATGCATTCCTACATGATGGCAGCCATTTTCCATGTGTTATTGGAGTTTATTTGCTCTTATCCCAGTTTTTGCCCAGGTTACAGTTCCTTCATAAAAAGAAAGCAGTGGGATGGCAACTGAGGTGAACCACTGTGGTCCCCTGAGCAAGGCCTTTAACCCCCAAATGCTCCGCCGCAGTTGTTCAAAACGCCCATTTACACAATGTTTTTCTACCTTTCTCACATTTAAAATGTTTACTTTTCAACTACACTTTTACGCAAAAAGAGTATGGCATTAAAATAATTATTAGGCACAGGATTATTGTGCATGGTTAGATCTATGGTTTAGACATAATCCTCTATTTATGTCTTCCAATTCCCATCAAGCCACAAAGAAATAAAGTGACTAAATAATTTTTTGTCTTCCTAAATCCTTGATTGAAAAGTCTTTTAGTATGGTTTAGTAATAATGATGTCATCTTACTTCCATGTATTAAGCTTCCAGCCCAAGCTATCACTCTGGTCATATGTGATTCAAAGTGCTCACTGGACCCTCAGACAGCCCTCTTCTTCTTTCTCTTCCAATGATGAAACCTTCCCTGATAGAGTGATTCTTTTCCTGTAAATTGTTGTGCCTAATGCCCCGTGTCACACTCGCACGTTATTTGATTCAGGCAGCTCAAGTCATTGCAGTTCAATCTGACTAACGGACTAAAGCTCAAAATACCGAATGGCACACTGCAGTGAAATGTATCACACGCTTGCCAGATCATCTGATGTGTCTTTCCTTTTTTTTCAAGTTATACCAGCTTTCAGACTCACACACCATCTTATTAGCCGCTGCGATCATAACAGCAATTTAGGGATCTAAATGCCCTCTTGGCTGCTGCCTTTTTCATTATATGATGGCAAAATGCAAAGTAGTCTGTGCATTTAATTTAACTGACGTAATTAAACAAATGTGTTGAGATGCATTGGTATGAGTTTCCTCATTGTCATTCATGTAATACACTGGCGGGGGACATTAATTCTTGCTCTCTGTCTCTGCCTCTCTCTGGTCTTGTTTTTCCAGGTGTAATATCCCACACAGTTGTTCTCTCCAGCACAGACCTCCTCTTCCTGTTCCAGCTGTAATGGCTAAGCTCCTCAGAGAGCCAGGTCTGCTCTCCAGAGCTCAGAGGAGTTTAACTGGCTGAGGTGGTTGTTCCTGATCCTCACACCAGACGCTGTCTCACCTCCACAACAGACCGGCCTTTACTCAGTGACGCCTGAAATGAGATGGTGCACTTTTTAACAGGATGGAAAGGTTGAGGTGGACCTGGTACTGGGGAAGCCTCTGTCAATCACTCAGGCACAGCATCTGGAGATGTACCGCTTGGACTTACTACAACTGAATTATATTATTTTATTTGCTTGTAAATTTTTGTTAATTAAAGCCAGTTTCTGGAATATGTTTCTGCCTTTGCTCCATTGTGCAGTCAGTCAAGCATGAGTGCTATGCATCTGTGATATAGCTGCAGCTCTTCCAGAATTAATTCAGAGCTGCCAACACCAACATGAACTCCTGTTTTCTACACGTCCAAGCTGTAGTCTTTATTAGAAATGAAGGGTCATTTCACTGAGGTCAGAGCAAAGTGCAACACAATTAGAGCTTAGACATTTTGCCACTCTTTATGCAAAGCTAAACAGCATAAAATGAGAGAATCGACTACTTAACGAACAACTCCCTCATTCTGAGCGACTCCCTTTATTCCTACTTTCTCCATCCCCCCTCCTCCTCTCTTTCAGTGCTGCAGCCCACCCTGCTCCAAGCTTCAGTGGTACATGCCATTAGAAAGCCCATCTCTGGAAGGGAGGAGTGAAGGGTGGTCTAATTCTACGCTTAGAGGCTACTTCAGTCCCCCAACATAAGCACATTCACAGACGTCTCTGCACGCGTAGTGCCATCTCACCCGTCACGACAGAGCAGTCTGCCTCTGAGGCGAGGAGCCGCAGACAGAGAGAAACAGAGGGACACAAAAAGAGCTAGTGAGGAGAAGGGTGGGAGGGAGAGCATGAGAAAGAAGAGGTGAAGAGCCACAGAGGCAAAACACATACATCGCTGCCACTCTGATGTCTCCCCTCATGCTACTGTTTCGGTGTGTGTGAGCGCGAGAAGAGGAAAGAGGGAAGGGAGGAAAATAAATCCTGGGAGTTCGAGTCCTCTGTTTGGTTTATACCCCCCTCTCTCCCACCCCTCTATTATCTCCATCATCCAATGCATGAAGGCGGGTTTCTGCTGGCATGGCAGAGTAAACGAAAGGGATGCTTTGAATGCTGCCTCTCTTTCTACAAGGGACGAGGAAGAGGAAGGGGGGACAACACAAAGCAGGGACAAAAACAGGATTTCTAGAATGAATCAGAGTCCTTCCGTCGCATGCGCTGGGAATAGCAGTCGCACACTGAAGTCTCTGAATGAGGTAAACATCATGATACCATATTATCTGCTTTTTGTTCTGTGAAAGAATGGCACAGTCAGATAGATATCAGAGAACCTCTTGAAAGAGTGCCTGACAGAGATGAACCAATTTCCATGCTGATCAGGTTTGGAACAGTAGTCAGGAGATTGCCATCTTTGTCCCCGGGTCGCTGTGCGCGGTGGAAGTGAGAGGGAAAATCTATGCATGTTGGGATGTTGCATGCCGCAGAGAGGCAGTGTGAGCTGGTGCAAGAAGAAGAGTTCAGTGTCAGCCTGATGAAAAGAATTGGTGATAATCCTCGTGATGAGCATTTGGGTGCTAAGATAGCGAAAGGGTGAAGAGAGATTTTCTTTTTGGGGCTAGTAACTGGATTTTAAAGTCAGTGAGTTCAGCTGATAAATGCAAACGGAATTCACTTTGTCATTATATACAAATCCAAAATATGGTCTTTTTTTTAATAAATGCTGAAGTTTAAAAAAAAGATGGCATAAGGGGTAGAACAAATCCAATGTGTGATTTCTAGAGCAGTCTCAGACACTGGAGAGCCATACACAAGCTTTCACATAGAAAGAAGTTATCCACAGAAGAGAAGAAAGGGCCACTGGTTTGATAAAAAAAAAAAGAAGCTAGTGTTGTTAACTAAGCATTACGTTGTTTTGTTTGACATCACAGAAAAGCTCAGCTCTTTGTGAAACAATGAAGAGATAGTGGTTGTTCTCTTCTTCGGCACAGGTGCACAACTGACTTCACTCTATGACAAAAAGAAAAGACGAAGCAGAAGAAAAAAAAAACAGCCATAATTGTTTCAACCCAATGGCATATATTGATCCAATATAGTGAGAGGGTGAGAGGTAGCAGTCTTTATATGTGGAATTTGTGTTGGGAAATCAATGTAACAGAGTTTAGAGCGTAATGAAGCAGAACTGTGCAAAAGTTTTGAGCCACCTCATATTTCTTTATCTGCTCCCAGAAAAACAGAAAATAGCTGTAGTGATTTATTGAAACACGTGCAAATGTATGGAAATACAGTACCTTTATTTGATAACCACCTTTATTGTTCAACAAGTTTTATTTTAATTTCTAATAGTTTTTAGAAGTAGTCCAGGCTCCTTCTGATGTTAACTGCTTTTTTATCTGTTCTCTGTCAAGATAATCCCACACCGATTCAGTAACTTTAAGATATGGGCCCTAAGGAGGAGGATTTAGCACTGCATAAGACCTGTCACTTATTTCAAATCTAGTTCTTGTGTAGTTTGGCATGCATCAAACTTTATCCCTTTCACTTTAGTAAGAGTGGCCTCTTGACAACCACCCATCCATGGAGGCATTAGGAAATGGTAGAAGGATCAGTGGAAGGGCAATATGCGTCTCTGCGGTTGCATGTCATGTTTTTGCTGGACTTTTCCAGCTACTATCCAGGACTTTCAGCTACTATTCATTTGCTGCAGTTTTTTTTTTTTTTAATTAGCCTTTACAATTCCTCTCTTGTCTTACATCTTTAACAACACAATGCACATCATGTTGAAATTTGACAAAGATCCAGGTAATAGTGCTGTGGAAACCACCAATGTGGAGCAAACAGATTTTTTTTTTGCCAGTCAAGCTGTGTTATTTTTGCTATTTTACAAAGATGCAAATAAAGAAGTGTGCTTTTTTGTGTTTTTGCTGACAAAGAGCTGAAAGTTAAAGGTAAAACTGATCCTTTGCCAAGTAGTCTGTTGACATGACACTGGTTCATCTATAGAGGAACAAAGACAAATTAGGAAAAAAACTGCTAAAATCCAAAGAAATCTTTGAAAGGCCTTCATAAGCCTGGGAAAGTGCTTCTGAGAGTCCAGAAAAAAAAAGTATGAGTTAGCTCAAGACTTATGCACAGCACTGTATGTGTATATGTAGCAGGCTAGCAGCAACTATTGGCAATTTCTGTGAAAAATATTACATAGTGTGGGTAGAGTCCTGTAGGGTTGGGCTCCGGTCCTAAATCCTTATTCATGTGTCAAGACGCATCAACATATCCTCGGAAGTTCTGGCCAGTCCAGTCATAGCATACTAACACCCATCATGACGTAAAGCCCAATGAGCAAATATGTTTTCCTTCAAGCTGATATTTTCATGAACTGAGAAAGTTATTCAAAAAACACTCTTCATTTTTTCCAATTGTTTTTTATTTTTCAACAAATAATAATTCTAAAACTTTATTGTAATGGACATGTCAGAGAGTTTTATATTTTACCTGAGCTGATGTACGGTGCTTCTCCTACTTTTTAGTATACATACTGTACATATCGCAACACCTACCACCTGTTTTTCTCACCCTGTGCAGTGATGTTCCCATGCAGTGTTGTTGTGTGTTCCCAGCTGTTTCTTACATGGGCATTAGCATGCTCTATATAGCTCTGCACTCCCTGACCGTGTATATATTTAGTGTCTGCTCAATCCAGCCATGTCATCAAATAGCATCCAGAGTTCACTTATACAGACAGACGGCTTGTCATTTCATTCTGCATTCAAGGTTGCAGGGTGTTTTATACTGAGTGCTGCGTGGCCAGACATACTAACAAAATACAGCTACAAGTCTGCAAATGCAGATCAGCATTGGAGGGATAACACTGTTGGGTGGGTCTTTTAAAATATTAATTGTGGTTAGTTGATATGATTTACTGTATCAGTGTAATTTATTTGTCTTTCTAAAACTCTTGGAGTATTTAAGCCTCTCAATGAGATAAAACAAATCTTTTCTAAATCTCTACCTTTAGTTACTGAAGCACTAATGGCCAATTGTCCAGAATAAGAACTCTCCACTTACTATTTCTAAACCTTTTGAATTAATAACAATCTTTGAAATGTAAAGCAATAAATGTCACCAACTCAGAGCAAGATATAGACAGCTTTACTGCCACACAAGTTCTTTTAAAATGTCATAAAGCTTTTAAAATCTTATTTAAATACAAATGTACCTATTTTCATAAGGGTAACAAAAAAGTAAGCACTTTTTAATAAATTTCATGATGCTGTTATTATACAATATCAATGCACATGTGAACAGTATTGTAAATGAAAGAGTCGAACATCCATATGCAAAGTTCATCATGGGCAACTTAGCAGAATTTCACAAATCATTACACAGTGTAATGACATGTATGAGGCCTTACGAAGGGATTAGACTCTCAACAAATGTTTTTGACTTAAACTGAGGGCTGCATGTGGGTGTAACATGTCTACCTACACTGAGCGCTCTCAGTGGCAGGTTTTGAAACTCCACTCCACTGGGCCAAATTCATCTATGTTTGATGTCTGTTCAGTGCATGCTGTAGAGTTCTTTCTTTGAAGCTATGTGAGCTTCTCTGCAGATTCAGATGTAGAGCTGTGGGAAGCTCAGTACAGTATGTGCTTACTGTAGGTTTATATAACAGTTGCACTTTGACTGGTGCAGATTCATTTTTTGAGCGCTGCAAACGTTTTTTTAGGCTATATTTACCACAATTTACTTCTAAAGCTTTTATGTTCAAAGCAGACAAGTATATTGAATGTGAAGTTAGCATGCATCACACACTACCTGCTGCAAGTATACCATCAATACACAAACATTCCTCTGTGCATTTTGGATGGCGGGGGGCTATAGATGTATGTTTGGAGTTATGATTGATAAGAACCGAATAAACTAATGTAATTAAGGTGTGAAATGACCAGGTGAGAGCACACCTTGAATTGTCAAGGAGGACAGGAACAGGAAAGTTTGAAAATGTATTACAACAAAATGCTATTATAAATAAATGAAAACTCTTAATCTAAAATCCAATACAAAGTAAGTGGGTTAAAAATGCTCAAAATATTAAAAGGATTAAAAATGGCACCATCCAGGGCAGGGGTAGCTGCAGTTCTCGCCCTGCCTCTACTTCTTCAGTTTGAAAGAACTACAAACTAAAATAAGGAAGTACATAACATGACAAAACTACCAAACCAAAACCCATGGATCAACCAAGCCACTTGTGCCGGATCTTTGCTCTAAAAAATCTGGCACTACAAACACTACAATCATAACAGAAATTAAGGATTACTATTAATGTATTAACTACAGAATATTTTTAGATTTTCTCAGAGACACGACATTTGTCATCCATCTTACATCCATCTGGGCTCTCTCCAGCCAGTTTCTCTCTTTCTTTTCCTTTCTTCCTCCGATAAAGTCTTTTTGCATTTCTTTGCTGGTGTGTTTCTATCCTCTTGCTATGATGTGATGCGTACAGCAAAACTCTGCCGCAATGTCTGTGCCATCAAGCAGTCTGAAACGCAAAGTTTTAAGGTTGGAAAGTTAAGGGCAATGACAACTAAGAACAATCTGGTGGCTTTTGCAGCAATGCTGCTGTAACTCACTGGATTACACACCGTGGGGTCTTTAAAACCTGTCGGGCTGCCCATTACAGCAGCCACCATCTTGCAGAGGAATTAAAAGAAACTGTGCTCTGAAGACTTTTTGCTGGAGGAGGCCATTTGCCTCTTCACAAGCAGCTTTTGTCCCCCCAGGGAAAGCAGTTGTTTGCCCGCGGTACATCACCATGCTCCACTCCTACAAATTGGTGGAGCTGTTGAATTCATCTTGACTTGTTTCAGCATTTTCAGGAAGGTTGCCAAATATAATCAGCATGTAGGCCACAACCCCTCACTTAAATGGAAAATTGGGTTTGAAAGGTGCGAATTTTAAGAGGAAGATGGAGCGCTACCTTACAGTAGAAAGGTGATGGTGCTCTTAATAGAAAGCTTCAAAGTCCAAGAAAGGAAGTGCTTAATAAGAATAAAAAAATATACTTAAAATTTTTTGTTTGTGTTTTCAGAATAGCATTCATTCAGAGGAAAGCAAACAAACACCTTTTCAAATATTATATTATCCTTTGTGCCAAGAGTGGAGACTCTTTTGTTTACTTGTTCCCTTTGTTGATGCTGTCAAGCTAATCAGCTATAAATAAACTGAGTCAGCAGATGCCTGTACAGTATATCATCATTGTCAAATTAAAGCTACTGTAATGTGCTATTTTGTTTCAGCAACAAAATCCTGTCATCCTGGTCAGAAGAGCTACACTAAAAACTTTTTCTTCCTCTTTTTTTCAGTAAAACCTGTAACATCTACATAAATGATTTCTTCTGACCATGTGTGTTTAGCATCTGCTGAACAACTTGCATCTTAAAATGCAATTTTAATTTACCTCCCTTTGGTCATTTTGCCCGGATTTACGCTGAAGCTCGTAATACCGATTCAATCAGTAATGTTGCATGATTCAAATAAGTTTTCATTTTTCTTAATGAATTTCTTTTGTAAAATCTTGTTATGGGTATTTGTGGTTACCCATGGTCCCTAGGGGCCTTGTGCTGTGATAGAAAGGAGGACGGTATTAGAGACAGCTGGGAGTGTGGAATCAGTTGTTTTGTTCTCATTCATCAGGCCTGCTGAAGATTAGGAGACGGAGCAGAGATGCTACCCGAGGCATACTTTATGTGTGGTCACGTGTATGGTACAGAACGACACACACAAGGATGTACACAGTCTACAATGTCTTCAGGCACAAACAATAAGCAAAAGCTCCTGACCCAGCCTGAGAGCTTTACCTCTCCCACTGTCAAACCATGTTCTGCTACACAGAGAGACCAAGAATAGACTTTCTCCTCTGTCTCGACTATCTTCAGACAACAATTGTGTTACACTGGAGAGTGAGAAGAAAGAGCCTCATTCTGTCCTTCATGGGAAAATAAGTTTAACCTACAATCACCATGGCAGAGATGGGACAGCTTGTGTCTTTAGCAGAGTGTTAACCCCAGAGGGAGGAGTCGTTGCATTCAGCCAACTGTGAGGCTATGGTAAAGTAAACTGTATGTATTGCCCAACAGAAGGTGTCTGTGATCAGAAGTCAGAGATGATAATTTCACATGATGACAGAGGTCTTCCCTTGTCGTCACCCTAGCCACTCGATGATAATTTGACCTGACAGTGGCGGTGAACACTGTGGGCGTGTTAAAGCTGAGTAACATCAGTGTACTACTGTGATGTTGTAAACAAAGCAACACAGCTGACTAATTCTGGGCTGAACTCTGAAGAAAAAAAATAAAGCATAATTTCTGTGTCTGCTAACACGAGGATCACTCTTAAAACTACTGGTGTTTTCAAAGTAGGACTATTTGTTGATCAACTTTCTGTAGCTTTTAGTCTGGCTGGTGAAAGTCCACTCCCTTTAAATGGTAGCTGCGGCAAATACTCACAGATTAGGCACCAACGATGGTCAACACAGTCCAATTAAAAAATCCTGGGTCTGAGGGACAAACATACTTTCCCAATGACCCCTTTGAAAAAATCCTTGAGGGGTTTGCCATAAATCCATAAGCTTCAATAAGTGTTTGTCCACCTCTGCAGGACAAAGGATCACCTTATAAGCACACTGGCAGATTATTTCACCAACCCTGGCCAGAGGTAAGAGAGCACCATTAAAACCTATAGTAGTATGAAAACAATGGACACTAGGATAGATTTAATATACTTTTTCATTTGATTAGATACAAATATTAAATGTAGTATAAATAACAGTTTAATACTATGATTTTGATTTTCATCTTAAAGACTCTTTCCCTGTTAATAAAATTGGCTCTTTTTTTTGAGAAGGAGGTTACTTGCTCATTTCTTAACTTTCCTTTACACTCATAGTTTGTTTTTTTTTTCCTTTGTTTTGTGTGGGGCAGACTTCTTAAGGCCAAATCAGGCTGCGATAGTGTTCGTACAGTAATTGCTGCATGACATTTGTATCAAATATCACATGTTACACATCCACATGAGCAGAAGAAGGTCAGCTAAAGGATCAAAACTAATTTAGGAAAACTAAATACAATTCAAACCACAAGGACTTGAATAGACAAACACTAACTACCAAACTACTTTTTAGTTTCCATGAGTAGTTAGCCTGGGTGAGGAAAAGCTGACAAATTGGCATAAAATACACTGTTTCACCACATTAAGCTTGCATGTTGGACTGGTGACATGAGAATAGCTATTTCACAATGCTCACTCCACCCTGTATGTATGCTTAAGGGAGGCCATCTGTGTTGATTTATGACAGCAATCATTCTTGACACCTCAGGATGAAACCAGACTCTGTAAACTTAACTTTAAGGCAAAATAAAGCTGTTGCTGTATACTTAGAGCTGAGATGTCCACCAACACCCTTCTGTGGGTCATCTTCAGTCATTTCCATGTTTCTCCTTAAGGAAAACTGCTTTAGTTGTGTTGCCATCTATGGGTGATTTTATGCTGTTCCTTGAAGGGGGAAAATGACATCGTACAACTTGATATTTCATCCTTGTTTCCTCTTATCCTCCCTCGTTTTTATGATCTACGGTGTAAATGCCGACATGTTGTGCAATCTACAGAAAACAACTTGCTCATTATTAAGCAGAGCCTTGATGTGTTTCGGGAATCTATTGTTGGTGCTAATGATGCTGCCAGGCTTGTGAATTCATCAACACAAGCAATCTCATTTTCTGCTGATCTTAATCTCCAATGTTATTAACAAACAGGATGTTTGTCAGACATAAATGATGTCTCAGGGCTGAAAGGGAATGTTCAGATTTCCATGTGCTAGTTTAAAGCTTAAGTCAATGGGGTCTGCAGTACTCCTCTTAAAAGGACTGATGGTGTTTCATTAAAATGGATGCAAAGGTGATCTGTTTGTTGGTCAAATTTTAAGCACAAGCACCCACGTGTGACCAACTACTAAAGGTGAGATTATGAATTTTATTGGTCACTTCCTTTTCACATCCATTCATGGGTTAAATTTCTGATAAACTGCAGCTGTACATGTGAGATTTTGTGGATTAGCACAGCAATGTTGTGCAATCTGAAGTTCAGGACCTCTGCAGACAGCTCTTCTGAGACCAATATGATTAATCTTTTTAATGCTAAATATGCTGAACTCATTCTCATGGTCTGCTCTGGTACAAATATCGTTGTTACACAGTATGAAATCGGACAGAAGACTGTCTGGTGTCTGTTTGTGAATGTGATTTTTTTGGTATATTTACATTTCCAGACCAACAACACCAGCATAGCCACACATTTTACTACCACATGAAGGCATTTAAAAATTTACATTGTTCAAAATTCTCTCAAGTGAGGAAATTAGAAAAACGAATTCTTTGTATGTGTAAATGTTTCCTGGAGTGTTTGAGGCAGAAGTGTGAGGTTGAAGAATTTTGTGTTCAAAGACACAGTTCGAAGCTGCCAAACAGTGTCAAGCCCACTGAGGAGTGAAAGATGACAGGCCTTCGTTAAAGCGCCTTGTTATTGTTCTTGTCGCTCCCTGCATGGCATTTCATGTGCAGCAGGTGCCAATTACATCTCACTCACTGTGCCACATCTCTGAATCACAAAGTGTTCCTGTTCCCCTCATTAATTCTGAGAAGCTATTGCTAATGCATTAGAATGTGAAATTAGACCGGTCCACTAAATTTAGTTGTATTCATATTAAATATTTTCTCAGTTGGTCCCTTCGGCCCCTGAAGGCAGGGCCTTTGATGTGACATGTTGAGTGTGGCTGTCAGAAATTCAGATCATTATCAGAATGGATTTAGAGTCAAAATATTTGAAGGACAAGGCGACCTGTTGGAGCATCTAGCGTGCTTACTTAACGCCTTTTTGCTTTGAGCTTTAATTAATAGTTTAATAAAAGCAGCGAGCAGCAAGTCTGACCTGCCTTGCTCTGGCATTAATTTGCTAAGCTTCTCAGCTACAAGAATTAATTACCATGAACAAACTCTAAACTACAGATACAAAATAAAGAGCTTAGACTGTTCATGCCCGTAATTATTCCATAATTGTTTCCATACTTAAGAAGACTGCAGTGTTTTAAATAAGGTGGAATCAAAAAAGTCATATTATCTGTTTTGTTTCCCTTTGATTTTTTTTCAGTGTGTTATACACTATTTATTGGTCTGCAAAGGTATAAAACCCAAAGTTCACATCAGAATTAGTTTTCTCCCACAGATGATGCTGTCCCTGAACTGCCATATGGTTTGACACCCGTTCAGTGGCTCATTTGACATGAATGAATAAGTAAATAAATGACAAATGGCCAAGCACATGACAATTTTTAACCATGTAGGAGCCATACTATTATTTTTTAAATTATTCATGAGGTGGCACAGGTGACGCACAGCATCAGCATCTGGGTGGTGTTAGGTGCTGGGGGTGTGTGAGTCACAAAGTTTGAAAGGTGCACATATAAACTCATTGGTGTTTGAAATGAATAGATAAGGAAGTGGGAGGAGCTTGGTGGTGGTCGCGTATACTGCTGACTGCATGTCGCGTATTTGTGTATTATTAGTCCGTCTCAGTTGGAAGACTTTATTCTTTAATTGGACTGCATGGATTATGGAACCTATGGACCTATGGAAGACTAAACATATTGCTGGTGACAGAGAAGTGCTTTGGAGTCTTTTGGAACACGCATCTGGCAGATAACCCTGGGCTTAGCTCACAGCGAAGTTTGTTTCTGTTTTTCCACAACAAACCAGTCTGACAAAACTGGGCATCTCATATGGGAAACATTACGGAGACAGAAGTCAAAACATTTGTTTACATTAACGTACGGAAAGCTATCTCGCAAACCTCCAAAGTATTTACAAGTCAACATAATTGGATACTTAATTACCAAGGACTATTAAATATGAACAGATGCCCACTGTCTTTGCTCTTTATTGTAAGCTAAATAACAATTTTACAAAGTTTGCACAACTATACAATCCTGATAGCTGCTGCATGACTCCCCTAAGGCTGCAACTACTCAGCCTTTCAATCTGACTACGGATATGACACTAAACACATCTCTGGCTGATATCAGAGTAAAAAGCTTGAGCAATGATTTGTGCATTGCTTGTGCAGAGCATCCCTTTTAACAAGATGGAATATAGTGTTGAAATCCCAGATTCTTCCAATGTCACTGGACGACCATTGAAATGAGCTGCACATGTGCTTTGAGAGGGGAAAATGTAAGCTCACAATATGTTTGTAATGTAAATACAAAATACTCCAGTCACAAATAGAGGGGGGGGGGGATACAGCCTGGCAGGGCAGCTGGAATTAATGCTCAAATTGAGTGTTTGCTGTTCTCAAACAAAAATGGGATTAATAAAAAAGGTGAATAAACCGAAACTACAGTCTCGTCAGCCATGCAAAACACAATCACTAAAACAACTTTTGTCATAGAATATTTTAAAAGGAGTAGTTTCCCTTTAAGGTGGGGGATTTTTAAATAGCTTATCTGGTTTTGTTTTAAATAGATCAACAGAACAGACCACTGAGGGACCTATTATATTGTCTCCTCTCAAAAGCTCTGCTGTTAGAGAGGATTTCAGTGAGAAAGAATCAGCATTGTAGTCCTTTTGTTCCCATGAGAAACTTGGGAGGGAATGTCTTTATATTTGCCTTATCTGTATGAAGTGCAGAAGAAATAGAGCAAACAAATATTGCCAGACACACTGCTTGAAAATGATGAATGTGAACTGCTATGTGGAAAAAGTGGCGGTTGTATTAAATGCTATCTTTGTATCTAAGACAGAGTAATAATTGTTTGTGCTGCTTGGTGACGTATGTCTGTAATTGGTGTGGTTGTCAAAAGTAAAGTATGGCTCTGTTAAATACAGAAGTTGATGGTTGGCCTTAGGTGAAGCCCAGCTGTAACCTGCCACAACTCTGTGGTGTCCAGTGCTCTCACATCTGTTGGCCTGACATGCCTAATGCACTCAACACCTTCTGTAAGCTCTACATTAGAAACTGTACTGACGTGAGCATTCTTCCTAATCCTTCCTTTTGCTCTGTTTAAATCCAAAATCCAGGAAGATGAATGTTCCTTTAAGAGAGGCTAAACTGAATAAAATATACAACATGAGAGCACATCACTGAAGCTTGTAAAAACACAGCAAGCATCTCGATAATTACTTGAAGAGCTGGAGTAAGTAGTTTTTAGCTTCTTTGTTATCACGACCCTTGGTTTTTGTGAATGTGTACGCATCACATCACTTCTGTACTTTGCTTTCACACATCAAATTCATTTGGTGATACTTATCATTGCTCTGTTATATGCAGCTCAGTGTAAAATCATCACTGAGCATAACTCTTGACAGAATAATGTTAACAGTGGGGAAAGGAGTTGAGTTATATTACACAGTGGGTTGGAGGCCTGAAACAAATGCCCTTGAGAGATTGATTGCACGCTACAAGCTAATGAGACAAACAGAGCCTGAATCGATTCAGCTGAGCAAGAATCATGCTACAGGGGCAAATGCATCTGTGTGCAATGGCTGTATTGACATGCCCATATTCAAAGAGCCGTTGAAAGGGACCAGAGACTGCAGTTTAGGCTGAAAACAAAGCTGTGTCCTCTTCAGCTGAATGGAGCTGTTTCGCCCACTGCAATCAGGGTCGATGCTGCTCAAATCAAGCGCCTGCAATGGGATCTGACATGTTGGCTACTTAATGCTGAACAATCACTGCTAAGAAAAGAGTTTTCATGTCAAAGACAAACAAGACAGAGATTGTATAGCAGACAATGGTACAGAAACAAATGGGAATGGAAGAGCGCCTTTTAACTCAAGTTAGTGACAAGGCAAATGACAGCATGAGTGTGGATGACCAGCAGCCTAGTTAGGGGACTATCTGTTGGAGCTCTTACAGCCTTTGGCTGACTGGCTAATCACTGATATTCCAAGTGCTGTGGTTAACTAATTAAAACCTTTATAGCTCACCAGGATGACGAGGATAGTAAGAGGATAAGCAGGGCTGGATGCCATGAGAGATGTTGAGCTTGTCTGAGCCGCACACAGTGACTGAGACAAAACTGAGTGCAGAGACAGCACAAGGCTTAGAGGAAGTAATTATGTGGGTCTTCCTCTACCCACCTACCTGTTCACATTATCATTTTACCATTGCATTGCAATATAGCATATTTCTGTGTTTTCTGTAAAAGGTTACATCAGGACACGAACGCAGATGGCACTAGGGACGGGGAGAATATGTCCCCCTCAGATTCATGGGGACACTGAACCGTACATCTACCACACACACACTTTCCCAGCAAACATTGCCGGTAAAACAGAGGATTAATGTCATTGCAGCGCCCATTGACAGCCCGGGGTTTGTGTGCTTCGACTATTGGTGCGTTTCAGTTGTACAGAAATGTGGGAATTTCTGAACTCCAAATCAGAATTTTAATCAGAACCCCTTGTGAAGTCGCATCTCCAACTCGGAAAGTCGGAATTCATGCTATCTGCTGCTTACGTAAACAGTCGTTACATGTTATGTTCTACGCCTGTAAGGCTTGGAAGTGCTGGGAACACTGAACTTGTGGATAATGTTGACCTGAGTTCCTACGAACACACTACTAAGAGGTAACCAGGCATCTAAACATTAAAAGAACTGGAAAACTCACTCCTGACTCACATTCCTGACGCAGCAGTTTGCAAATATCCTGATTTGGAACAGGAGTTGAGAGTTCAAATGGCCGTGTTTAAAAACAAGTACAAGGTCAACACAAGCTGTGCATGCTTGAAAAGACATTCTTCCTGAAGTCTGAACAACCTGTCGAATGAGATATTTTTGATCAAACCAACATAATCTTTTTGGTTTTTAGTTATCGAATAAAATCCAATCTTGAAAATGGGTTGTTCAAAAGGGAAATCCGGATTCCAAAATCCACTTGGATCACATAATCCAATCCTGGTTGTTATCCAGATAAAAGCCTCAGTTTGGGTGGTTCAAAACTTTTGAGTATGATCTGGATAACTGATGAACAAAAAACAGGATTATCCTGATCCCAACAGAGGGCAAGATTACAAGGCAGATTTCAGGAAGAAACTGCGGTGCAAACGAACAGCTGATCAAATAATCGAACTTTTTATTTGTGCATATGCTTATATTTGTATTTTGCAACTGACCGTTTAACTGTTACAGTGATGAAGTGGTGAACATAAGAATAGGCGCCTAATAAGCCTTGCAACGTGGTAAAGCAAATATAAAAAAGTGACATCATCATGCCCCTACTAAATAAGCACTCAAAAAAATCCAATAACAAACACAAATAAAATATAAAATTTTCCTGTTATTCATTACTGCATAATCAGAAAAGAACTTGTCAAAAAAAAAAAAAACGGTTTCATTCCTCACTACACGTCCCGTCCGTCCCTCATTCTGACAAGCTGCCAGAGGTTGGACCTCCGCACAGGGCTCAGTTGCGTCATCAATATTGTCACAGAGAGGGACATTCTGCCTGGTCGCAATGTTATGTTATTTCACCTGGACACTCCCCACCACCTTGTGTGTGCCCCCTTCCAACCTGGTGCATCACCTCATTCCCCTTATATTAGCACAAGGACTTCATCCTTCAGTCCTGGTCACATCTACAGCCTG
>JBAMHW010000009.1:26881574-26903624 GCA_037177495.1 Rhadinocentrus ornatus | reverse complement strand
TGTGTGTGTACAGATAGAGAGAGAAAGAGAGAGGGTGATCAGTGTGTGTGTGTGAATGAGACAGCCACTGTAAGACTGCAGAATCTAAATGATGTGAAGGTTCTTAATTGCATTTTAAAAATGCAAAATAGTCATTAACCAGTTTAGTCTCCCCACATTACGAACCACATTAGAAGAATAATTCTACACGTCATTGAAATACGTCTTTAAAAATTGGAAGGTGAAAACATATCTGTAGGCTGTTTTTTTTTCTGTAAGGCAGCATCTAATTAATGATTGCAATCGTGACTCATCGCTTGTTCAGTGGTGACATGGTTATAATTGCTAACAATGTATTTCATGACCCGATTGCAAGAAAAAAACTTTGTGCAAATAGATCTCAAACTTGTAGCATTTTGCTTGGAAGTCTGCAGTCTGTTAGCACCTTCCACCTATCTCGCTCTCCTCCTGTAAGTACTAAATCAACAGTGTTGAACTTGCAGCAAGATGTGTAAAGTGACGTATGACGCCAAAGCAAAGATGATGAACTCCGACCAAGAGTTACTCAGAAAGAGGAGGAATGAAAATGTCATCACAGCTACATGTTTAAGGATGTTGGACATCTATGTGATGACATATCCACACATAAACTGTGTCTGTGTAGGGAAATGAGTATGGAAAAAGAGGTCATTGAAGATTTTTTTTTAACGTTTGCCTTCTAACATTTGCATTCTATGAAACTACACAAAGTCTGTGTCTTTTGCTTTTAGCATCCATAAAAACTGTTATGCCAGGAAAATTCTTTATTGTATCCTCAACAATCAGTGATTCAGTTTTGTTTATATACACAAAAGCTTAATGAATGTGTGGGAGCCTTTTACCAGTTTACACTTTATTATAAATTACAAAGTTATTAAACCGAATGTCTCATTTTTAATGTGTTACATCCCAAGTCTGTTGTTTCTGTGTCTGTACTTGCAAACACTTGCAGTGTGTTTGTACTGTCTTTCATTTTATAATTGTGCAATTATGAGTCACAAGCACTTACATAAAAGTGATTAAAAAAAAGAAGCTAATAATAAAAAGTGAAGTACAGGACGTCAAATGTGCACCTACACCCCAGTCAAGACAATGGAAATTAATATTCCTTCAAAAATGCCAACACTGCCTGAATTCAAACAAATTGTGCAAACACTGCAGGGGGAGATCTGCATTCATCAAAATCCCTAACGGAAAGAAGGAGAAACAAAGCATAACTGAACATTATCCTCAGAATTGGATCAGCACACGTATGCCCACAGAGACACCAACGCTGATTTTTGCTTTTGTTTTGTTTTTTTTTCTTTGGATTTTTACAGCTGAATTATAACAGGAAATATTAATTCAAATCTATTTGCCCCAGGTAACATCTCAAGGTTAAGACAAGCCAAACAAGACGTCTTTATTCTGTGAAAGGCGATCTGCTCCGTAAGACCACCTGAGCCTTTTTTTAAATTTTATTTTATTTTTCTTCTGGGTGCACCAGCCCACATCTTCATGCAACGAAACCAGCATCCTAAACCCTTCTGTGCCCCCCTTTCAATTTGTCTGAAGGCACCAAGGTTGATTCAAGACACTGTGTCAGCTGGAGAGCTCTGCTCACACCGCCACACCGGTTGGAGGTCAGAGTGAACACACAGGTGTTATCTCACATGGCATCCCCACGACACAGGTGCCTCTGATACCCCTTGGCTGTAACGTAATTGCAACACAGTCTGATGTTAGAAGATGGAGCTAAAGCTGGCGGCAGGCTGTCAGGATGAACAGACACTATGACCAAACTCTATTACTGTTAATTGAACTGGAAAGAAAGAGGGATGGAGAGGACAGACAGGGAATAGGAGGAAGCAGAGGAAGAGAGATAAGGCTTCATGGACAGAGGTAGAGAGCCCCCCATAATAGTAAGCTTATCTCCAGATGGACCACCAGAATGTGGAAGGTTAATGCAATGTCATGCCAGAGAGATGGACAGGGTCCATTCCATGGTCTCATCTGGGAGGCAGAGGCAAGATTTTATCTCTAGCCATGTGTGAATAAAAGGCAATTTGTCTAAGGATTTACAGCTAATTGTAGATGCATGAAATCCAAAAGTAGGCTTATGCATTTCAGTTTGAAAATCAAGTGCCATCTATAGGTATCATCTCTTCCAAAAGTTTTAGAACAGCAAAGTTAATAACTGTCTGCACTGTCTTTTACTTTTTTTTTTTTATTAAGATAAATGTTGTGCTTCCTGTTACGTTATAAGATGCATTAATCCAAATCAGATTTTCAGCATTTTCAGCATTAATTTCCCAAAGAGCTGATATACAGCAACATGAGCTGGGGTGCTCTGCATCCCAGTGAAACATTGAGAGAAGATGAGAGCTTCATTCGCGCATCTCTGGTCTTCAGAGAATATTCTTCTTTGATGTGTTAGGGTCTTGTCTATGCTCCATGCTCATTGAAACAGATGGATAAACTTTATTCATACCATTCGAATTAAAGACATATTAAAAACACACTTAACACACAAAGGTGCTTTCCTCTATTTTGTCAAAGCTCTGCACTGTCAGGACAAAGTATTTTGACAAAGATTATGAGTGAAGGACAGGCATGTCCATAGACCAAAAGGCTTTGCATAGGCCTGAAATCCCCCAGTCTGAGCTGTCACAGAGATTCCATCCAGGGACACGGGACTGACAGATTGTGTGTGTGTGTGTGTTTTTAACCGGTCTGAGGGCTTGTGCTGCCTTCATAGATATTTTGAGTGGCATTTTTTTGTGATAATCAGTCCCATTCAAAACCTGACGTGTTTAGAGCCGCTCCAGGCTGAGAAAAGTAATAAAATACAAAACGGTTCCGCACGATATATACAAGAGACATGCTTTCAACAACAACAACAAAAAAAAAGGACGCTGTGCTGTAGAGGAAATATGTCTGCTGTGCTCTTTACAACGATAACCATCTGACATAACTCAAAAAAGTATTCAGCGCAGCTGTTTTTTCTGCGTCATGATTCGTAAACCACAACATTAATCAGTAAGCCTCCACTGGGTTTCTTGAGCCAGTCCCACAGTCCAGTGTGGATGTGTACATAGAGAAACCAGTAGAAATGTAGGTTAAGAACAAAGCTGCAGTCCCCACTGAAAAAAAAAAAATATATATATATATATATAAATACACCAGTGCTACTTCAATACACTGAACTGTATCCAACCAGAGCTCAACCTGTATCTTTAAAGTGGACTCCGACTCAAGACTAGTTGCTAGAACCCGTTCAAAGCTGCAGAGTTGTGTGTCTTTGATGCTGAACATCCATCCACACCAGCTGAGGGATGGCAGAGTAAGGACAGAGGCTCTGGCTCTATTCATCAAAACCAGACAACATCTTGGGGTCTTGTGGCCTAGGTGACAAATGAGCATCAATGTCCCTTCTGAAGGCTGATAAGCGTTAGAGTTGAAGCTTTGGACAAAGTCTCAGCTTGGTCAAAAATGCTTTTTTTAAAAAGAAAAAAAAGTTATCCACATGTTCTCCTTTGGCTTCTTCCTTTGCCCACAGTTTATAAAAAGCCTTTCAGTGTTTTGTCTTGACCAATGAACGCCATGAAAAATTGCTTTAAGCTGAGTCCAGTAGGGGCCCAAATAGGTTTTTAAAGGCGTGTGGTGAGAATGAGACAGAAGGAGGTTGAAGGAGGCTGTGGAGAGTTGTGTCAACGTAAATCACACTTTGTGGAACTGCAAGGAGGCAGGCAGCGGGAAGGAGTGATTCTATTTGAAGGCCCATATTATCTGGGGGCTTCGCTGCATATTGTTAGAAGCCTCCTGAAACGGTGGGAAAGTGTGCTGCACAGAGCGAAGAAAAGACACATTAACACAGGGATATAGGAATGCACATTGTTATGAAAACCTTTAGAAGCCCTTTGAAGAATGGCTGCCTTTCTAAACAGCCTAATTCACTCCGATTGCATGTCAACTCTAACAGATTTGATCTGCAGTGGAGCCACTTTTAAAACATCACTCAGACTTAACAGTTTTGTATTTTTACACTCCCAGAAGAGGCTTAATGTGGTGAATGAACTCCTAAATGTAGAAGCTGCCCACTGCTTCAGATTCATGGAGCACATTTTTTTTTAAGATGATTATTCAGATGCGTTTATGGGCATTCTTCTAAACAAATGTGCATCTACCCAGAAATTATATTGTATTTTGAAATTATGAATTGTAATTTGACTATTGTGGTGCTGCACTTGCAGTTTCTATTTTCTAGTACTTTTTAGTACTTTGCTGATCATCCTTTGGGGGACAAGGTTAAATAGACAGGTGGTGTCCTTGGTGCTGTCAGGAAGAATATACCATGTTCAGTGAAGGCTGCAGAGTTTAGGTCTGTCAGTATCTTGAAAATGCAACAAAAGAAAACAGGAAGACAGCAACAAAGACTGCATAGCTTGTTTGCGACTGATGAGATCAGCCTGAGGTGTCCATCCGGCGTAAGGGGTCTCTGGCTCTCACAAACCCTCTTTCTGCTTGCCCTTGTTGGTTCTTTCCAGCTGGAACATCAAGTGAGGTAGAAACAGTGAAGCTTAGAAAACAGCTTGGCAGTGGATGTGGAAGGCTTGTAGAATGGTGGTGGCATTATTCACAGTGTGAGGTATGAATTAGAAAACTGAATTTACTTTCATTAAGCTAATGCAAGCTTAGCTGGTTTTCACCAGTGTTGGCCATGTTAATTAAAAAAAGTTTTCAATTACAGTCACCAGTTACACCAGTAATGGTTTTACAGCACTAGGAGAGTACTTGGAAAAGTAATATGTTCCCTTTAACAGAGCATCAAATTAATCTCCATGTTTATTTATTAATAATAAAACTGAATATTAGATCTGACTAATGAATGAAATTGAAACTTAATGGAATAAATTGCAAACAGAAAAACCATCTACACTAATCTCGGGCTGCTGGATGTCCTATCTCCGTCTCCTGCTTCTCGTGAGTCTAGCTGCTTACAGGCACCATGAAGAAACTCTTTGTTTCTGGGCATGATTAACATTAATAATAACATTTATGTCTCATCTCTGAGGGAAAAGTGATGTCTGTGATTCCAGTTTACTGTTTCTCTGGACTCACCATTGCTGCTAGCCCAAGTCTGCCATGACATTTCACTCTTCTGAGTCAATCATCATCACTTAGGCTATGTGGTTGTTTGTCCAGTAAGCCCTCGGTCAGATGAAGACAGCGTCAGAGCAGAATTACAATGAAATGCTACATGTGTCTTCAGCGTTATTAACTGAATTCGGGTCATGGGTAGAAGAAATAATTCGGGGAAACCGAACAAATCTCATCTTACAATAGTTTCATGCTGTCAGTACCGTTTTATCGTCAGTAACGGTAACAGTGTTGTAACGATGGAAATAGTAAGTAGATTACTCTTAACTAAAAAAAAGTAACATTGTTAGTAACACCATTTATTTTAACCCTGTTACTCCTGTCACTGGTTTCCAGTTATGCAAAGTGGAAAGAAAAAACAACATATCTTATGTGTGTAGCATGATGTAATTTTCTTTTAAAAATAAACTACAAAGGCAAACTTTGATTCAACTGCAAGATGAATAAACTTGGCTAAACAGGATCTAAATCAACGTGTGAGATTCGATCGGGACTCACTAGACGTGCACGAGAGTGTAATCAGTTTGTAGTACATTGAAGGAGTTGCGATAGTAGTGATTCACCTGCCAAGTCTCTACTCAGAGCATCTTGATCTTCTCTCTCATCCTCTTTGTCTCATGCTTTTCTCTGAATGGGAAATTGATTAAAGTGCAAAGATGGTTATCAGAGGGACTTATGAACCCTCATAGATGATGATTTAATTTACATCGCAAAACTGAGTAACTTTAACCTTTATCCACCGATGATTTGTTGCAAGGCAATATGGAGTTAGTTGTCCTACTATCTCTGAAATCTAAAATCAAAGTGGGATTAATGAATGAAACTCATTATTGTTTGTATTTCTCTATAAGAAAGACCTTCCATTCACATTTTCTTCTTAACAGTTGCTATTAATATACTTGTCATGTGGTCATTCTGACTATTTAATGTAAGAGTGTTAGTCTTTCTCAGTCTGGAGAACACACTCCTGTGTGTATATGATTTAAGTTGTGTGAACTTTGGGCTCCCTCATTTGCATTGAATGACACTTGGAGTGGAATATTTGTCATTTATCAACAGTGACAATATTTAGCAGGCTTAGCTACATTATTCACTGATTAATCTATATTTGGCTATATGAATTGTCAGCTAGATTGATCACTTATCGTGCAATAGATGTTTAGCGACGAACTTCCTACCTATAGAATATAGGTAATTAATGATTGATGCAGATTTTAATTTAAACATTGAGTTTAAACTTGCATTTTTCTTCTCTTGGCATTTAAACTTATAAGCCTGCATATAAATGTTTGGAGCGAGCTGTGCATGTGCACACAAAGACTTCCTGTCTGTCTCATACATAAAAGAACAAAGGGTGTCCCTGAACATGGACACATACGCACACACATAAATACAAACGCTTTTTACTCAATTGTCAACTGACTTTGACTCTGACTTTCATTTTGCAGCTTAAACCATCCATGCACTAAAATACTAAAGAATCCATAAAATTCTTAAACTTCCCTGGATAATTCTTACTGCTAGTGGCTAGTCCCCCCCCCCAAATTTGTTTTTTGAAGACCAATTTGCAAATCTTGTTTGGTTTGATGTTTTTACATGTTATTGATTATTGCTGAATGCTCAGGGTGGTATATAATCACAGAGGATGTATTGCCTCCAAAGCAAGTTTAGCTTTGTTTACAGAGAGGGGCTTGTTTAATTGCACTGTGTAAAGTGCTCAAAGCAGCATCATATGGGAATTTATTGGATTTTGGAAATGTGTGCAGTTTAAATTGAATTAATTGCTTGCCTTTGTTTTCTTAGAAACAGATTATTAAGCAATTGCATTATTTCAAGCATTGCAGGGTATTCAGGAAATGAACTGAATACTTTTCTACCTGAGCTAATGCCCATCGACTCAGCTTGGAATTATCCAAATGCCTTTTCATGTATACTTTTTTTATAAAGATGTTGCTTTGAACATGTTGCAGTCTTGTCACTTCCACAGTTTTTGTGCACTGAAATAATCTCTAAAAGCATGAAGATAGATTTTATAATGACAGCTCCTTCCTTTTTTTTTGTGACTACCAGATGTGAGTCAGTTCCTGTTGTGAGACAAACATGCTCTAGTACAGTGGTTCCCAAACGTTTTTCCTCGGGGACCCCCTTCTTGCATATACTAAAATGCCGTGGACCCCTTGCTCCACCCTGTGCTGGAACCATGCTTGGTTTTAGGCTTTCAAAAGTGAGATTCTCACAATATATAATGTATTCTGGTTGAGTCCTGTCCTTTGATAAAGCCAAAAGTTAAATGAACAACATACAGCCTTGTTTTTTTTCCCTTAAAGTAAGGATAAGTTGTGGACATTAATCACAATGACTCTAATGTTCAAAGCCTCAGGGACCCCCTGTGCTCTTTGGGAGACCCCAGGTTGGGAATCACTGCTCTAGTAAGATGTGTCATGCATGTGCTTTATGAACTACCTGTCTTCCTGCTGCTCAACCTACATGTGTCTACATTTACAAAATGTAGACAATGATGCACATTGCAGTCACATTTGGTCTCAAAAGTTGGCTGTAATTTACTTAATACCTAAACTATTTCAATTCTATGTTTATTTTTATCTCACATCAGATAGGAACTCACATCCGATAGTGACATCCTTCATATTTCACTTAAATGAAGCAATGATGAGAAAACTAACAGAAATTTCTGGCTGAATTATTTTATTTTTGTTAAGCAAAGTATTTAGCCAGTTTGATTTATTTGCTTTAGTTTCTTGCAGTTCTTCTCATTTTCAGAGCTGTTGTCTTAAATATTTAGTGTAGCTTTTCCAAGACTTTGTTTACCTTAATTCAGTATCAGGGAGTCTGCCATCCTGCAAACTGCACAGACAATTTTTTCAAGCAAATATTACAACTTCTAAGTCCTCTAAGTGCACGTGAGATCAGCTATAGATGTGTCACTAAGGTGATCATCGAAAAACTGTATTGAAACATGGCATTAATGTTGTGTTTCAGCCTTTTTCCCAACCTTAACCAGTTTACTGTGCAGCTTTACCGTTACCAAGGAGTAGAGATGGAAAAACCTTATGAAGAGCTAAAGTGGAAAAAAAGAAAAAACATTAGTGTCAAGTTTGTGACTCTCCTCTGCCTCCTCTCCTGCCCTCCTATTAAGACCTTGTCAGTAGTTCATCTGTAAACATTTCCTAATGATGTTTGCTGTGCTTGCTATTATCATGCAGTGCAAACACTCATATTAGAGGTATTTCAGGTTGAGGAGACACAATGTTTAAAGATGTGTATATCTCAACACCCCCTGCCACCTGTGGGCTCACTAATATTGCGCTTGTTCCTATGGGTTGTATTTAATTGTGGTGATGCAACAGCTTTAACGTGTGGTAGATGCTGTCGGAGTTATTTTAAAGGCAAGCTGTAATGCTACTCTGACCTGAAGTTAGGAATCTGATTTGCAGACTTACCTTACCCTGTCAAAATCTTTTCATGCCACAATCCTTAATACAGCAAAACTGAAACGAAATAAAATTTAAAAATGAAACTAGTTTCCTAGAAGAAAGTCGTGGATAACTTCAGCACCATGCCCTCCAGCTTCCAAATACACACTTTTTCATTCTGAAATTTGCTGTGTGATTTTTAGACACGGTTGGTTTGGTTTAAGCTGCAAAACTACTTGGTTAGGTTTAGGAAGATATCATGGTTAGTCAAGCCCTATTTACCCAAATAAGCAAAACTACCCCACTTTCATTTTAGAAGTTTTATGAATGAATTACACATAAAATATCCAACATGTTGTGATTTTTGCTGGTTGCCCTCTTTACATTTTACCTCCTCCTGTTAATGTAGCGTTAAGAGATCACGGTTTTTCCATATATTTCTTGTTGACCAGGCTTTATTTATTTAAAATTTAGCTTTAGTAGGAGCTTAGCTGCGGATGTTTGTACAGAATAATGTTGGCATACAAAGGCAGTAAATGTAGTTGCCGCTTTGAGATCAGATAGAAAAAAAGTAAGTCTCAGACCTCTTTGCCCCTCAGTTTAATGTCAGTCACTCCCACAGAGGCCAGTTTTTCTGAACTAATACTGAAGAATTCTAGGTCGTATACTTACTGCTACAGCACATCCCATCAGTTACTATTCTTTTCTATTTTTCTTTTTTCTGGCCTTAAGCAAGTGTTACGCATGAGTGCACACAGTCTCAGTCCACATACAGCCTCAGTTTGACAAGTCACTTCCCAAATAGCTGTTATCCCTACATCATTTAACCACTGAAGACAAACCAGCACATTAACATAGTGGCCTAGTAGAAATGTTTGCAAGCAAACATGAATGTACTGTATGCTGGTGCCAAAAAACATCCTCAGAGATGTGGATGAAGGTAAGATGGGCACATGAAGTGCACAGCTGACAGGTAATTACGTTCTGCAAGATAATCAGAATTGGAATCTCTCCTGCCATTAATCTGTTGAAATATGCAGATTAGGGCATGTGTCTTGTCTAACATCTACAGTTCCCAAATAGATTCTGCACGTTTGAAATACATTAAAGGAGCTCAATTTTGTGGTCAGCAATTATATCGCACTTCTACCTCCAGTGTTTGTAATGTGATCTGCAAGGTTGGCGTATCTCTGCTTTCATTAGAGCGGCTGTCTCACAAAATACTTGCAATTAGAAGAGGATCTTCTTAATGGCGGGAAAACCCCCCAACCTGCATGTGAGACAGAGGCAGTGTCTGCTGTTGGACTGAGCTGACATATCACGATTTGGCAGCAATTAAGTGGAAGGAACAAAGTAGCTGATACAGAGTAATTTTTCCATGCAGGCTTCCAGGAAACTGGGAAAGGAAAGGTGTTTTTGGGTCCAAATGATGGTCTGTCACATTGATCAGTTTGAGCTCTGTTCTAATGACTCACAGTCCAGAAATCTGCTGCATGACAAAAACCTTTATGTTAATGCCAGGAGCAGAAGCCTAGACTAGCTGTCTGTGGAATGTATCAAATTAATTAGCAACAATCACAGTAGGGTGCTTTTTTTATGATTTCTTTAAATGTTGCATAAAGCCTTGGCTTTTTGGAGAAAAAAAAAAAACACAAACAAACAAATCCATTTGATATGTTTGCAGAAAACCTTTTCAAAAGACTTCCAGCAAATAGCATCTTGTGGAAAAATGAAAATGTGCTGGACTCTGGATGCATTTTAAAAGGTTCAGTCAAATAGACGCTGCAGCCTCTCGCAGTTCTGTCAAATCAGCTCTCAGATAAATCAGATAAATTGACTCGTGCTGCACCTTCGAATCCATCAACATGGATTCGGCCACATTCTTTTCTGCAGAGTATGATGTTTTCCCTGCTCCTCAGTCAGTGGATAGAATATGTGCCCTTGGCCAAGTGACCATACAGCTGCATCAAATAAAGATGGAGTGCTACTGTAAGTCAGAGCAGCGTCAGCTCGTGACACCCTCTGCAATCCGTGGCACCGTGCTGTGACCAAGGAGGAAGCATGTGGAATGGAGAGGTCAAAATTCTGTGATTGAATGTAAAAGAGCGATGAGTGAAGCAGGTAACACCCTGTCGGGCTTGATGATGGCAGATGGATGATGAAACGTCATTGGCTAAGTTCAAATCTGATCTGTCATTATATTCATCAGATGAGAATAAATGTTACTGCAGCTGAACGTTACATAAAGCCTGTCCTGTTTAAACCTCTGCTTGTTAGATGATGTCATGAGGGAACTATTACCTGCATCTTTATCCAAAACTGGCAGGTAGTCTCCTCGTAGGTTGTACAGCAGCATTTATCCATCCAGGATATCTAGGTTCATCTCACTACTTCCCCTCTCACTAAGAAATTTTTAAGCCCCTAGTTTAATGTGTAGCGAAGCCCTTCAATTTTCCCCAAGCCCTTGTAATTATGCATACAGAGAGTATGAACCATGTGATTGTGTTCTTCAGCAGAAGGTATAGTATTACCTTTTTAGGGTGTCAAGGAGAGCTCCTTGGGGAGCAATATAATTGCAGCTCGCACAGGATTCAATTGTGAGAGCATGTTAGAGGGATTTTCTTATTGTTTGCCTGACTGCACCAGTGGCCACAGCCTTGTTCAGGTTGTCAGTGCACTTGTGGAGTGAAATATGTAGGTAACATGAGACATGATCAGAGGTCAGCTGTGCTGCAGAGGCATTCCCTGCAGAGCCACACAGTGGCACCTTTTACTGTCCCCATAGTTGCTCATAAGATCAGCAGTTGAGAAATTCATCAGAAGTAGTGACCAGTTTTGACAACACTAAATCTTCTGCGAAAAGATTATACACACACTTTCTTCAGAGGAGAGTATTTAAACAGCTCTTTAAAAAAAAAAAAAAAAAAATCTGATTCCACTCTTTTTGATGATTTTAGCATTAAGAGTTTGTGGGCATCAACTTTTCTAAGAAACTTGAGTATTTTTTTTAAATACTTTTAGCTTCTGTTGTTTTGTGCTGCTGATGTAAATGTTCTCACATTAAACTTTACAAAAAAGTTAAGGAAATTTCAGATCAATTATTCCTCCTCTTTAATAATATCAATTGGTATTGTGTTATACATCATTGGAAAGCCAAATTAGTCACCTTTACCTGGTTTAACTTGCAAGGGTTGCGCTAACGCAGAATAAGCAACACAGCAAAATTTGTAGATAGTTCCCCCTAACAAAAATGCCAAAATCTCTTGCAATATTCTCTTGTTGGTATTCATTCTTGTTTTGTTGCCTGGTGGATTGGATGATTGCACTCCCCCAAAGTAATAAGGAAAAACAATACATATTGGCCATTTTTAACACTATTTATTTTACAAAGTTAGGGACCTTAGTAGCATCTAGAAACACCATACGCATCCATAGCAACTTGGTACCTGGTTGTGTTGGTCACTCTAGCATGTACAGTATGCCCAAGGTGATGGCACAAGTTTTCACTCGGGGTTAGGTCTGAACTCATAGCAGTTTCTCTCTGATGACCCTGGCTCTGTGGGGGAAAGCGTTGCATCCTGGTGGATGGAGTCAGGTCACTGATTACAGAGATATGGCTTCACCACTGGCTCCAGAATCACTTTCCAATATGTCTGTCTATCAATTAGGTGCCATTTAAGTGCTAGTCATACATCCAGTGTCCAAAATTAACTTTTTGACTCACCGGCCAAGTTGTCCAAAATATTAAATTATTTTACACACACATACCTCTAGACACATGTTATTTCTATAATACTGTGTTGTGTTGTGTCCAAACTAAAAGTGGAAGTCACGGCAACATTTAACAAAAGCAATGAGAGAAAAATTGTTTTATTTGATAAAGTGTTAATGTCTAAATTCATTAAGTAAAACCTAATCAGACTCCTCCCTCTCTACTCTTGGTGCTTTCACACAGTCCGTGAAGTCTGGCCTCCTGCTCCTAACAGTCCTTGTGCCACAGCATGACAGCCTTAGTGGGATAATACTCCCTGATTTTTGCTTTTTATTTTATTGTTTAAAAAATTAACTTAACAAAAATTGATAATTTAAAGCTTATTCATCTGACTCATAAAAAAATTTGTAATATTGAGTATAAATAATGTACCAATAATCATAAAAGCTGATTTATAATAATAATGAATTTAATAACTGATCAATATAATACTATGAAGCATCCTTATTATCATATTGATCATTTAATCGGTTGACAGCTGTTCGTCGTCTCACGGAGTGACGTCACGCCCGTTATGCAGCTGTCTTCAGTCTTCAGGTTGAAAACAGCTCAGCTAGGCTAACAGGCTAACATCACGAGCGTGTCTCAAACCGCGCACTTACGTGAGTGCACTGGAAGATAGTGGGTAGTGCGCACTAAGCACTACCCTCTGTAGTTCACACTATCGTGGGTAAGTGCTGACCCAAATGGAGCACTAACGTTTAGCACTTACCGGTATGGACGTACCAGCATTTGACGGCGATTCTTCTGCCGCTTTAATGTACAGAATGAATCTTCAACTTTTACTTTGTTTACTCCTTACTTAACCCCACCTGTAAACTACGTCGCCTCAAACACAAACGCAGGATTCTCCTCCGGCTGAACATTAGTTAGAACGTATGCTTATTTATTTAAAGGTATTTCACCCTCCTCACCCGCCTGGCAGCGCCGCTCCGTTTATATACTTTCCACATATTGTCCACATATTATTTGCATGCCATTGTACTTTATGCTATAAATGCCTTTAAAGGCCTCATTATTGTAACAAAGTACCTGGTCTACACTGTTTAAGTCAACCTCAGTAGATAATAGAAACCGTCAGCACACGATCATGTCTGTGCATGTCTCCACCATACCTGTTAGTATAAAGTGCAATTTAAAACACTAGTAAAATAGCTTTTTAATGTACAAAGATATCTTCACTGAATTAAAGTACTTTACATAATATACACCTGTTTTCATTGGTGTTTACACTGATACAGTTCACATCTGGCAACAGGAAACCGGTTATACTAGAAATCATCATTTAAAATATGAAATGTAGTAATGAAGAGGCTAAAACAGGGATGCAGCCAACTTTTTATTGAAACTTTTAATTTAAAAATTTCTCTCTGGCCGCCTCCTCTTCTCCACAGCAGCGTCCGAGCCCAGGTGGTAAATGCCTCAGTGCCCCTGCTGGCTCGGTAGTTAGATGCCACAGTGACCTACAGTAAAAATACAATGAATAATAATAATAATAAACATACGGAACCTATAGAATTAATTATACTTTTATAATTACACCTATAGCCTATCTACGTCCGTGAAACCGGCTAAACTGCTGACATGTACGTGCTCTAACTCTACTGAGTCGTTGAAACCGCAGCCTCCAACAAACGATAAGATCCATAACTGTCGTCAGGGATAGAAGAGATCGACAGCATGCTGCCGTTTATATTAGAATTCTGATAGAATAACTTCATACTTAAATCTGTACTAAACAGCCTCCGCCTGCATCGGTACCGCTCAGTCGCTGGCCGCCATTATTCGGCTCTGTAAATCTGGTTGAAAGTCCCTCCCCTTCCGCTACGTCAGCAAGATGGCGTCCGTTTAGTGCGTGTAGTGTCCATCGTTTCGGACTAGATTTTTGGCCGAGTTTAGGGCAGCATCTGGGTACTTTGAGTGTACTGAGTTTTTAATGAAATTTCTGTGTCAGTGCACTAAGCACTTAAATGTAGTGTTCAAAGTATAGAAGTGCGCGGATTGGGACACACCCCATGTTTCATCAGAGTGCTGCCGTATGGCAAGCCATTTTAACATTTAATAGCTAAACGTGACTATCCAGAATTAACATTAAAGATATCCATAATTTAATTTTGACTAGTCATAATTATATTATAACTAGTGAGAATTTTTATTAAAGATATCTACAGTTTCATTCAGCCTAGTCAAAAATATAATTAGAGATATCTATAATTCATTTTTGACTAGTCCCAAAGGACTTTCAGATATCCGAAATTACGTCACTTTAACCAACACACGACTAATTATGACAAGTCAGAATTGTTGTGAAAGACATAGCTCATGCAAGGCATCCCATTCGTTGCTCATTACTCTGGCGAGCTTTCCAAGGGATATTGGCTCATTAAACAAAACATTTGAACAGTGTTAGAGTTAAGTGCACGTGAAGATGAAAAGGCAGAAGAAATGGTAGTAGTTTGGTTGAAGAATCCATTTTACAGTGGTCGATGGTTGGAATGGGTTTAATCAGCAATCAATAACATAACTCCTTACGGACCCCACAGCTAAGGAATGGAGCTCCGATGCTACATTACCACCTCCAACCTCATCGCTGGACATAACAAGCTACCTCGTTTATGGTATCAGTGCTTACACCTATGAACAGTTCAGAAACTACAAATCTCTGGAAGCTCACGGACATTCAGGAATAGCTGGATGCAGGTTCACATTTCCACCGCAGGACTGCACCACACAGCCTCACTGCAAAGGTAAGCTCACTTAATCACTCAATTGTTCCGTTTGTTGACAGATTTGCACATCGTTTGCACTGTTTTTGGCACAATTGCATGTTATATTGTTTCAGTGTGGAAATTTCCACGCAAAGATGTGAAATTCTCTCACTGTAACTTCAGTGTTTTTATTATATCACACATATTCTGTATTTTCATTATAGAAATTTTATCTGTTTACCGTTGTGCTGCTTTTGTTTATTCTGACTGAGAATTTCATTAAAAACTACTTATATGAAAAAGTAAAGCTGTCAAGCTTCTCATCCAGTTAACAATCATGTTTTTCATTCAGTGTTTATCTCCACAAGATTTTTTAATGTAAATATAATTTAATGTAATTTTCATTATCAAAACTGACGCTGGTTGTTTATGTGCTTAAGAGGCAACGAAGAGTCAAAAAGACTTCAAAAATGCTATTGACACACTTTATTATTCATGTTCAAGCCATGTATAAAAAAAAAAAAACTTGCACATTTTTGCTGCACAAACAGTATGAAAACTTCCAACCGTCTAACTGTACACATACATCATCGTCATTGTGTGTCTCATCCTCTGTGATCAACTGATGACCATCTTCTCCAGCCTCATGTGTCCCCTCTCTGGTCTTTAACTGATCGCTTTCCTCTCCAGCATCAGATGTCCCCTCGGTCTGTAGCTCTCAAGTTTCTGCATCCTGGCGGACCCCATCTCTGCTGCTTGCAGTGTCTCTTTCATCAGCTGATCCGTCTACTTGGTCTTACAGAGCGTGCAGCGTTTGTGGGTGTAGCTGTGTGTCCCAGATGCAGTGATGGTGCAGAGTCTGGATCCGCCTCCATAATTTCATAAGCTGGTTGATCTGCAATCACATATTTGGTGTTATTAAAAAACAAGTTAACATTGGATGATTCCATTACATTTTACAATCTTAACCACTTAATCCAACCAGTTAACCATCCCATCAGATCTCACAGAGCACTCTTGGTATTTACCTGTCTCTTTAAAATCATTCACTCTGTGACGTTTTGATTTAAGATGATTAAATAAAATAGACACTGATCAACCAGATTAACCCATTTCTGTTCCCTTCCTCTTTGCCTTTAGTTTACAAGCGAAGTTAGCCAATGTGAACAGAGCGACTTTAGAAGAAAAAAAAAAAAAAAAAAAAAAAAAAAGATTCATTAACATTACTGACTTAAACAATCAAAAACAACAGCAACAACAAAAAATTCTCCTACTTGCCTTTATGAAAATGCCGAGAGCAAACACGCATGAAGGAAAGTGATGTCCTTCCGTCTCACCGCTGCGACCCAGGCCATCCGATGTTACGTCCTCAACCTACTGTTCATAGCCTCTTTTGCAAGTGGGAAACGGAAAAAATATAACGTTGTGGCCTACTTTTCTACCATTAAAGTCGCGTGACTTAGAATGGCAGTCTTTCACACAACACGAGACTCCAATTTAATTAAAGATTATAACGCAGGCAAAGACGATGCACAGTTGTTTACAACGAGTAACTAACCAACATGGCAGGCTGCGGCCGCCACTCCCACTTCGTTACAGATATCTACAACGTCATTGTGGCTAGTCAGAATTCCAATTCAAGATATCTGCAATATATACAATATATATAATACTGCAAAACGAGATATCTCTAATTAAAATCCCCTTTAAGATATCTACAACAGAATTATAGATATCTACATCTGATTTATATATATCCGTAATTCCAGTAAAAGATATCTACAATATGATTTTACTCGTCATAATTCCAATTCAAGATATTTACAATGTTATTCTAGGTAAAACTCATTTTAAGATGTCTTGAAAAACAAATGCAGATATGTGTTGGAAATAATTGTACATAAGGTTATCATTTTCTCTTTTCTACACTACCAGATTGGTGTGTGTTGTTTACCCTACCACATAAGGAGTGAACTTACCATGACCTGTTCTCTTTTTCTACCTTACCATAGGAGCGAGTTTCATGTATCTGGGGACCTCCCCTTACCTAAGGAAATAAAAACAGAGGGAACAGACAGAAGGGTAGAGAAGATGGGAGTGTAACTGCATGCACTCTGTCTGTTCTCCTCGCGAGTAAAAACAGCTGACCTTGTCTTTCTTTTCTTTGTGTGTTTAATATTGTTTTAGGTGTTAAACCTGACAATATGTTGAATTAAGAGCATTTGGAGATATCTTGTTTTGGAATTATGACTAGTGAAAATTATATTGTAGACATCCTTAATTGGAATTACGGATATCCATAATTCAGATGTAAATATCTGCAATATGAATTGTGGATATCTGAAATTTAATTATGACTGTCTGTAATGACACGCCCCATAGACATGAATGAGGAAAGTGACCTCATTTGTCCAAGTAAAAATTAAATTGTGGATATCTGAAATGTTATTTTTGAATAGGAAGGATTATATATATAGGAATAACAAATATCTGCAACACATATCCAGTATAACTATTAAATGTTAAAACGGCTTGCCATAGCACCACTATATACTACAGATAGTAACTTAGCCAGGTTAGCACAACTTAAGCAATGTAACGTAAATGAAAAGCACGATGACCAACGCGACCAAGCAGGCGTCACTCGTCAATAACGAATGGCAAAGAAAGTTAAACTAAAACAAGACATGTTGAGTCACTATTAATTTCACAACGTTGTGATGAACATACTTGTCTGCAAGCTCCGCTCATCCCACTGCTGTAATGTTACATGTCTGTAACTTAGACGGGGGGAGGGCTGCGCGTTAAATTGACTCAGAGCTCTATCTATTGGACAAACGCCAGAAGAACATCATTCTGTGAGTTTCCGACACCTAGCGTTTAGAGTTTTTACAAAAAATTAACAGAAATCGGTGTTTATTCTTCAAAACTCCGGCTGCTGCTGATTGTTTTGAAAAGGGATATAATTGGCCTACAAATCGGTCGGCCTGATGCTTAATTGTTAGCTTGTTTGTAAGCTGTTCAGCTGTTATTTGTTGTGTTCAACTACATAAAACAAAACGTATAAGTTGTACATGATACAGTACGTTGTGCCTAATGTTTCCGTAGTGTTACTGTTAGTTTCGTGCAGGAAAGCAGGCAGGGTGCGAATAAGCCTTGATCGAGACCGCAGGAAGCAACCTGCAAGAGGGCTTTGACAGATTTGCTAGCTACATGAATGTCTGTCTTTTAAAGGAACGGCTCCCCAAGAAGCCCCAAGTCCTCTCTCAGGTGTTAAACTCTCGCTCTGTCACCTTTTATAGTTAACATAAGCCAAAACTAAGTCAACATCTCTTTTTAATAAGTCAATGTTGAGTTGAGAGAATGATCACAAGCATAACCAGGTTAACCCTCAATTAAACAGCAACATGCTAACTCGCTAATGTCTCGTGTGTTCTACTCTGTATGGACCATTAGTCTGGCAATTAAGATGATGATGACAATATCAGCGGCAGCGCACTTTCGTTCACAAATGAGTAACTTGAGTAAGTACATGTATCGTTATGAATTAAATTTTTTACAAACCTGGACGCTTGGTCACTGGTCTCCCGACGTTTCCACACCGGTTGTTGCCCTTTGCTGTTCGTCTTCTTCATTTCTCTCTCTCTCTCTCCCCCACCCCCACCCTCCCCTCGCCCTCCCTCTGCTGGTAGCTGTTGAGACCAACTGCACAAAACATTACTCCATCTGAAATCGACTAGTTTAGCCTCATGTCAGGTCCCAGATGTGTGGCACAAAAGTTTGAATTTCAGATCTGAATTTGAATGGAGAACAGAAACTGAACTACGAAAATGAATCATATAAAAATTTCAATTTTGCTACAATACACATTCAAAGACAAAGATTCAATATCAAATACTGTCATTCGGATTCAATTTTTTAAGCAATTATTCAAACAGGCATGTTCAGGTTCAAATTGAACAATTAATATTCAAATATAAAGAATTCAGATTCACACCCTAGTGGCACAAAGTTTATCCCATATAAACCTGCTTTCCAGTTTATACCAACTCTAGCATCTCACCTAAAGGCTCTGAAACTGAGTCATAACTCATAGACAAAAATACACAATATTGTTCAATAGCACATCTACAGGTTAAATCTTTTGACCTAAAAATTCAATTTAAATTTTCTCTTTTTTAAGCTCAAGTTTCATCACCAATTTTATTTTATTTTACTTTATTAATCCCAAGCTGGGAAATTCTCTGCATTTAACCCATCCTAGTTGCTAGCAGCAGTGGGCTCCAAGATTCCAGCACCCGGGGGGAGGTTGAGGACCTTGCTCAGGGGTCCTCAGTTGCCAGCAGAGGGACTTGAACCCAGACGCAAGTCCACCTCTGTAACCACTAGGCTACCTCTCCCCTTTCCCCAATTTCAGGTCAGTTTAGAACCTAAAATGTTTTCTCTTACAATGCGATAGAAATTTACGACACTTAGACATCTTTACCATGCTTCTAATTACTTCAGTTTCTGAGATATTTTTGGTTGTTAATATCTCAACTTAATTTCCACAAATCCTCTCACTCAACATTGCTTAATGACATTAAGACAGTGGAGAGCCAAACGTGCTTTGATCTTGTCGTAATCAATCATTTTCAGCTCATTGGTAGCTTGCTTTTGCCAAGAGTTACCAAAAGATTTGATGAACTGAATATTCATCAGGCTCTGCAACTGACAACTCATAATTAAGTCTTTTTCCAGGCATTGATTAAACCCCTAAAAACTAATCTATGTTCATTAAAATTATACATTGAGATTTTTCTTTCCTGCATAAAAAAAATCTTTTTTCTGTCCTAAAATTACCTAAAATTACCCTACGCTTTGCCTCATTTAGACTTTAAATTTTCAGTTAGCTTACTCATGGTCACGTAAACATATTAACATGGTTAAAGAACCTGATTTTCACCTCAGTTCTTGACTAAAAGTTTTAAGATTTTATCTGCCAATCACTGAAATATTTTGTGAATATTTGAAGAAATTTGTTAAGGTTTGTTCCTCAGAGGGGTTGTGCTGACATCTATGTGGCCATGTCTTTTTTCATCCTGTCATTTATCAAAACACAGGAAGACATCTGGGGTGAAATAAAACCAACAAACCAAATATTTAAGGAAAAGGAGAATAAATATTAAAACAAATCAATATATTATGACAATTTAATTCAGATTTTATTCACACACTATTTCATCAAATTATCTGATGCAGTACGTAATGATTCAACAATAATTTGTAAACATTCAGAACCGATTTTTCAAAATAATTAAATATAAGGAACACAGTCGCAAAGTTTGCCAGGAACATAAAAGTCGAGTGCCAAACAGTAAACAGAAACACCAAGAAGGCGGCAGCTAGCCCTACAGCCACTGTTACTGAAAGAAATAATCACGCGTTAAATCAACTCCTTTTAATGGCGCTTTGTTTTGTTTTTTTAAACACATGATTCTGCATAGTTTCATGAAATGATGGAGAAATAAGGTTGTAGTGAAGCAGAAATGGAGAGAGAATGGGTCTTTTACACAACCCGTTTAGCTTTAAAGCGTTGCATGATTTTTTTTTTCTACTGTCGATGTGAACTGAATTATGTAGTATGAGAGTGAGAGTGTGTATAGGGATTGTGTGTGCATGTGTGTGTAAAGTTTTTCAAGCTCAGTGAAGTAAATTAACTTATTTTAAGTAACCAAAGTGCCGTATTCTATAACTGCAGGTACATAAATGCAAACAGGAGTATTAAAAACAGGATAAATATCCTGTCATGGTGCATTTAGAAACAGATGAATAATCGCAATTATTTTAGATTACACATTTTGAATTATTGACAGCTCTAATAATAATACTACAGACATGCTACAGCACCTCACACATTCCCAGCCCAGGTTAGAGGAGAAAAGAAGCCACCAGTGTTCTGTCAGTTTGACATACGTTGTCAGAATAGCATACCATAGCCTCCTCTTTCAGGTTAGACTACTTTATCAAAATGGCATAGCTATGTATCCTGTTTGATAGATTGTGTGATAACTGTGTAAAAATAATCACATTTATTTTATTTGAAAAACTAAAGATACAGAGGACAAAAGTTTATATCAAAGAGCTGCAAAGATAAATCAATACACGTCTATCTGAACTGACCTTGGTGGTGATGGTGAGCTGGGTGATGATGACTGCGACAGGGTTGGAGTACTTGGACAGCTTCCTGGTGCTGGACAGCTCCACCACCTCCTCGTAAATGTCGGTGGGGTAGGGCAGCAGTGGTTTGGGGTCTCCCAGGCACTGAATCAGGGGCTCAATCTGATAGAAGTCTGCCTCTTTCCTGAGCAGCTCTGTCTCCTTGAAGTCGCACGGCAGTGTCAGCTCTGACGTGCGTAGGAAGTTGAGGATGTAGCTGAAACAGCAGAAAGACAGCGGACCAGTGGAGACTGCTGAGCTGATGGTTACAGATAGACAGGAATGGAATTTTTTTAAAAGGTATACTAAGCACCAAATACATGGCTACTGTTTGAAACCCAGGGTTAACCCCTAACCCCTATACTTAACATCAAGATGGAAAAAATATTTTTTGCAGATTTTTTTAATGTTTAAAAGCTGCTTTTAGAGGAAAACTTACCTGAGGTACTGACAGATAAATCCAACTCCTTGTAATGTTTTCTTTAATTCTTTTCCCCCATACAAAGACTGTAAACTCTGAATTTGAAGTTTTCACTGATTTGAATATAACATCATTTTTAAAGGGATTAAAGCATACCTCTTTTTGACCAGTGCAGTTCCAATAGCGGTTCAGGACTGGTGCTAGAGTTGGTTCCAGCTAGCAATTGGTTTTGTTTTCCAAAGAGAACCCATACAAAGCCTGGCATTACGGCATTTGGAATGTAAAATTTCCATGAGTGTTGTTTTGAACCCCATATTATGTCCTTGTAAGACCCTTGTATTAAAACAAGCTATGCAGCTG
>JBAMHW010000009.1:26870409-26881474 GCA_037177495.1 Rhadinocentrus ornatus | reverse complement strand
CGGACATTTCAAGAATAACTGGGTGCAGGATCTGTTTACATTTCCACTGCAGGACTGCACAACACAGTTGTCAGTGCTAAGGTAAGCTAACATGGCTGTTAAGTGAAGTTAGGGTTATTTGACTTGTTTTTGTCTGATTTTCTTTACTTATTTAAATGGTGAGCATAAATTATTAATGTGCATTACAATGTTGCAAAAGAAACGTCATTTTTATATTAACTCAGAAAAGGTTTTAAATGATCTAATAATCCTACCACATTTTCATACAACATAATTACTCAAGCTAATGTGTCAGTCTAGCATCAGCCTGTAAACCAGAAACTGTAATAATATAGACATCCTTAGAAATTAAGCTAAATTTAGCAAACGGTTGAACACTGCTGTAAACTGTTGTTGTCTGTCTGCCAGTGTACAGGTCTCCCAGCACCTGCCTGACACTCCACTAAAGCCCTGGGACATCATTGAGGTCTACAGCATGCAGCAGATAAAGACTTCTGGAGCTGCTTTTATTGTTCCATTTGTTTACAGATTTGCACATAGTTTGCACTGTTTTTTAGCACAATTGCACATTGTATTGTTTCAGTGTTGAAATTTCCATGCAAAGATGTAAAATTCTCTCACTACATTACTTTGAGATATTATACCACAACTTCAGTGTTTTTGTTACATCACGTGCGCTTATTTGGATTTTCTTTAATAGAAATTTTATCTCTTTACTTTTTGCTGCTACTGTTTATTCTGACTGAGAACTTCAATTAAAACTACCTATATGAAAAAGTAAAACTTTTAAGTTTCTCATCCAGTTAACAATAATGTTTTCTTTTCAGTGTTTATCTCCACAAGATTTTTTAATGTAAACATAATTTAATGTAATTTTCAATATCAAAACTGACACTGGTTATTTATGTGCTTAAGAGGCAACGAAGAGTCATAAAGACTTCAAAAATGCCATTGACACACTTAATTATTCATGTTCAAGCCATGTACAAAAACAACAAAACTTGCACATTTTTTGCTGCACAAATAGTATGAAAACTTCCAACTGTCTAACTGTACACATACATCATCCTCATCATGTGTCTCATCTTCTGTGGTCAGCTGATGACCATCTTCTCCAGCCTTTAGTGTCCCCTCTCTGGTCTGTAGCTGATCGCTTTCCTCTCCAGCATCAGATGTCTCCTCAGTCTGTAACTCTCCAGTGTCTGCATCCTGGTGGACCCCATCTCTGCTGCTTGTAGTGTCTCTTTAGTCAGCTTGTCCGTCTACATAGTCTTGCAGAGTGTGCAGCGTTTGTGGGTGTAACTGTGTGTCCCAGATGCAGTGATGGTGCAGAGTCTGGATCAGCTTCCATAATTTCATAAGCTGGTTGATCTGCAATCACATATTTGGTGTTATTAAAAAACTAGTTAACTTTTCACAATCTTAACCACTTAATCCAACTAGTTAACCATCCCATCAGATCTCACAGAGCACTCTTACCTGTATCTTTAAAATCTTTCACTCTGTGACGTTTTGATATAAGATGATTAAATAAAATAAACACTGATCAAATAGGTTAACCCATTTCTATTTTCCTCCCTCTTTGCCTGTAGTTTACAAGTAAAATTAGCCAATGTGGATATAGCGACTTTAGAAGCCAAAAAAAAAGGATATTCATTAACATTACTTACTTAAACAATCAAAAATAACAGCAACAACAAAAAACTCTCCTACTTGCCTTTATGAAAATGTCGATAGCAAACACGCATGAAGGAAAGTGATGTCCTTCCGTCTCACCACTGTGACCCAGGCCATCCGAGGTTACATCCTCAAACTGCTGTTCACAGCCTCTTTTGCAAGTGGAAAACTGAAAAAAAATCTAACATTGTGGCCAACTTTTCTACCATTAAAGTTGTGTTAATTAGTATGGCAGTCTTTTACACAACACAAAATTTTTATCATTTTATCAAAGACTATAACGCAGGCAAAGAAGAGGCACAGTTGTTTACAACGAATGACCAGCCAACATGGCAGGCCGCCCCCGCCACTCCCACTTCGTTACAGATATCTGCAACGTCATTTTGCCTGGTCAAAATTCCAATACATGATATCTGCAATTACATTCTGACTATGCAGATTGAGGATTAAAGATATCTGCAATACGAGATATCTCTAATTAAAATCCCTTTAAAAATATCTACAACCGAATTATAAATATCTACATCTGATTTATGGATATCCGTAATTCCAATTAAAGATATCTACAATGTTATTCTGGCAAGATAAAACTTATTGTAAGATGTCTCGAAAAACAAATGTATTTGGAGATATCTTGAATTGGAATTATGACCAGTCAAAATCATATTGTCGAAATCTTTAATTGGTAATTACGGATATCCATAATTCAGATGTAGATGTCTGAAATTTAATTATGATTATCTGTAATGACACGCCCCATAGACATGAATGAGGAAAGTGACGTCATTAGTCCTAGTAAAAATTAAATTGTGGATATCTGAAATGTTATTTTTGAATAAAAAGAATTGAAGAACAGATATCTGCATCTCAAATCCAGTCTGGCTATTAAATGTTAAAATGGCTTGCCATATAAGCCCTGCTGATTTATACTCCAGTTCACCGACCTTTCTTTTGGAAAGATGCCCGGCTCCCGCTAAAAATCTCCCCATATTTACTCTACTTAATTAGCTTGAGCTAAACGGTAAACAGAACTGAAATAGTGTGTTCGCGTTGTCGTGTCACGTGCGAGTATTTGCGTCAGTGTAGGTTTGGTTACGTGCGCACCGTTCATCCACGCAGATAGCAGAGTAACATAAAGAAGAAATACACTAAAAGGAAGACTGAAAAACATTACTAATTTGGTACAAAGATTTACTCGCATTGGGCTCCTGGCGAGTCTTTATTTCGGACCCTGCATTCAAATAAACACCAATTCCATTATTTTATGAGCTAATATACTGAGCATCTTCTGGATTTAATCAATTTTATTTCGCCAGGTCCAAGCTTCATAATGCAACAATATGATTTAGAAAACAGAAAAAAAAAACAAGAGTGGACTCAGAATGGGAATGTCAAGTGTCACAGTGAATTCATCATTTCAGTTTTGTTTACTTTTAAGTGTCAACATGTCTTAGTGCAGTCCCACAGATCCGTTAGCTGGGCAGTAGCGTCTTCATGAAAAATTATACATACATCTTATTCTGAAGTGTAAACCTAAGTCTAGATGTTATAGTCAAGAATATTAGAAAAGACAAATAAATTATTCTTATTTGTTTGTTTTAAATTTTGAAATGTGATTGATTACAAGCAATCAAACCCACTTTTAATTTTAACATGTACTGCTGGATTTCCATGGATGGCTCATTGTTAGACCTCAGGAGTATGGCTGCAGAACTATACTGAGCCTGCTCTTTGACACCATCAACAGGTTAAATGCCAGAGTGATTGCATTACAGCACATCGTCCATGCATTATTAACAACATGGATCTTGAGCTTGACCTGCAGCAGAGGTGTTGGGAAAATAATGGTATTGGGTATAACACTGTGAAAGGCCAAACCAAATGAGATGAAGTGATAAATATTTTAGTCAGCATAAGCTTGTTGTCTTCCCGCAGCAACTGCTCTGGCTCTGACAGTAGCAGCTTCTAAACATTCACCGCATGAACGTAACCGCAGCTCTGAGCCTGGAGCATGTTATCACCTTCAAAGTTTCCTAAAGTGTCTGCTGACGTCCATTTAAACTTCAGCCATGCTTCCAACGAAACACGAGAAGCAAAGCTGCCAAGAGCAAACATCTGCAGTTTCCCACCTATAAGAAAACTGTAAAAACAAACTCCCCCTTAACTGTCTCTGTGGGATCGATTGAGCCTTTGCACAAGCTGGAAATGACCCTGCAAATGAGCGTCAGCTGTGAGGATGAAAGGCATCTGTTAAAAGGTTGTGGTTGCTTCACTTTGGGAGTCAATGCGCTATCAGAGTAATGTGCTACAACACTGGTTTGTCATATCAGTCACTCCAAGGTTAAAGGACTGCAGAAGGGGGATGCATTGAATTACTCAGTCGCTATGAGACAATTTTAGACACAGAATTGAGTGTGAGGTGGTGGTTTTATTTATTTTTTTATCGCAATAATACATAACAATTTTTAAAAATGCAAATATTTGACTAAATTAGCAGTAAGCACTGTGTTCTACCAAGACACAACCAGAACCTATTAGGGATTTAATACCCCAAAAGCCTAACTGAGATTGTGGCTGATTCACCCAGCAGCACCTTTATGCTGCTGATGTTATTCAACTTTGCAGCCCCAGTTCAGGATGGAAGTTCTTTACATGAATCAGCATTATCCAGAAATGATGTATGTTATAGAAGTGTGAGTGTGTGTGTGTGTGTGTGTGTGTGTGTGTGTGTGTGTGTGTGGCAAGAGGAAGAGAGGTAATAATACAGGGGGATTGCTTATAAATCCGCAACCTTCTCCTGTCCTCTGGGTATGAAGTTCTCCCTGAGGAGTGTCAGCAGGTTGTGCTGAGCATAAACTGTGGCTGGATGCTCTGAGGTTATCACAGAAGTAGCTTGAATTATTTGGTTTTAGACTAACACAAAGGCTAATTCCAGTATTTGCTGATTCTGTATTAAAAATGTTCTGTCAGTAAAAAACATATGATTAATCTTATTTTAAAAAACATAGTTTTGAGACTATTATTTCTCAAAGTATGTTAGGTGAGCTTGGTTATCTCAGAGCTTTGACGTTTTTAAAGTTTTCACTGAATTTAGCATTCATTTTACCTGCTGTCCATCCATAGCTAGGCAGGTATATTAGCTATAAGCCAGGAAATGCAGGAGTCCTGAAGTGTCTGGAGCCACATGAAACAATGCAGGGTCAACATCTGTGGCCACAAAGTTGAGACTGTACAACAAGGTCTGAATTTAGTTAACAATTTAGCGCATCTATGAATATTATTTGTTGCATTGAATGCTTTAGATTGAGTCTAATTTAATCATGTAAACCAGCTAATTACAAGTCATGGTGAAGTTGAAATATGAATGAACATTAGAAAATGCTTACATATGCATGTACTCATTTTGGAATTGTGGTAATGCCACTGCATCCAAAAATGTAAACTAAAACTGTATCATTAAAAAAAGAAGCCATATATCAAGTCTGCACTTAATTAATTAAGGAAAGATTAACATGACTAAACGAGTTAGAGATTGATTTTTTTTTTAATGCGTTAAAAAAGAAAATCCCAACTTTGCAGACATTAATTTTTTATTTTTACGTGCAAATGTGAGTCCTCTATAATCAGAACAGGTACAAAGAAAAAGGGTGCCTGGAAGAATTAGTAGAGTGACTCACCCATTGCTATTGAAGTTTTTTTTTAGATCTTTCTTTCTTTGGTTTCATTATATGATATTTAATATATATATAGAGAGAGTGCATTTTCTCAGTGAAATGCATTCAGACAAGAAATCCTTTTTAAGCCATTAAGGCCATTTCAGTAGTTGCCAGAGTGACTTTAAACAGAGTCACCTACAGTAACTAACACAAACTCTGACAGTGATATGGGTAACACAACAGTATGAGGCCGATAAATTGTTCTTTTGATTTAACCTGTGCCAAGCTTTTCTTAATATGCCATCAGTCCCAGCTGCCTTTTTGTTGTCATGACAACCAATGGTCTGGCTAAGCTCAGCAAGGTGCAGTTATGGTCTTGAGAAAACCATGAACAGGAGGACAAACAAAGGCTGCTCCACAAAAGCTGTTAGGAGGAATCACAAAGAAGAGCTGGTATCAGCCTGTGTACCATCACAAGTATGCAGATCATCCTGTTTGCACGAGGCCTCTGCTGAAACCATCAGTCACATGCTATTTCATAATGCCGGTGCACACAGTGCGCAATTAGATTGTGTACCTTACAGAATGTATGAGGGTGTCAGGAGATTATTGTTGGGAAATCCTTCAAATAAATCAGCCTGAAGATAATTACATCGCATCATTGCCATTAAGCCTCTGACATTTCCTTTATTCTGTAATGCGAGGGTAATGAAATGCTAACATTAAATTCAACTTGCTTCTAACTCAGCTGATAATTGACTAAATGGGTAATTATGATTTAACTGGATGACTGGGAGCTCTGAGGGTTCGGTGTTGACCTGCGCTTGATGATTGTACTTGTTAAAGGACATCTTGTGCTCTGCGGCGTGGCCTTCATTGAGCTGTCAGGCGCTTCAAGGGATGCAGCCCGCCTGCCTACATCCGCTATCCACGCGATCGATCATGCCACCGCCTCCTCCTAGAGAAACTCAACCACCACAGCTCCTCCAATTACTGCTGATGGGCCACATCTTTCCATCAGAGGAGGTGTCAGAGCCATACGGCGCTTTTCAAAGCCAGGGACGGACAGAGACAGAAGGGATAGAGTGGCAAGCTTGAAGTGGAAAGAGAGACTAACAGAGAAAGAAAGAGTAACAGGGGATGTGTTGACAAGCGTGCACAACTGGTGAAACCCTCATGTCGAACTTTGCCAACACGGATGTTGAACTTAGACCCGCATGTGCATTATTAATATTGACCACTTACACGAGAATAAAGGAGCATTTACTCCCCAACTGACATTCCTGAATTAATCATAGAGCCATACTCAAAAGGCACAGCGAATTCTCTTTCATTCCAAACCTGGCAATTTTCACTCAAATGACAGATGTCCTCTGAATGAAGAAGGCCACCAGGCCAATCATTATCAAAGGCATTATCTGATACACCATCAGCATTTCAGCAAAATGGCCTGCATTTTTTTTCCTGTAAGGCATGTTCAACTTCCTGCAATGATTCCACACTGGTGATCATACAGTACATATTCTCATGGGCCATTTTTTTTTTTATCAAGCACAAGTAAGCTGGATGAGTGGAGATTGTCTGGGAAAGTCTAAGGAATTTATGCAGAGGAGTCAAGCAAAGGTCTCAAACACTAAGGGTGTGAATATTGTGTATAAAACACATTTTCTACATGTTCTCCTCTCCCAAAGCACAGTGGTTGCCTTATTTGCCCTGGACATGTAAACATAGTATGTTGACTGTATGTTGTTGTGCATGCACTTTACAGTGTGAATGTTTTATAATTAGATCCTACGCATAGTTTCCTAGTTGAGTCCAAACTTCTCCTCCAGACTTTGTTAGATAGATGGAATATTATCAGGCAGCTGCAAAGATCCCAACTTCTTACAGAAACAAAAATAATAAAAGAGTATATTTGACTTTGCATGTTGAGTGCTTGTTATCTGATTTCTACACGATAGCATCCATATGAAGAATCTTATGTGTCTGATCATCGATGTGTAAACTTGCAAAAATAGCATGTGTGAAAATGAGCGCTGGTCCACCTCAATTCTGGTGAGTCACATTAGCAGGTTAGAAGTCGATCGATTCTGGTGTGACCCAGGCTGGTTTCCCTCATTGTTCCATCCATCTTCAGACTTTATCCAATCATCTATCACTGTCAGATGCACAGACTGACATGGTCATAATGTTCAGCCCACGTTAGAGCTACCACAGCTCGCTGCACAGCATGAGCCTCTCTGAAAGTGTATGAAAATGTGAGTGCACCCACGTACATGCACTTGTGTGATTATGTGTTTGGTGTCTGGCCACTAAGTAGAACATGATAGAACAGTGTTGCAACCAGCTGCTGCTGTTTGGAGTTTCTGCTCAAACTGCATCAAGTCATGTAGGAGTTCATGGGAGCATTGCAAATTTCAATGTCACATCCAATTTCCAACGGGTAGGACAAACTACAAATTTCATGTCAAAAAATCTACAAATTTCATGTCAAATTAGCATCATCTCATCACATCTCGAGACGAAAACAAATAGTTATTTGAAAATGGTTAGGTGTTGCATCACTGCTGCTTACTGAAATTATCAAATCACTATTACACACGCACTACTTGTCATTGTTCCTGCATAGGGAGGCTTTTTGGCCTTAGTCCTTTTAATGGCCTCCCACTGCTTTATAATGAGTAAAAAATTGGTCGGATAAAGCCATGCAGGACCGCTTTTAAAATGGATGAGAATAAAATAGACCTTTAGTGTTCCAATTTTCCATTTTAAAGTGTAAATTAGGCTTTTAGATTTTCTTTTTTAAGCAGCCATTTTCTTTCTCTTAGGAGTGGTTTTGGTCAACAATACTGCCAAACACACTGTGGTCTACAGTCAGCAGACATGTTGGAATTGAGGTCTACAAACTTAATCTCAATGACTTTATTAGAATCTTGTCATTTAAAAAATGATCACTATCTATTTGCTCATACTGTATTGCACCGCCTATAGGCTATCTATTTATATTCAGTGGACTGACCGTGACAACATAAAAGGCACATTTTGGGTTAGCACTTGGTTATAACCCCAGTGAGCAGTGGCACAGCATGCCATCCACTGCCTCCTCAAGTTCCTCCAATGTATGAGCCAATGATTATTGATGCAGAGCATTTTTACATTAAAATGACCTGATGGAGACTTTTTTTTCCTTTTAAACTCTTGTTTGTTTTGAAGTATATCCTTGTAGTTTTTCATTTAGATTATTTTGTAAAATTTTATCTTGTGCCATGTTGGTTGATTTAAATTTTGCTCAGATCTTTCTGATATTGGCACAGCTGTGTGTACCAAATTTGTAGACAAAGCCGGAGGTGCAGGTTTTCAGTCTTGTCATGATAATCAAGTCAAAGCTCAAGATAGCATTTTGTTTGTGGATATAGTGTATAGATATTTGGTATTTGTGTCCCATTGTGCTGCATCAAAGGCAGCTGTGCAAATGCATCTGATGCCTCCTGAGCTTTTCTTGAGTTGATCTCATGAATTTCCATAAAAAGTAGATTTAGTCCATGTTAACTTTAGGATGACCTACATCCCAACAAGGCTTATCTTTGATTTGTCTGCCGTTTTTGCCTACAGCACAATGACGAAAACAGCTGTTTTCTTCAAATGAGTGACGTTGCAGCTTGTTTTTCCTCGCTTGGCTACACATTTTTCCTCCTGTGCTTTTCTCTTTTGTTGCTGTAATTTAGCACATTAAGCACATTTTGAATTCTGCATCACAGGTCCAGAGTCAGCTGGACCTATATGGCCGTTCCCAATAGTTTTGAAATAATTATGTTCTCCCTTTATGACAAGTCTATTGAAATTGGATTAAGCTAATAGCAAACTTGCAACAAAGCATGCCCACTGGATGGCATCCTGTCAATAGGCTGTAAATGCGCCCAACCCTTTTATTTTTTCTTGCATGGCATCAGCTGGTCCTCCTCCTACAACCAGAGTGGCTGCCCACAGGCAAGTGCAACCAACACAGAGGCAGATGAGGCCCACAGAGGAAGTCTCATCAATAATGGAGAGCGGTAGCTGAGGGACTCATGCAGAGGAATTGTGGTGGAATGAGAGAGAAGTGCAGCTGGTGTGTTTGTCTCATTGCCTCCAAATGGACATTTTGAAATGACGTTCCTCCCCAGAGGACACGAATAAGAGGAGGGCAGCTATTAATAGCGGTTAGACTGAATAAGTGGTGAAATTGCTCTTTCGCTGAGCGCCTGGCCATGTTTTTTTTTTTTGTTTTTTTTTCTATTTAGAACTAAAAAGGACATTTCCCTGACATCATTCCCCCACTGAGCAGGGCAAATAAAACTATTAATGAAAAATTCTTTTCTTTATTGTTTTCTAAGGTCATAGAGGTGGTTGACAAAAATGTAAAAAAATCTAATTACTATCAAGTTGAAATCAGCTGCATGGGTGCAATCACACTTTATGGAAGCAAAAAGCATATATCTCTAACTTATCCAGGAAAAAGTCACACATATTTATTATCTCCCCTGACAGCTGTCCAGATGCAAACAGAAAAATCTGTCACAGTCATAGGCATCGACAATAACCCACTGCCTGTTATATTACAGCAGCGTCTCCTCCCAGCTGCCATCCTGCTCATTCCCTTTCTTCAATGCCCCTCATTGTATCTGGAAGAGGAGGCTCATTCTTCCTCACATCTCTCGTGCTCTTGTTTCCCCAGGGGCCGGCCCCGAGGACGTGAAACTGCCGGGAGAGTTTGGATGTGACCCGTGACACAGCACCCGCCGCATTTGACCACCTTGAGCTGCACACATCTCTGCTCCCCCAAACCGCACCAATTAGGGGTAGCTTCGAAACAAAGACTCGTGAGAGAATCCAACGGTACAGGCGTGAGGAGGAAGGGAATACGCTGGAGGAGGGGCCTGTGTTTGCTGGGCCCAGCTCTGTTTGTGAGTATTGTTTTCTTCTCATTGTTGTGAGGGAACACATTGCTGCATAACCCATCAATGCTATGCATCCATTTACTTTTTTTTTCTCAGCAAAGGTGCTCATAACTGGAATGAGCAATGAATGGAAGAAATTGATTTCTTTGTAAAGAGGGGTGAGAATCTATCCAGATGTTTTTCCAATGTATAAGGAAAGTTTTTTTTAATGTTGTCAGGCTGCCCTTGACAAGTTCTGCTTTTCCACTGTCACTTAAACCCCTTGTAAGCATACGCGCAGCAGCCATAGTCATTACTTTTTATTCTAGAAAAGTTTTTTAAAACTCAGCATTAAAAACAATGGTTAAAGGTAGAATCCTGATAGTGTTAGTGCCTCCACCTGCTATCTTTCATACTCTCAATCCCACTCTATCACAGCTGTCTTTTTTTTGCTTCTTGTCCATAGATGTTACATTTTCACCAGGAAATCCAGCAGAGGAATTAGGCAGACGACAGGGGCAAAATGATCTGACAGATCCACTTACCTCTGCTGCCTACGATCTCCCTGGCCTCTGATATTATTAGAGACTGATATATAGGTAGGCTCAGAGGAGGGGAGAGCGGGAGGCGGATGGGGAGGGGAAGGGAAGGTGTGAAAGCTCAAGAGCCAAAGCTGCTGATGACAAAGCTGAAGAAATAATCTTAAGGTGTGGAAGCAGTAAATGATTAGATAGAGAGAAGGGGGAGAGAGAGAGAGAGAGAGAGAGAGAGAGAGAGAGAGAGAGAGAGAGAGAGAGAGAGAGAGAGAGAGAGAGA